>VXBN01008153.1:1791436-1928706 GCA_013397395.1 Sinosuthora webbiana | reverse complement strand
AAAAAAAAAAAAAAAAAAGGCAAGAAAATCCAGCTTTCCCCAAACACAAATTCAAGTCTCCACTGAAGTGGAAAGAAATGTATAAAAACAGTCAAGACACTTTCATTATGGAATTTGTTGTCTTGAGTTCAGTCTGGAATGCTGTTGCCACCTCTGACATTGTCTAAATGAAAATGGTGCATACAATGCCTCCCAGGTTAGCCAGCAAAAGGCTAAATTCCTGTGGCATTTGCTGGGAAAGAGAGGAAAATTATGAACAAGCAGTTCCCAGAAACTGAAAGGTCAAAATATCACACGAAAACGCAAGTTTCAAATTTTAAAACCCTACTTTCTGGTGAACCTAGATAAAGCACCTCTTGGTGAAGGTCCACCTTTATGAACTGTTTTATACTTTCATGTGATTCAGCCATAAGCAATTGCCTGAGTTAAAGACTTGATGTGCAAGGTTATAGTTGAGCGGTTTAGACTGGTTTTTTTGGTTTTTGGGTGGGTTTTTTTTTTTCAAAAAGTCCTTACATCCAGAAGAGGAAAAAAAAAAAATCTGAGCTTTTGTTGTTTAATTCTAATGTTCATATCATAAAATATTTTCTACTTTTTTTTTTTTGTTTTGTCTCTCTTCTTTAAATCAGATGACCCAAGTGCCAAGTAATACAATATCTAATTCACAAAAGAATATCAAACGTCCACAAATCAAAGCCTGTCCTCTCCTCCAAGGTCTGCTTAAGAGTAGAAGTTAGGAAAATACGAAGAAATCTCCCAGCATGTCCTAAATGAGAGTTCAAACCCCATGAACTCTGTAATGAAAAGTAAATAAATGACTCTGTCCTTCACTGCCAAGCTGTTAATCGATAATGTGAGGTTGGCCTCTGCTGTTGTCAACAGTGATATATAAATCATATCAGACAAAACAAGAACCAAGCTGACCCTTTACCCCTTCCTTAAGCCAAATGCAAGCATTTATAATGCCTAAAAACTTTTCCCCCTCTTTTCTTTCCCCCTTTTCACATGTCTCTCACTTGCTGGTTTCTCCTGGGTTGATATGAGCAGAAAAGTGTGTGGGAGTATGTTTGAAGTGTTCTACAGGGAATTTCAACCCAATTTCCTAAGCCAAAGAGATCTCAGTAACACCAACCCACCTACAGTTTGGTCCTTCATAAAACCATGGCTCCTGCTGCTCAGGACTTCTGGGAAGAAGAATGCATGGAGAAAGCAGCTCCGCAAATGCCACAGCCAGGGATGACACAGAAGAAAAGCTACTCTAGAGGGGGAAAGGGAGAGGGAGAGGTGGCCTTTCAGGAAGATCCAGATTGACCAGACCAAGGAGACTAGGATAGGAAACACTGGCTGAAAGAGTTTAGTGGGAAGAAGAGTGATGGAAATACATGAAGGCTGAACCTTTAATAGGTCTCAGGGTAAAACATTTTCAAGTCAAAGAAAGAGTGCAGCTGGTTTAGGTATCAATGAAAGAGGTTCCTTTATGTCTTATCTAAATTCAATTTATTCAATGAGTAAAATATTCAGTGACTTCTGTGTTAGTTGGACAGGGCCCTAAGTGAAAAAGGGCATGAAATTAACTGAATTTTGACACTTGTAAAGCTCCTGCAGAGCTCATATCAGGATCAAAGCCTAGAACTGTAATTGTGTTACTCGTTAAAATAATGGAACAAATATTGAGAGCAAAATAACTAAATCCAGGGCAGTAATGCCAAGAGCAATAAATGACATGAGTTTATGAGGAACAGATCTTGCCTGACAAACCAGATTGCTTTTATCTAATAGAGTTACAAAGGAAGAAATTCTGCTATGCTTGTGAAGGGTGACTTGCTAAAGAAACCCCCAAAGTGTCTTCCTGGTAGAAATTATCTCTGTCAATAACAGTCCTAAATGCTGATCTATAATTAGCAGATGAAGAGGGATGCTGTTGCCCTGCAACATCTTCTTGATCAAGGGTTAATTTCCAGAGAAGTTTTGTGGTGTAGGAGCCAGGGTACCACTGGAGATTTCTAGTTTGGTTTGTACATGGTACTGCCATGTGAACCACTGTCCTGGGTGAAGAACCACAGCCACAAAAAGCACTGACCAATGGCAAAGTACAGATCCCTGCATGGAGCTTGGAGTGCCAACAGCCCGGCTGTTGTTCCTCCTGTGTTCAGTCAGGACTGCGAAACACAGAAAATTACTTAAGGGAAGTTCCTGGAAATTCTTAGACTGAGTTATAAGGTATTGGGAATGAGATAATTATGTTGTGAAAGACCTGAAGAGGTATTTCCAGGTAAAGTGGGGAAGTGATTTGAGGATAGGATTTAAATGTGCAAGAACCGAAACTGTTGGCCTGCACTTACAAGGTGAAAAGGTAGGGGAAATACTGACTCAGGTACTCAAGAGCCACATGAAAATTATTCATGTCACAAACCAGGATAGTCAATAGACCACCTGACAAGTGCAAAGCTCCAGCTCTAACTTGGAGAAGCATATAAATCTTTGAAGATACACACCAACTCAGAGACAAAAGGATAAAGCAATCAAATCCAGGGAGAAATGCATCATGCTTACCATGGTAGATAAGAAGGTGAGAATACCTGTAGCAATAGAGCTATGTCCGTACCTATCCACAAGTTTCTGAGGAAGGAACAACAAAAAAATCCACCAGGCATGTGGTGTGAAATTGAGAGAAGGGAAAATGTAAGACAATGTCTGAAAGAAGTTTGTGAAATGGAGCAGTTTGCAAAGTGGACAAGGTCATTTTATGCATAAACTGGCCTTCATAAAGGTAATGCATGTGACACCCCCTCTAAGGGTAGCAGTGATCCCACAGCAGCATCCAACATCCAGTAATCCCTGACTCAACCTGGAGATCCTCATATTGCTTAGTCTTTCTTTATCCCTGTCTGGTATAACAAATGGTTTAGGGATTGAGCTAGGAATGGATTATTCTGGTGTTTACTGTTGGCAACTGCCTGAAAGTATTGTTTTGGTTTTTTTCTCTGATAACTTTTTCCAGATTTTTAGGGATTAATAAATCCTTATTTAGTCAGGAAGTCCAGTAGGGAATCAACAGAAATATTTGCATATTTTTTTTGTCCATGTGAGTACATTATAGCTCCAGAGTTTTTATTTTCTCCTTGCTCTTCAGCTGGTCTAAATTATCATTGTACTGTTGAAATCAATTGTATTTAAGCACCTGCCACTTCCAATGTTTGCCAGGTTTTTTTCCTGTTGCCAGTGCCAAGAAAGAAAGAGGGATCATTTGCTAGTCCCTTTGATGACAAGGAATAAGAAAATGAAGAAAACTTCTATATGCTGCCTTGTAAGATCCCTAAAACTCAGATGTGAAGGAGAAGTCAACTATTTCTAGTGTGAAAAATAAGCTTCCATGTGGAGTTCTCTGATAATCCAGAACACATACTCAACAGAATGAAAGAGAACAGGAGTCTCCACCCCTTCCATGAAGCCATTGTGTTTGGCCTGCAACACTTGGAATCGAGTGGAAAGCCAGCATGGAGCTGAAAAAAGTATCACCTGTCCATGTCCTGTTATAATTGATGTTTTGCAGTAAATTGCTTTCTGTTTAATTTGTCTTATGCAAATAACACTGCCTTTGGTGAGGCAGCACGACTCCTGAAGTCTTCAGCATGAGCAGGATCAGCCTGTGCACTTCCTTGCTGCCTTGGAGTATCTGGAGTACTGTCCTTTATGGATTATCCTCATGCATGAATCTAATTGCCCTCACAACCAGTGGAGACTTTACATTGGTAAAGACTGAGCTTTGCTTCTAACAGATTACTTGAAACACTAAAATAAAAGTAATTTTGGCTGAATTTTATTGCTATACCTACAAAGCAAGAAAGTAGCAATTATTGTTAATGTTTCATAAGCTCCAGCTTTTTCATCATCTTAAATGGATTGAATTTCAGAAATATTATGATTTGTAGAGTATAAGTTCATATTTAACAAAAGAATAAAAAAACCCTCTTTGTTTCTAGAGTGTATTGTCTTGTGTTAAGATCTGGTGAGTAGGATATAACCAAAATGATTGTTCAATCATAATCATATCTTAGATTAGCTCATTCAGTAATGAGATAAACAAGCTGGCAGAATGGGTTTTGGTTAATGAGGAAATAGNAAAAAAAAAAAAAAAAAAAAGGCTTTAATCACATTTACTTCCCGAGTCACAATGAAGGATTAATGTTATATTCTAGACCAGTCAGTCACACTGACTTTGTCGACATGTTAGTTGACATGCAAAAGAACCCAAAGAATTCTTAGCATCCAGCAAGAAAAACCTTGTGAGTTTAACGATCTGGAAAAAAATAGTAAGAACATTCACTTCTATATTCATGTTTCTAAATGGTTTGCAACCTTATCTTTGGAACAACAAGGATGTTAAATTGCTGGAAAGTTTTCTGGAATATTAAAAGCTGCATTTCTATACCCAGCAGATGCCAGGCCTTACTCTGTGAGTAAAAGTCTCCTCTCAGCAGCAGTTTTTCTTCTATCCCTTATGAGCCTTCACACTTAACTGTATTCCATGCAGTAGCTTTACAGAGAGCAAAATTCTGGCCTCTGATGGCAGTGGAAAGGTTCCTGAAAATTTCAGAGCCATCAGAAGTAGCCTTGCAAAGAGCAGAAGCAAGAAAATCTTGTTTCCAGGAGTTGTGAGAGCTATGCATAGATGCCATGTCCTTTCTCCACTAAACACATAGTGCTGGAAGAACTTCAGGGAGCTTAGAAAGGCAAGCTGCACTCCCAAGGACTTCTAGTTACCTGCCCCAGATGTTTCAGATCTGCTTCAGCCACGCTCTGCCTTTGCTGAGTGCATCAAGCCTATCCCTGCATGTTCCAGGAGGGTGATACCAGGTAACTGGAATATCAAATACATACTCATTTCTAAAAAATAAACTAAGTGTGTCTCTTTAATGGCTGTCACTGGTCATCAAAATACATATGCAAGTTTATCAGGAGGACTCATCCTAATCCTTACTCTGCTGTTCCATGCTGTGCTAAGCCACCAGGAATGTTGCCCTGGGAAGGATGAAGGTGCATATGTCTGGATAATTACACATATACAAGGGTCAGACTCAAGCTTTGATCTTACTACTCCCTCACCTCAGCCCTGTGAGGGAAGCAGGAATGTGTGGCAGCAAGAGGATCATCCCCTGGGCACCAGAGTTGCAGTGTCATTCCCATTACCCTTCTGCATTGACTATACCCCTAGATGAAGCCACCACTTTTGAGGTTATACCAAGGTGTCTCAGATATAGACCAGTACTTGCTTCTTCTTTTGGCAATATCGTTAGGAAACACTTTCCAAGCTCTACAAAAAAAGAGGTCACCTATTCCATAGACAAGGGCCCATTTGTATTGATTTTCACTGAAAAAGATAAGCTAATTCATTCATCTGTGTGCATGGAACTAGCACTTGTGCCAGCCTAAGTACCACTGAAGTGTTGTAAGGAATTTACAATGCTTGGCTGAGCCATTAATTTTTATGCTCAGTTTCAGACCAAAGCAGTTTGAAATAGCTGCATCACAAATGCCTGAGAATCCCTGTTTGTACTGCAGGTATCTCCTGTGCTTTAGTCAAATCATTCCATATGGCACCAATGTAACACCTTCAGCACCTTTATCTGTGCTCTTGGAGATATAATAAATCTTTTCTGCAAAATTTTGCTTCTGAGGCTGTGTTTCTGAGAAGAAACATAAGTACCATTAAAACATCTGTGAGAATTCAATGGAGATTTTTATGAGGAGGGAGACTGTTGCCAAGACCCTTAAGCTGAGAATTTGCTGTAGTTGAGCACTGCTAAATGCTGCAGAGAGTGGAAGGCAGTAGAAAATTTTCCTCACATTCAGAAACTGGTTGATGAATTATTTTTCTTGGAGTCATAGGCAAAGCCCGTAGAGCCTAGAAGAGCACCACACCTCCCAGCAATGGATGTGTCCTACCCACTGAGTTTTCATATCTTCAGTTCCAAGATGGAAAAATGCAAGAGAAAATATTCCTGTTGGTATCAACAGCCTGATCAGGGATTTAAAAATTTGTGTACCCTCTTTAGAGCCCTGAAAGCTGCTGCTGATGGTCTCTTTAACACCCAGTGGTCCCAAACAGCGATGCATTGCTGAGGTGGTTGCACGTGAGAACTGTGCCAGGCCATGACCTGTATCTGCCCAGACTGGCCAAGGATAAGCTGCCAAAGACTGAAAACAGCCAGAATCCTTTGCCATTTTTGAATTTCTGAATTCTAATGATAAAAAATTCTTTAATGTTTGTTTTATGTTCTTGGATTGTTATATACCCCCATGATAACACATGATAGCACCCATAAGATCATACTGGGCTGTTCATCAGCTTTTATTCTACGGTAAACTATGTTTTCCTCTGCTGTTGATATCTTCTCATCGACCTTGAGTTATCTTTCTATGAAAAAATATTCAGAGAAATCTCTAAGAATTTTTTTCTAGTAGGCAATGTTTATTTTGAAGTATGGCTGTCAAAGTCTCAATGTGACAAGAGGAACTTTGAACATAAGCATATAATAAATGCTTAACTTTTTCTTGCTAGTAACAGTAGCAGTTCTAATGCCACAGTACTCCAGTGAGACAACAGAATAATAATCAAACTTCTGCTGCTCCATTGTACATTAAAATATGACACAAAGTCAAAATACATGTTATATTGCAGTGACATGATACAAGAAAAAGCAGAATTTCAAAAAAAAGTTTGTTTTTTTTTTCCTGATCTCATGTCATACTGAAAGAAAGAATAAAAGAGAAAAGACAAAAAAACCTCATTTCAATGAAAATGACATCCTAAACAAAATTTTATAATTTGTTAAAGGAAAACTTTACTGAAAGCTTTGGCTTTGACAAAACTGTGGAAAACCCTTCCATTACCAATCCTGGCACCAGTACTTTGTGATTGTGATGACCATCCCCAGGGAAGTTCCCTGAATTCCTCCTAAAGGCCCATTTGCTGCTTCAAAAAATCTCCTTAAAACAGCTTGTAGAGGATCCTGTGTGTTCAAGGTCAGTGTTTCATTGGTTCCCATGGCTGGTGGAGGCAGAACAGCTCCCCTCTTTTACCTGAGGGGGTCCTAACAGCAACTCCTGAGCTCCTCCTCCCAAGCAGGGGCAAATTCCTGCTCAGTGCAGAGTCAGAAGCGCCTGGGAGAGGGTTTGGAGGTGTCAGAAAACAAAGCTGTCAGAAAGCAAAACTGCAACAGGAACAAAGCTTCCGGAATTCGGTTCTGACTGAAAAAGTCTTGAAAGTCAGATTAAACATTGCCTTTCCTTGTGTTTCTCTGTACTTAATAAGCAATTTTTGAGGAAGGTGAGCTGAATCAGTGAAACTCTTGACTCCACTACTACTTTTGCTCCTGACATGAAGCAGCCCCTCACGTTTTGCTGACGTTTCAGATTAAAGAGTATCAATGTCTTTTATGGTTCAATAAAAAATTGTTTCCCTATAGGATCTCTCCTAATTGAGCACCTGTGTACAAACAAAAGAGACCTGGATTTTGTTTTAGCCTTGCAAATAAGAAGCCTTGGATATGATCCAGCCCTTCAGTGAGAGAGCCAAATAATTGACAGTCTGGTCACAGCTGGCAGCCACACCAGTAGGGTTCCAAAATATGAGGGGAGGAAGGAGAACAGGTATAAAATATGTACGGTTTACAGGATAGATTCTCACTGAAACAACATACTAATTCTTCAGCTGTAAATCTCAAAACTCTGTGGCTAAAAGAAGTAAATCTCTGTACAGTGCCAATTCCTGCCTAATGCTGCCCTTTCAGTAGGTACATCTCAAAGTAAAACTCTGGCAGAGGTTGCTGATTTTTACCTTCAGCCAGATGGCAGAATCTGATCCTTACCAGCTTAGGTTTTTGACTCTCAATAATGTCTATTTTGACCAAATACTTTATCAATAATCTCTTGAATCTGCATGGAAATTTAAAATTTAGAAATCTACTGACAAACTGAATGTTAAAATGACAATGTCCAGGAAGTGCTCCGGACCTTTAAAGAATGTGAACTGCGTTTCTCCAACAGGTATTCTGATGAGCCTCATCTTTCTCTCCTCACATTTCCTTGAATTCATGCAAATCTTTGAGATCCCCACTGTGCTGTCTGCCTAGTCAGAACATTTCCTGAGTTGCATTAATAATATTTGGCTTGGCACCAAACAACCTTGAAAGGTTTATGAGTGGAGTACAAAAGCATTCAGAAGCTTTTATCAGGTGTAGTTGCAGGTTTTATTTTAAAGTAAATGCTTAATATAGTTTCAGTTTCAAAGAGTCTTATTGGGTGCTGGTTTTATTCAGTATGTAATAGTCAAGCCTTGCAACGTCTAAACTTCTTTCAGATGTTCATAAATGGTCTTAAAGAATCTTTTTGTGCTTTTTAAACAAATGCATCCATTCAAAAGATAAATGTACTAGATCTGCTGATATTCAGTGGAATACTTCAGTCTGGCTTTGTTTTGTACATGTAAAAGTTTGTGTCTGGCCTTTTTCACGAGTCATTTTTTCCTCCATCTGCTTAAGCCTAGATTATAACCTCCCCCACATGAATGTACATCAAAAAAACTTTAAAGAGGTACAATCTATAAGTTTTATTGTTATAAGAGGACTAGTCTGTAAAAAATTTGGACCATGGATAGTAATAAGAAACAAGCATCATTTCAGATGCTCCATCTTCCTTTGGATTTCTTCTGACTATTTTTATAATGATATGAATACATTTTTCTTTTAAAAAAAAACATTTACCTTGCTTTTGCTTAAGAGTCTCACTATGCTTCACATGCATCTGAATGATAAGGCAAATCCACAAGATGGGATTTGGGGGTTGAAATGAGAAGAGGAAAAAAGGTTATGTAGATTTCTTGCTAGCTTTGAGAAAAATTATTAACAGTACCCAGAGGTCTGTCACATTTACAAACTAATGCAAAAGAAGAGAGAACTGTGCTTTTTTCTCATCTTTCTAGTCTAATAATTTAATACATGGGCTGTACAGTAATTGCCACAGGTTTTGGTAATTAAATATCTCATCCTGTTTCACATTAAATTTTTGGAAGTCTGAGAGAGGAGAAAATTTGATGGATTTCACCTTAAGTGAAAGATTTAACCTAAAATAAAGACCTATCCAATGAAAAAAAAATGGTTTAGTCCTTGCAAATGTTGAAGAGACTAGTTATCGTACTGAAACTGTGAAACAGAAAAATAGTGGGTGATGGAAAGGCCAGAATAGGGCTGTCAAATTTTAAATTTTAACATATGGACTGCTCACTCCCTGCTCTGGTTGCTAGTCATTCCCAGATGGTGTCTTTAGTGAGTGATGGTGAGGGGAAAGGAGCAGGTGGCAATTGCAATTTTTTTGGGTTGGTTTGTTGTTTTTTTTTTTGTTTTTGTTTTTGTTTTTTTTTAACATATATCTACTTAAAATTTTGTGGTCTATATTAAAAAAAAAAAAAAAGAGAGAGAGAAAAAAATACAGGAAGTATGGAAGAGATAATACACAACTTGGAATATGAAGCTGGAATATGGAATATGAAATTAAGGAAATCCTATTGTTGTGGACTGATGAGTCAGGATCAGAATTTGGATCCAGATCTGAACTCCCCCCTAAGTGGTGAATAATAGTTTTCATGCAGGGCCTTGTTCAGCCCCTATCATGGCTTGGCCCAGCAACTGCAGGAAGAAACATCCCTCCAGAATGGGGTTGGCTTCTCCTTGGGTGCACAGAGCATCACAGCTCTCCAACACATGCTCAGGGAGAGGCCTGCATACATTTTTAAATGCATTTATCTAGATGGAAACCGTATGCCAAAGACATGGGGCTTGTGGCTTTAGTGCTGAACACTGAGTTCATGATGCAGGGATGATACTGATCTCTTTAAGCCTATGTAATTTTTTTGCCAGAGGTTTCTTCCTGTGCGAAACATCCTTAGCTTCTCCTTGTTAACTCTTTGTTGGCAACTATAGCTGGAGTGTGACATGTCCTGACTTAGACAGTGATTGTACTTCCAGGTGCTGACTCCAGGCTTTTTCTTACAGTGATCCCAGTTGCTCCTTCACATCTGGCAATAAGAGCTCCCACTCACAGTACCTGTCTCCATTTTTCCTTCTCATTGTTCCTTTGTGTCCAGCTGCGTCACTGTTTGATGGGTTTTTCTAGAATACAAGTAACATTTCTTAATATGCTATAATGAACCTAAAACTTGGTTATATTTCCTTATAAGTTCCAGTAATGCCTTGCTGCTTTTCTGAACCTTTCCAGCCTAAAGGTTGAGAATATGATCTTATAACTAAAAAAGAAAAAAAGAAGCAAATTACTTGTGTATCTCTGCTACAAACATAGCCACTTGGTATGTAAACCCTCACAAGTGTATGAACCTGATCTGTACTTCTTTTGTTATTGTCACAAATCCTGGATGCCATGGCTGCCTTTAATCTTCCAGCTTTGAGAGAAAAATCTCTCACCTAAATCAGAGCTGAGGACAACAGTATGCTGTTAAGAGGCAGCTCATAATGGAAAGAGCTAAATTTCTGCTGAAATATCATCACACTTAAAGTGTTTCTATTTTGCAATTTTAGACAAGGCTCAATGGCACAATTAAAAAAGTCAAAATGAAGTTCAGAGCTTTGTAAAAACCAGCATTGCATGATATCCGTCATGATCATTCTAAATCACTACCACACAGTGGGTAAAAGCTCCATCTTTTCTGAATCCAAGGCAACTTAGAGGAGTATTGATTTTCCCTTTACTGAGAAATGAGAATCACATATTAAGAGCGAAAGCTGCAGACACAATATAATGACCTTTCTCCTTGGCTTCTCTTTTCTAACACAAACAGAATCATTTTCATGGCTAGAGTGGGTATTAAACAGTATATCTTGTAGCAATGGGTTTGCAACTGTCTGTGCTTGTTTTATCCAATTAGCATACTTACCACAAGAGAAAAAAATAAAAAAGAGTAGATACAGCTTTTAATTTCTGGAGATATCAGTTCCATCCAGAAAAACATTGAAAAGGCTCCAGCTGGAGGTCTATTCCATCTGTCTCTGTACTGGAGGGAGGAGGGGTGCTTTCTTCCTGCAATTTTAATGCTGATGCATGATTTAGAGTAAACAGGTTATTTCACTGAAAGCCAAGGACCTTGCTGACCTCTGCCTTATCCTATGCGTGTTTTTCATAGCACAGTCCCACACATACTTATCTATTAAATGGTGTTTCAGGTCACAGACATGTCAGTATTCTATTTACTGCTTTAATTATATAGAATTTAAACAAACTTATCAATACCTGACACGTTACCTTAGAGGGAAATATCCTCACCATGAAACTGCACAAGAGCTATAATAAACATACCTCAAACAAAAGCTGGTTTCCAACACAGCCATTAAGGGCAGATTCCTTTTTTTTTTTTCCTTTTACACCTGCTGTGTTTCCATCTAACCATCTTTTGTAAGAGTGTGTGAAACAATGGTTTGAAACTGAATGAGTTTCCAACTTTTTGATGTTTAATTCCTTTCCCCTTGTTTTAAATCAGCTTCAGCTTTCCCCCCACCCCTGCTTGTCACTTCAGTTAAAGCTGCTCCTGAGTCAGCAATGTGTGTGTGCATGTGTGAATGTGTGTGAAGTTACATCCTTGACCAGCTATCTCTGGCTGCTGGGGAAAAACATGGTGGAATTCTCACGGTGGAACATTTGAAATGCATCTCAGTGCAGCCATCCTCTTAGTCCAGTTGCAAGTGAGAGGTGTGCAACAGCACCAAGAGAAGAAAAAAATGCATGCCTGAAACCTGGAAGCATCACAAGAAGTCATTTTCCCCTTACCTCTGTGTTGTTTATACGCTTAAAAGCAACATTATGGCTTTGAAAATCCAGGAGATACCTGTCAATGCACAGCAGTGGTAAAAATATACAGTGGCTGGCAGTTTGAATTAATTTGAATGAGCTGATTTTAAATTCCTTCTTGGTGTCTTCAGTGCTTCAGACAGCATCTCTTTTTTGCAAGAAGGATAAATACACGGTGAGGATCAATATCTGGTACCTTTGAACAAGGAATTCCATTAGCATGAAAAATGAAATTAATTGTAAGCAATTTTGTTATTCTATGCTACTCTTCACTGTGCTGAAGAGCTTTTGACTATGATCTAGGTTTCCTACTACAAACTTAGTCATTGTCCAGAACACACAATCAGTCAGCTCTGAGCAACTTGTTCTTCTGGATGATCAAAACGTGATCATGCAGGTTCCTGCTCAGGACAGGAAGAGTTTTCACTCTCCAAAGACTCTGGTCCTTGACCAGGTACTCTAGAGTGGTTTAGCAATTCAAGTGAACTGAAGAACATCTGGGAAGTGTCTTGGCATCAGCCAAGCCTTGGCACTGTGCAACGTGGACTCATGTTTTCTGTTGTTAGAAATTTGTTTTCTTGGTCATTTTGATTAATACATCCCAGCTTTCAGATGGCCTAATTTATAAGAAGTCAGAGATCAGAAAACTTCAGAGTTCCTGGACATTCAGGGGTTTATTTGAGGCACAAGTGTGCTCAATCTGCAGGTAATAGGGCTTTGGAATGCTTAGAGAACATGAGTTCACTTAAAACGTACATGTAATGTCAGTGTATCAGGTGAGTTCCCCTCCACTTCACTGTCTTTTGGGCATGCAGATTTCTATTAACCTATGTTACCTATGTTACCTTCTAATTTATTAAATATAAGTGTATTTTCCCACTAACTATACATGATATATGTCTTACATTTGATGTGAAATGACCAAAGTATAATCAAGTTCGCAATTTGCACAAACTGTCACCCCTAATCTGTCTAAAGTGTTGTGTCAGGAAAGATGATTTCCTTTCTTCATGATTGGGTGACTGGATCTAGTGAAAACAAACATATAAAAATCTAAAGAATATACACAGTAACCAGTAAAATATTACTAAATTAGTATGGGTTTCTTCTCTGTACATTTTTGTCAAGAGTGTAGTATATAATAGACTGGGAGGTTCATGATTCTTGTTCAACTTCCCAGTGATGTGTTTGCTTTTATATATTGAAACAGCTGCATGCTTGTAAAAAACATAGTAAATTAGAAATGGGAATGTGGCCACTAAACTTTTCAGAGTTTTCCCTCCATGTTGTGTGCCTGTACTTGGAAACTCTTGTTCCAAAATTGCCTTCCCCTGTTTTCCTTTCCCAAATTAATCTTTTGGTGGTCTTGTTACACAGCCCACAGGTAATTGTGGTTGGTTTTTGGGTTTTTTTTGAATGAAAGCTGAAAAAAAGGTGGTATCCAGTAGCCCAAAGCAGCCACTCAGGAGGTGGAATCTAAAGTAGCAGTAAAAGCAGATTGCAGAGAAATCCAAGGCTGAGAGATGTTCATGGAAAGAACAACCTGAATGTACCTACTGGAATCCACAGAAAGCAGTGATTATTCTCTCAACTGGAAGAAGAATTAGGAAGGACAGCTTTACCAAAAAAATTACTTGGGAAAAGCTCTTGAAAAAGCTCCTCATGAAGGGAAGCCTAAGAGAAAGACAGGTTCAGAACACAAAGAATTTAGCAGAAACTCCCACGGGATGGTAGTAACATGCTGAATGTGAGAGGTTATGGGAGAGCTTGTCAAAGCACCCCTAGCTGGGGGCTTGGAATGGGAGCCAAGCTGCAAAAAGGGCTGGCTGGCTGGAGCAGTAAAACTATGAAAAAAAGAGCCTTGAGGCCAGATCAACAGGGAAGGAACGGAGATGCTGCTGCCTCATCACCTGGGCCTGTGGCACAGATCCTCAAAAGGGAACTCTCCTTTGGCTTATATAGGGGAATATAACATTACCCTCTGATCCTGGAGGGACTGGGCATGCCCCTTGCAGTGAAAGCCAAGGAAATGAACATACTGCTGACGTGGAATAAATTTAGTTTCATCTTAATTGCAAGTTCAGCCATGGTTTTTAAGGGGTTTTATTGGGGTTTCTTTGTCTGTCACCATCTGATGATTATCAGTTCCGAGCCTTAAGAATCGCATTAGTTACCAATGTAATTTGTCCCTAATGATCTATTTGTGTATTTCAGTTCCTTTTAATCCTGTTACCAGGAGATTGTATCAGCTAATATAGAGGGAAAATATAAATGAGGGTGCAAACTGCTGCTATAGCCATCAAAATGAAAATTAGAGTTTCTTCATATTTCACAACACAAGCAAGGTAGCCGAGGTCAGGAGGAACCACCTTCTGACCCTGTTCAATCCACAATTAGAGTGTGTGTCATTTGGGGCTTGGTTATTCATCCTAACTATCTTGTGTATACCATTGGTAGAAGAGCAAAGTTGGTATTACCCCTTGGTCTTTCTCAGCATGGTAGTCCCTGTGCTCCTTTGGTGCCTGATTATTTGGACAGCTAATATTAGAAATAGTTTTTATTTTGTCCTTTCTAGGACAAGAACTCAGGCCTTTATTCAACCTCCATTGTTCTTGTTCCATTAGAACATCCATTGCTTGTCAGTCCTTCCTGGAGCAGCTCCACACTGCATCCATCAGTTACATTTCCCTTTTTAGTATTTTCTGTCAATACAACACAATAATACTGAAGTATATTATAGCCAGTTTTACATTGCAGAGCTAAGAAATACAATTCAAGATAAAAAGCTCCCACTAAATGTTTGTAAAACCAAGCCTGCTTGAAGCACAGGGCATATTAGGACATCTAAGGCATACGGCTTTTGTCTGACAAGCTGCAGATAAGAGTAAGATATACATTTTCTAGAAAGCACAGAGTCCTTGGAATGATATGAAAGGTAGTTTTCTGCTATTTTTGGACAAGCAATGAAGCAGCCTTTAGTCTGCCATTACTGGATGCTTTTGAAGATTGTACTTACATTGCCATTAACAACCTAAGATGTGGAGTGATGGATAATTTGTTGTGGTTAAAGCTGAGTGTGGTTATGCTTACAGTAATCAAGTGAGTGTCATCCATTTTGAGGAAAAGCATAACACTTAGAGTTTTTTTAATTAAGGTATGAAGATGAGTGTTTGTACTTATCTTACTTTAAATAGCAGAACATGAGGTACCTGCAGATAATTTGTTACTGTTGTTAAAAGCAATAACATTTACCTTAAAGGAATATTATGCAGGATCCCCCTTAACTCATTTCACAGTGAAAATTTCTTAAATTTCTGTTTTTCTCTCAATCTGAGCACTTGTGAGGCCACACAGATGGGTGACACTGGGGATCCAGCAGAAGTCACGACAAGACAACACAAAAATTCTCTGGGAACTTAGAAGAAAACATCACAACTGCTTCCAGGGGTTGCAATGACAGACAACCCCGGGATTTCTACTTTTTCCTAACTTTTAAGTGTGTGGCATAGTAATCCCCCTATGTACTTTTAAATGTAATTCTTTATACTTTTCAGACCAGACAAAAAGGAAACAAAATTATTTATTTTTTGAACTGTAGAGATCTCCATACCTGTCTTCAACCAGGCAGAGGCTTTTAGATTCATTGTTCATGGTGCTACTCGTGGAGCCATCAAAATGTATTTTACACAGAATGTGTTTTTCAGTGTTTTTCAGTTTTTTGCTTATGTGTTTAGCAATTGATTTCCAGAATTGCACATTCTTCCTGATCTGCTTTTTCTTCCCTTTTGCAAAAGTCTTCCCTCTGTTACAACTCTTCTTTCTGTCCTGTCCCTCTTTCCCTTATCTTACCATGGGAATGACCTTTGCTCTTCTTCCCGTCCTGCCCCTTCTCTCACGTTTGGGTTTGTTCCCCATCAGTGCCCAGGGGCTGTCCTCAGTCCCCAGGGAGACTGGAGCTGGCCTAAGGGAGGTGAAATCTTTCTAGAATCTGCAAAAAGCACCAAAGGTGGTGCTTTATCCTCACTTAGATCTCTCATTCAGACCTGCCTGCTTGGACAAGCCCATGAAACACTGGGCAGCAGCTGGGTGCTCTGCCTGCAGTGGGTGTCACTTGTACCCTGTGCAGAAACCTGTCAGTGCTCCTGTTGCTCCTTCTTTTCATATCTGCTTACTGCCTCTCATCAGTAGGTTAATTATGAACTCTCCTGTGCACAAAAAGTCTCTTTGTTGTGTAGGGCCTGGCAGAAGCAGCACAGCATCAACAGGGATGATGACAGTCTTTTAAAATGCTTGCCATCAGCACAAACGTGTAATCTTAAAATCCCAGGGATATGAAACACAGGAATGGAGCTTTGGAGCAGGTTGTTACCTGTCACATGACACCTCATCAATTTCTGAAACCCACCTTCCTCAGGGTATTCATCCAAATCATCTTTCAGTCCAGTCCTTCAATATCTTCAAGATACATGTAAAAATGAACCTACTCCCTGTTGTCATCCATGTAGTCCTTAAGCATCCATAGAAACATTGAGTATAAAAAGCTGGACCCTCAGATGGTTTTGTTTTATTTGCAATTGCAAAAAGTAATTGATGAAAACTGGATTTTCAGAAGTAGTGGGAGTACCTATAGATAAGTCTCAGCTTTTTTAAAATTTGTCTCTTTTTTTTCCATTGGTAGCCATGTTTACAATAAATAGATTTGAAATATCATTTCCTATTTTCATCAAAACAAATTAAGAAGAGTTGGCTTCAACAGTCTTTGTTTTAGATACCATAAAATAATTGCATTTTAAAACTTCCTACTCTCACTTTCCATTCTTCTATGTATTTTACTCATTTCTCTGTGTTGTACTCCCTGAGGACCAATTATATTCTGGTGAAGCTGGATAACCAATATTGTGAATAGTAGATTTTTTTACTCTTGGGGTTTAGTGTTATTCCTGTATCGAGCACACAGACATGCACACAAAGAATCAATCACAGTTCTTCATGTTTTATTTTTGTTGTATTAATTACATTCAAAAGCATGCTGCCAATCAAACTGCAATATTGTTTTATGTCTGTAGGTTTTGGAAACTCTATGTGCAGTGACTCAGATGACTGAAAATACATTTGACACTTAACTTGTGTCAAAACAGCAAAGGCAAACAGTCAGGCTTTTATTTAGTATTGCTCTCAGGGAGCCCTAATTTTTTTATAAATTGCAAAGTCATACAGCATAAATACATTTGGGAAAATTATATATGTATCTGCAGTTGTAAGTATCTGTTGCAGTTAAAGAGCACATCTTTTCCGAGATTTTTCATTCTTGCATGAGGAAAGGCATGAAGCTGGAGGGGAAAGAAAGGTGAGATGCATTTACAAGGCAGAATTTTACCAGTGTAATTAAAATTTCTTTTGGATTTAAGCAGCTGATTTTTCTGGATTATGTTCCATTCCAAAACTTGCATCTCCCTTGGACATGGCACTTTTGCAGCAAGGCTCAAGTTTAAGGCAATACACCACTCATTCTCCCTTTTCTTGGAAGGGGCTGTGTTTGTGTGAGGGGGTTTTTCTTTTTTGAAAATTATAGTCAATGACATTTAGATAGTCCCCCACTTGTCCAGACATACATGGGTTATGAAAATAATGAAGAAATTTTATCCAGTTGTTGAGCACAAACAAGTAAGCAGCATGAATTACAGAGTTTGAGCTTTGTTTGTCTACTTTATTTGTGGAGCAGAAGCTACTCTGGGAACAGAAATAACAAGGGTTTTTTTTTCAAAGCACACCAAGTTGCTCTCCATCATTTATCACCAGCCTTGGTGAACCAGGGAGGTTCCAGATTACTGGAAGCTGGCCAATGTGTCCATCCAAAAGAAGGCCTTGAAGGAGGATTCAGGAAACTCCAGGCCTGTCAGCCTGACCAGGGTGCCTGGCAAGATACCAAATAGATCATATTGAGTCCCATCACACCCAGCGCCCACAGGATGGCCAAGGGATCAGACCCTGCCAGCATGGATCAGACCCCCGCCAGAAGGGCAGGTCCTACCTGATCAACCTGATCTCCTTTCATGACCAGGTGACCCACGTGGTGGATGTGGGAAAGGCTTTGGATGTGTCTACCTGGAGTTCAACAAACCCTTTTGCACGATTTCCCTTGGCATTCTTCTGGAAAAGCTGGCAGCCCATGGCTTGGACTGTGTCGACTCTTCACAGGTTTAAGAACTGGCTGGATGGCTGGTCCTAGAGGGTAGTAATGAGCATATGCCACATCCAGTTGGTGGCCAGTCACCAGTGGTGTCCCCCAGGGGTCAGTGCTGGGGTCAGTCCTGTTTAATACCTTTATTGATGATCTGGATGAAGGGATTGAGTCCACCCTTAGTCAATTTGCAGCTGACACCAAGCTGGGAGTGAGTGTGGATCTGATGGAGGGTAGGAGGACTCTGCAGAGGAACCTAGACAGGCTGGATAGATGAGCCTAGTTCAACAGTATAAAGTTTAACAAGACCAAGTGCCAAGTCCTGCGTTTTGGCCACAATAAGCCCCTGCAGTGTTATAGGCTGGGGATGGTGCGGCTGGACAGTGCCCAGGCAGAAAGGGACCTGGGGGTACTGGTGACAGCAGCTGAATATGAGCCAGCAGTGTGCCCAGGGGGCCAAGAAGGCCAAGGGCACCTGGCCTGTATCAGGAATGGTGTGGCCAGCAGGAACAGGGAGGTCATTCTTCCCCTGTACTCAGCACTGGTGAGGCCACACCTCAAGTATTGTGTCCAGCTCTGGCCCCTCAGTTTAGGAAGGACGTTGAGATGCTTGAGCACATCCAGAGGAGGGCAACAAGGCTGGTGAGGGGCTTGGGGCACAAGCCCTATGAGGAATGACTGAGGGAGCTGGGGTTGTTTAGCCTGGAGAAAAGGAGACTCAGAGGTGATCTTATCACTCTCTACAACTCCCTAAAAGGAGGTGTATCCAGGTGGGGATCAGTCTCTTCTCCCAGGCAACCATTAACAGAACAAGAGGACATAGTCTTAAGTTGCAGCAGGGGAGGTTTAGTTTGGACATTAGGTAGAAGTTCTTCACAGGAAGGGTGGTTGAGCATTGGAATGGCTGCCCAGGGAGGTGATGGAGTCACCTTCCCTGGAGGTGTTTAAGAGAAGATTGGATGTGGCACTCAGTGTCATGGTTTAGATGACAAGGTGGTGTTAGGTCATAGGTTGGACTTGACCTCAAAGGTCTTTTCCAACACAGCTGATTCTGTGATTCTCTGGCACCCTGTATTCCTTTCTTTCCCATCACTGAGGATGCTGAATCCAACAGAAAAGAATAAAATAATATATTCTAAGAAAACCCCATAGGCCCAACTCTCTCAACCTACCCAATTCCTCACCCTCCTGCTGCTGTGGTCTTTGTCCAGCTGTGCACTGTGCAGAGGCACCTCTGCCAGCAGCGATCCCAGGATCCGCCAGCTCGGCCTCTGAGAGCAAACCCCGGCCAGCGCAGGCACTGAACCACTGACATCTGCCAGCTCAGTGCACTTTCTCTCCCTCTTTTTAATCGCTGTGACATGTTTAGCAGCACCCTGTGCCAAGGCATGTATTGCAAAGAGCAGTTTTTCCCAGTTCCCTATGCCTTGGCACATCTCCATCGAGAAATGAGCACCTTTCACACTGCAGCTGGATGGTTCCAATGAGGACAGGTTTGAGCAGCATTTGGAGCTGGAACCACTCATGGAAAGTTCAGTGCTTCCAATCCATGCAGAAAGCACTTTCTCCTTTCTCTGATGACCTAGATGTCGGTAGTTTGTGTCGTATCAGAGCATCTTATGCCACAGTATTAAGAGTACAAATGTGCATTTTTAAAGTACTTTTCAGGTCTAAAGGGGGGCTGGTGCATTGAAACACTGGTTAGGTTGAAGCAAATAAAAACCTGGAGGTAAATTACTCCTTTTATTTCACCAGTCTGTTTTCATCCTCAGTTGTTTTTTTTTTTTTTTTCTAAGAAATGAGAAAAGGGATTTGTTCTTGTGTCCAAGTATGTGGGCTCCAAGGCTTTAAACACTTTGATTCCATTCTGTTTGGTGACGTGCAAAACTCTGATTCCTGATACCTAAGTAGTCTTTTTTATGCTCTCTGCCACCAGGTGTGCCCAAGAACATTTAAATCTCCTTGTGAGCATGTTGAATTTCATAGAAATATAAATATTTTTACACAGTCGTCACTTGCTAAAAATGTGGTGTGAGTGGCTAAAAAGAAAACAGAGCAAAAGGACTACCTGCAAAAAAACTCCCATAAAACTGCAGTATTGAGCCTGTGAGGACAGAAAAGTGAACCTGCTGTAGCCAACAGGTTTGCAAATAGACAGTGTTTTTATTTGCTCCCTTCTAACATACACTTTGTATTTATTCTTTGTAAACAGTCCACTGGAAGGTGTCTATTTAGAGCAATATTTGTAGAAATGGCTATTTTTAAGAAAATACTACAAAATATTTTCAGGAGGCCAATTTAAACTTGGAGTTTTGACCACTTATAAGAGCTGGATTCTAGAGGTTATTTTCATCCAGCCAGGGAGCAGATACCCACTTCTGCTTCAGAGAGGTTTTACACTTTGAGGATGTCATAGCCTAAGATCACTTGCAGGTTTGATAGTCTGAGAGTCTTCCTTGCCTAGAAACACCCTGCTAGTGGAAAAGGAACTTCAGTGACCCTTACCTTTCTCTGCAAGAGGAATCAAGAAATGATCCCTATCTATCTTCAAGAAATGTATAGGGCCCAAAAAGAAAACCACAACAGGATGTCGGTCTAACTTAGACTAAAGGAGCATGATAAGTTGTTCTGGTGGTGTGGGGTTGGGGTTTTTTTGTTTGTTTGTTTTTGTTCTGTTTGGGTTTTTGTTTTTGTTTTTGTTTTTTTAAACATAGCTCTTAAAGTTAGCATGTATAGTTTTAGATTTAAAAATGAAAGAGTTAAATTTATTTTTAAGGCTTCTTTCCTGAGACCGTGTAAGCCATATTTCAGAAACTTTCCACATCTAAGCTACATAATCCCTGTAAATAGGGGATTTAAAAAGGAAAAGCTGTCAGACCTTTATCTATAATGTAGCACCAACAGTTTCCATGGTAAAAAAAATTTGGTTTTCTCTTTTGCTATTTTTTCCTCTGTATTTACCCCTAATTTTAGTCTGTTTGTTTGTTTATAGCCACCATTTTTATTAAGTCTTTCTATTTTTTCCAGGCTCAGTCTTTCCCATTGTCTTGGCTCTGCAGGCATCAGATGCCTCAAATATCCTCAGTGATGCCATTAGATTGTCCCTCAAAGCTCCAAAGTCTCTGGAGATGTCCTGTGTAATGTTGCACTCAGCAACACAGCTTTTTCACCACATGTAGGAATAGAATGTGGTTATGGGGATTTACATGGAGGAGAAATGGAAAATGCTTGATTGTTGGTACATGGTAAATGGTACGTGCTTGGTAATTGGTGCAATGGGAGACAATGGGAGAAGCAGCTGCAGGAGACCTGTAGGAAAACACTGGGATGAAGATCCAAATTTTAAAAAAAATTAAATTAAAAACAAACAAACAAACAAACAAACACAAAAACAAAAACAAAAACAAAAACAAACAAAAAACAAAACAAAAAACAAAACAAACAAACAAAAAAAAAAAACACAGTTGAGAGAATAAATGTATTGCTTTTCTTGCTTTTCAGCCTTGGGGGAATTGTGAACTTGCCATTGTTGAAATCTCCCATAGTTTATTATCAGCTCTGAGTGTTAAGCTACAGAGTGACTTAGGATGGCACAGGCTGTTTTTATGAATTCCCACTTCCCCAGCAGCTTCCTGAAGCCCAGCTCCAAGATGGCTGTGGCTCTTTGTCTCCCAGCCCTTTCATTTCACCAGCACAAGCAGCAACACAAGATCAGATGTGGCAGCAGGCAGCCAGCTTACGGTTGGAAAATATCTTTCAATTACCAAGGGCAAGCTTCTTGTTGGTTGCCAAAAATTGTAACAATATATGACAAGAACAGAGGAAAGGTATCATAAAAAATAATCACAGAAATATAACCCCCCCCTCTGTTTTCTAGTGGAGCATTTCAAGCTGAATACTACACTGCAATATTGCTTCAGCATTTATTTTTTTTCAGTCCTGAAGTTGAGAAACAACATTTACAGATATGAACCTAAAACCCTGAGACTTATGCTAGCACAATGTTAGTCAGGATTTATGTTTTTCAAGCCTGTTCAGAGATGGTCTGCATCCAAGATTTCTATTAACCAAATGGCCCAAGTTCACAGGGGTCTCGGTATTCTGAGAATCCATTTTGGTCCTTCCTTGGCACTACTTTATTTTATTTCTATTTTCAGCTGAGCACAATAAGTCTGTACAGCTGATAGAGTCAGGCTACATTTATTATCAGTCTCAGTTATCAGTTCACAGCAGGGACAGCTCAGTGGTTGCTGGCTGAAACATAAGCCTTGTCTGTGGGTTTTATTCTTCCTTTTTTTTTCTCTCTAGCCCAAAGGAAAAATCAAACTGTGCCTCTTTCTAGCTCATTCCTCTCTAGGCCGGTTACAGGTTTTACTGTGCTCCTGATTACTGAAGGTAATGATGGATGTTAAAGGTGGCATCTCTCACAGTTACATGTTGGTGCCATGCCCATTAAGAAACCCTGTACAATTTCTTCCAGGGTATGGGTAATTGGCCTCCATCTCAATTAGGTACTTGTTTAGGTTTAAACATCAAGATTCCTTTTTCTGTAATCACAAGGAGGGATGATGCCCTCTTTATTCCCAGATCTAGGCTGCTCTTGGGTACTGAGCAGCTGTATAATTTCTTTCTGAAATGGGTGAAGTTTGCTTCATTCAAAAAAATTTTAAAAGCCTGGACTGCTAGGATGAAATAGGATCTATAAGCATAGAACATTGCAGCAATAACAAAGAGAGAGCACCTTTTATTTCCCCTTTAAACCCAAGGTTTCCTCATGTGCTCTGAACCTGCGAGTGCCATTGATTGGGAGATCAAGGTGCTGAGTCTGCCTGTGATTAAGCACTTTGTATTTACTGGTATCCCACCAGCTAATCAATTCTCTCTATCCTCCACGCTCATTTCTGTTACCCATTAGGGCTATTACACTTCACAGGCTTATGTCATCATTTAAATAACAGCCAGTCCAGTCTGTGGACTGTCCTGAGTGTGTGGTGACTTTGGTAACCAGAAAGCATCACCGTAACACAGAATAAAAATCCAGTAGCATTCCCTAATAAGTTTAGATCACAATTCCGTTCTTGAAGCATTCTTATAAATTACTGCTGATAGGCACGTATTGGAATCAGTCTCTGACTTTGTCCCAGTGGCTGATTTCCCTTATTTATCAATAGCTGTCCTTGCTTCAAGAGGAAAAAAAAAAAAAATGCAACTACACTACACCTCAATTTCCAAACAGGTGATAGATACTGAGGGAGTTGCAACTTCCAAGGAACCTGTAAGGTTTAACTGAGTCTGAGACCCAGGGTCTGTACTTTGGAAAGTAGGGATCCCTCCCCTTACCAAATCTGGAAGCTAGTCGATTCAGATGCTCAGAAGTATCTGAGAAAAACTAATTTCTGTGTTTACTTATTCTTTGCTTATTTAGGGCTTTAACTGACTGCTGGGCATTGACTGCTCAGCAATCAATGAGATTGCTGTATGAGAGACCTTCTGGTGACCTAAGACATACAGTTAACAAAGTCTACAAAGTTCAGAGGTGTTGCTGAATAGACCTCAACACTATTGCTGAGCACAGTAACCACCAGTGTTGAAGTTGCTGAGACATGCAAAAGGAGATACATCCAAGGAAAGCCTCTGCAGAAGAGCAACCATGAACCTGCTTCTTCCTCCATCACTGCTGGAGTCTTGGAAAAAAAAGTAAGCAACCTTCTGCTACCATAGCTCAGGGCATGCAGGATCGCTTCAGCTAGAGAGGCAGGGATGGGCACCAATTCTCAGCAAGGCAGCAAGCCTACCTGTTCTAGTTTAACTTATTTCATTCTTGGCCTCAGAACAACAATTTTTGCCACCCAGGAGAAGCAAAAGCTGGGTTCAGAGGTTTGGTCCTTTCTATTTAGCAGGCTCCCACTGTTGGAGCCAGCCAGAGATGAGTTGTTCAGCTGAGCTCTAATCAACATTAAACCTCAAGGCAGCAAAGGGGGATGACTTGGCAGAAAAGAAACTCCTAACGCAGCCATTCTGGATCTGAAATTAATGGCAATTTACCCATATGACACCTCGTGCTTAGTAGAATGGGCAGACCAGAGAGATGAGAGATGGTGAAGCTCTGTGATAGCTTTATTCTTTTGAGGACACTAAAAAAATGCCTAGTGCAGTGATTTGGCGGACTGAACTTTACAAACACAGGGTATAGGATTGGATACTTACTTTTTCCTGTGTTTGGTGTATGGGACAGACACAAACTGTTCTGAAATTTTGCAGTGGAGTTCTAGGCTTCAAACTCAGTCCTTGTTATTACCACTACTTGGTAGAAGAATTACAGCCTAAGTTCAGAGGAAAATGGGGGAGTGGATCATTCCATGGCACCCATTTCACCTAAGTATTTCACATATCTTCTTTGGCCACCAGTCTGACATATTTTGTGGGACACCTGTTAAGGTAGAAGCTACTGGATATATTTTTCTGTTTATGCAAGCTTTGTGCATAAAATACTAGTAGAGCCCTTCTCAATTATGTTCAAAACAAGTGCTTAACATTTGTTCTACTCTGTCACACATGGTTTCTATAATCTGTTCAAAATGGATCTCTTCCTTTTTAGCGCATCCCTTATGTCTGAGTGCTTCCAAGTCAAAGTCCAAATATTCTTCAAACATAAGTCAAGTGTCATTCACATAAAGAGCTGCTTGTCGCCTTTGGGATATTTAAGTACCAGTCTGAACCAGATAGATTTGTCTTTTAGCAGACAGACACAAAATACAAGTAGCAAAGATTTTCTTTTTTTTTTTCCTTATGGAACTGAGTTTATTAAGCTCTTGACCATGAACCGCACGTATGTGCAGGCTGCAGGTGGTTACCCTTGGATATTT
This sequence comes from Sinosuthora webbiana, assembly GCA_013397395.1. Taxonomy (NCBI): domain Eukaryota; kingdom Metazoa; phylum Chordata; class Aves; order Passeriformes; family Sylviidae; genus Sinosuthora; species Sinosuthora webbiana. The sequence continues at coordinate 1,903,803 of VXBN01008153.1, read as the reverse complement.
AATTTTGATGCAAATCCTAAGAAAACATGTGGCCAGGCAGCTCCCACTAGAAAAGGGTGTGGTGAATGAATTAGTTTCTTCAAGGGCTAAAAAAATACATGTTCCTGAAACCTCAGAACAGCCAGTAAAAACTGTATGAGCACGTCTCTGTGCAGAAAGTAGTTGTTTTAGCCAAGTCATGTTCCCTGTTGAAGTGCAGGTAGCAGATGGCTCTGCAAATGCACATATTGGGCAGCCTGCCACAGGGCATTATTAAGATCTTCAGCCCACAAAAGGACTCACATGAATTATTTTTCCCTACTCAGGCCATATAAAATGCAGCATACTGGGCAGACATGAGGAAACTGCACTGAAAATCCTGAGGCCATCGGATAAACAGCAATAACCCCTAGGAAAACAGGTGGTTGTTAGCACTATGCCATCCAATTGATTCAGAGTGTCACACTTCAAAGAAATGTTGAAATAGCTTCTTAAATGTTTTATTGTATTTAAATACATTGTGAAAAAGAAAAATTATTGAAGACTTATTTTTAAAACATTTCTGTGTTTTTTTAGAAAGTTGTCTGTTTTGTAACGAGGAAGAACTTTTAAAGTAGAATGGGGAAATAATTTGGATATGTTAATTTGTTAGTGAGCTTCAGCTTACCATCATAATGAAACCAGAAAACCTTAGAATCATCTCTGAGTTCAGATTCATGGGGTCAGACTTGATCTAACTCACACACCTGACTATCTTGCTTTGCAGATCTACCTAGAGTGCCTGACTCGCTTGGACCACATCTCTATTTCACTTGGACCGTGCCAGACTCCATTTGTAGTCACTCTTTTTAGTGACATCCATTTATTTCACTGGGACTTCATTTTACCTCTTCAAAATTCTGTCATTTTGGTCTTTGTAAAAAACTCACCGAGTATCTGACAGATCTTCACAGTTCACTCTCCTGTTAGCAAATAGTTGAAGAAAATGGTTTGGTTTTCTCTAAATTGTGCCAGGAATAGATCACAATTTTATGCCTCTCAGCCTCCTTGTCATAGATTAGTTCCTATTCACATCTCCATGTAGTTAAGCTTGTCTGACAGCATTTTGACTTCTTATCTTCCCAATAACTTCTGAGAAATTGCTGCAGGTCTTGCAACCTGTACTACTGCTTAGGCAAAAATCTATTTTATAAACTTCAAAATTCTGTTCTGTTTCAACCAGACCTAAGAGTGACCTAATAGTCACTAGACCACTACTTGTCTAGTGACATAGACAGCAAGAAAAAAAGAAGGGGAAAACAAACAAAAAATCAACAACAACAAAAAAATGTATGTACTATTAAGAAGCAAGGCATCAAATTTAGAAAGAAATCATGTGCTCATATGGTATCAACTCCTTTCTCTCAGCCCTGGTTGTGACACGTTGTAATGTGGAAAACTCTGCAGTTCTACTGAGAAGCATTCTCTCAGAAAACGTTCTTTCATTGAGTTCTATGCCAACAGATTAAAAGCAATGTCTAAAATAAAACCTTCAAGGAGATATAGCCTAGATATAGTCTGATTACTTTTTATGATATACAAAACCTGAAAGCTTTTAGCCAAAAACTTGAAGTTCTGCCTAAATTAAAAAAATCTGTTCAGACTTCTTCAAACTATTTAGGGATTGTTTTAAGCCTACATCTTAATTAAGGTATTTATGCTCTGGAAGGAACATATGGTCTTAAAACTAATGTCTGAAACATTGGAACGATGAGACAGAGGAAAATTATGTGAAAATACAATTGAAATTCTCGTGTGTTTGTTGCCTGAAGCCAGCAAGCAGAAAAGGAACAGACAGTCACGTTGCAGCGTAGAGAACTCCAGTGTCTGCAGCTTGGTATAGAAATAGAAAAAGTTTTGCAATTAAAAGCAGGCACTTTTGTGAAGTTAGTACCAAACAGGAGAGAATGTTGAGGGTAAAAGCAACCTCATCCTAAATAATAGGCCTCCAGGCTGCAAGGAAAAGTATACAATGAAAACTCTGCAACTATGATCACATTAATTCAAAATAATCTGACTCACATTGAAGAAAAAGACAGAAAAGCTGAGAGGAAATGTAGGGGCGAGTCATAACACTGTAAAAGTATAACAAAAAGAAAAAAAAGGCAGGGAAACACTCAACTGATGAATGTGTATGTTTGGGTATTCCTGGGATAAACAGCTCCATTCTCTGCCTTAATTCTGTAATGAACAAGGGGGATACTTGCAAAAAGAGTTCATAAAAACTGACCCAGAAATGTCACTTGTTGTGCAGCAGAGATGCTCAAACTATGGGTGCATTTGATCACAAAACAATACAGTTTGAAGAAGGTCCCTATTTCTCATTTTCTCAGATTACAAAGATATTTCAAAGAAATAAATACTTAAAAATGAAGCTGATCCCACTGTTGGAGTTCCCAAGCACAGAATTATGCTGATTCTATTGGGGACTCTGCAGAAAGGGCTGGTAATCATGCAGAGAAGGAGAAGAGAGGAAGGACCACCATTTACACAGGGAAGGCATATGTAGTCAAGTTTTATCTGGCACACTAGATGCAGCATCAAAACATCTCAGCAAAATAGCTCTCCTGGAATAAATATTTACCTGTACAAATTCTGTGACCTCTCCTCCAAAAGAAAAAGATGGGGAGTGTGCAATTTATATTCTGTACCCTTCACTCATTACCCCGCCTGAAGGCACAGTCTGAGTGCTGGGATATTATGGCAATGCTGGTTGTGAGTAAGGATTAAATTTACTTCAAATATTTTGTCTGCAATATCTTTTTGCTGGGAATAAACAGAAACTGCTATGCAAATTTGACCAAGACAGATTGAACTGTTGCTGTTTTAAGAACCCTGGAGAACTTGAGCAGCATTAATCACTTGGTCACCCTCCTCCTGACTAGGTCTTCTCCCACACTGCCATCAGTGCTTGCAATCTGTACTGCTCTCCCCACAGTGCAAGATGCAGGATTTCTCAAGGTGTCAGTTTTGAGACTTCTAATGTTTGTAATTTGGATGTTTCAGAATTTTGTTTTCCTTCTGCAAACACTACAGAATGTGTCTGTATAACAAGTCTCGCTCTAAGGATTAAGGGAATTTACAGTGACAGAGTGCAATTATAGCAGGCCAGTAATAAACCATCTCATACCCCAAAACCTGGCAGTGTTGGAGTCCAGGGCACTCCTTTGGGTGCCCTGGGAGGCCACAGACCTCGGCAGAGAGGTCTGGGACCCGAGCAAGAGGGTTTGAGATCTGTACAGGGGGGTCTGGAATCTGTACAGGGGGGTTGTAGACCCTGGCACAGAGCCCAGAGAGACACCATCTTTGACTTTAGTCCATGGAAAAAGCTTCTAACACTGAGAGAAGAATTACAAGTCACAAAGATGTGACAGACAGTAGTGTAGTGTGTCACAGGGTGGAAAATTTTGTAATTTTAGGATTCTTAGTATGTAGGCGCATGGGGAACAAGATGGAGGATTTAGGGTGTTGCCCTGAGTTCTTCCTTCTTCTCCCATGGCCTCCATCTTCTGGTGACGGGGGCACAAAGTAGTTAAAGGAGATTGGGTCAGAGTAGAGTTGACCCCTTTAGTATAGGTAATAGGCATTGGAGCATAATTGTAAATAAGATGTACGTAGCTATCTGTACAAAAGGTAACGACCTCCCATCGTGGGGGGAGTCGTCCTGTGCCCGAGCAGCTGGGAACATCTCGGCCGGGCACAGAGAACATTGTAAGATAAGAAAATAATAAACAACATGAGAAACCAAAGAGAAAAGGAGCCTGAAGACTCTGCTTTTTCCTCACGTCTGGCTCGGGGCCTTCAGAGGGCAAAAAAGGCCCACTCGAACCACCACCTGAATCTCGGGAAAAGAAAACCTAAGATGGCAGTCTGGCAGTAGTGTAACAGACATGTCATTGGGAATACAGGCAATTCTGTTATGTATTTTATTCTTTTTGGTATGTTACAAAGAATAGGGTAATATGTGTGAAAATCCAATTCATAGGGACAACTTCATACTGGAGAAAAACCCTAGATTAAAAGTCCCAAATCCAGATAACCATTCTGCATGTAATGAATGGAAAACCCAGAAACCTGAAGCTTCCAAAGACAACTAGATGTGGTTACTCTTAGGTGTAGGAGGGAAGCCAAGATGAAAACCTTTTGCTTTCCAATATTTCCCTCCATCTCCTCCATGCTATGACTGTAGAGAAATAAAAAATGTGGAGAAAGCTTTATGAATACAGGTGGGGTTCACTAGTATCTGCAGTTATGTTGTCCATTTTCCCTTTAAGAAGGCAATTTTAAAATTGTGTAGGGGGTCACTCTATTACATCTGAAATTTGGGATCTTGTGTAAGCAGGAAATTTAAAATTAAAACCTGAAAATTAAAGTAATTGGAACTGACTTAATTGTAACTTGGAGGAGTAGTCTACCTAAATCCTCCAAGTGTGGTAGAAATGCTTGCATACACCATTAGATGGATTTCTGCTCTTCCATTGCTCTTTGTTTCCTGTTGCCACTATTTTCCACATCTCTTGTATATTTAATATCCTTTGTGGTTTTAAAGTTGCTTTTACAAATATTTACAGGCTTTGATGTTCTGCACTTGACAGATTAATAATCTCAAACTGTTTAGCAACCCTCTATCTCTTTAAAAGATCTCATTAGATGAAATGTAATACACACTATTGGTCTATAGGCTTAAGAATGTTAAGTGCTGTGGGAGGAACCAGCTTGCAATAATTCTCTTTGAATCCAAGAACCAGTTTAAATATATATATATATATAAACCAATTAAAATGTTTGTTTGTTTGTTGTTCTGCTTGTTGGTTTGTTTGTTTGCTTTCTACCCAAAGAAATTATATTGAGTGCAGAAAATTCCATACTTTTACTGGATAATTCAGGACAGACTTTTTACAACCCTATTTCTCCATGTGAACATCACAATTGGATTGGATTTGGATTGTATTTGACCAGCTGAGAATCCCAGAGAAGGCATTTCCATTAGTGTGATGCTGTAAGCCTCTCTGGACTCATCTTCATTTGGGACAATATTCAGAACTGAAGCTGGAAAAGTCCATGAGAAATCAGAGATTCTGGCAAGTGATTGCCCCCTCCAAAGACATGCTGACCTCAGAATGCTGCCTTGGGGATGAACAAGATACAAGCTCTAAGATAATTTCTGAAAGTATTCCAGTGAGGAGGGTGCTATGCCTGGTGCACCATGCAGTGCATCCCTTTGGAGTGACCCTTGTGCTGGTGCTGAGGTCACAGTGTGCTGCCTGGGCTATTCACTCTTTGCCATCTAAATCTATACTTTGAGAAGACAAGGAGAAATAAGAGGGCAGAAGTTGTCCTAGTTAAGGACAGACAACAGAAGAGAATTTAATTCAGGCAGGTCTTCAACTTTGGAGGCTTTTTGGAGGTGAACAGGCAGTTGCATGTCTGGAAACTCATATACTGTGAATTTCCACACACCAATCCACACAGACACATCTCTTTGCTCTCTGGGGACGGACCAGAGAGCAGTCAGTGTCTCTTGGAGGCACCCTGCTGTGGTGGAAGGGGAATATAGCATACATTAACCTAGGCAGAATGGCTGTGGCTCTGCTCACTCTTCAGCAGTATGACAGAACCAAAAGACTTTTGATGGATAATAGAGCAGTAGAATTCAACATCTGCAAAGTCAGGCAAATCCTGGAATGCTTATGCTGTTGTTTCCAAACATACAAACCCAAAACAAAAACAAGGTATTACTGCAAGGACCAGCTCAGGCAAAATATGGGAGCAATCATCGCACTTCAGAGAACTTCGTTTTCTGTCATCTACTGCCAGTTTATAGACTTTTTCTTTGAAAAGCAAATAGCACAGGGTGTTTTGTGAAAATAGGAGCAATACTGGCAAGCAAAATAATTTCTGACTTCAGTGGATGTTGCTTGAAGCCTCACCTGGTGCTCAGTGTCAGTTCTGAGACTAGTGCAGCCTGGAAGAAAACAGGTTTAAAAAAGATGTGAAGACAGCCCTCGAATACCTAAAAAGGCTGCTGCAAACAGAGAAAGAATAAATTGTTGTCAAGACCTGCCAGGGCGAGGGCAAAGAATAATGGGTTTAAGTTGCAACAGAGAGAGTAACAAAGTGACTGCTGGGGGGACTGTGGGATCATCACTGCTGCCGGTGCTTGTAAACAGCATCAGGACGGGTTCTCCAGCAGCCATGGGACATTCCTTCTCAGAGTGGGAGTGGGAACCTCCCAGAGACTTTTCCTACTCCTGGCTTCAATTTCATTGGCTAGGTGTGAAACACAGAGCCTGAATTCAGTCGCAAACTTCTTTTTTTGAAACACGTACATGTGTAAGAATTTTATTATTCATAGATGGTGGTGAAGAGTGAGGATAAAATATGGAGTGTTCTTTGAGATGTCGGTTCTAAACCAGGTGTTGAACTGCATAAAGAAGCTTTGTTAAGCACAGCACTTAAGTAATATTTTCTTCTATAACACTAATGGTATTAAATTGTTTTATTTGGGTTTTAGTTTAAAATAACACTCTGACAACTCAGAATCTCTAGACAGTTCCTCTAGGACTGAATATGGCATCCAACTAAATGCATAAAGTCCAGTAACTATATTATGAGAGGAAAGTGAAAGTGTTCCTCAGGTTCTCTACCCAAACTCGAGCATACTGCAATGTTTGACATTTAATTGGGATTTTATGATGGCAGTAAATATTATATAAAATTAAGCTGTTGCTCCAAGCATGAACTGTTTTTCTATATATTCCTCTCTTTCATAATCTGGCTGTAACACAGCTAGAGTTGTTACATCAGACTTTTGGTATCAGAGCTGAGGATGTTATGGAAGTGGTGGAAGAGTGGTAGGGTAGTTGGGAGCACCTCAAAGCTTAGGATCCCAGGCTGCATCCCTGCAGGAGCAGCAATTGCCCAAGCAAGCACTTGCTCAGCCACCAAGTTTCTTCAAGGAAGGGAGCTCTGAGAAAAGCCAGTCTGCAGGACATTGAGAGGGCCACGCTCCTGGACAAGGACATTGGCCATACTGCAAACAAGAACCCTGAACTAGCAGAACAATACACATATAGTCAATGCTCTTCACTTTTTAAGAAGGTTTCTGTGCTTGCTAAATATCTGTTGCCATCCATTTTCTGAATTAGTATTATATATTGCTGTAAAATAATTCAGGTTAGACATCTGTCCTAAAGATCAACTTTTAACAAAATGCAGGGGTGTTTGTATTAAAAGACATAGCAAAGACCTTCTAAAGGTGGAGATAGAAGTTTGGGATAGCAAAAGCATATAGTTTTGTGCCAGAAGGTCTGTTGTGGCGTTGCTAATTTGGAACAAAAGTTCAGTACAGTGTGGGATTGAGGAAACACAGATTTATGGCATTAAGTATGGGTTTTCTGTTCTAAAAAGGTTTTGTAACATGTAAGAGAAAGATTCTCTCTAGGAAAATATTTCATCTGGGAAGAAAGAGGAAAGGAATTCCATTGTTATCATAAGTTTATACACATGAGTCAAACTAAGCATATACTTGAGTTTTTTTCTCAGTCAAGACTCCTGACCTTTTGATTTCTGTGAAGTATACAGAATGTAAAGGCAAAGAAAAAGAAAAGGTACTCCAATAAAGGATCTGTTATCATATATGCCAATTAATTATGTACTCCAATTAAGTTCATTAAGCCCTGATACAACTGAAGTCTGAATGCAACAAAAGTAGTATTGCATTGGAATGAATTTGGTTTAACTGACCTAAAGGAAAATTTTCTGAGTACATGATTCAGTATTAGCACCTGACTGCATAAATATCTTCTTTTTCCTAAAGAATAATAAGTATTTTGATCCCATTTATTACTTCTTATTTTGTAGACTCTCCCTATTACATATGTTCAATAAGGCATAATACTTATTAATTTTATGTATTTGTTGTATATTTATGAGATTTTTTTATTAATAAATGACTTTATTTCACATTGAGTGGATTCTCTCATGTATGTGTTTTTTCATGTTGTACATGAAGTGCACTTCATTATCCATTATCAAACTGCATCAAGAGTACTGAGACACTGGGATAGCAGAAGAAAAGGAATTAAAAGCATAAATGGCTGCATTCTGGGAGACCATGTGCAGTGTTATGAAACTGCAATGTACCATATTTCCTAACAATAAGAAAACTTACATTGCAAGAACATTTTCTTTTTTCTTAGTTCACAGACCAAAAGATTCAATTCAGGCTGAGCAATGTTGAACTATGCCAATAGTATTGATAGATTACATAGTACTCATGTCATTCAAGACTTCTGTTCACATCCTGTGGTTCTATTTTTTTCTAATTATTTAGTAGACTGCTAATTTATCATGTTTTATTCATTTAGTTGCTTCATCAGCCTTGTCTAGATGTGACTTTTGCAAAATTACATTCTGACTCCCCCAGTCTGGGGATCAACATCCTGTAACTTTCCCTATCAATGCCCAAATTTCCTGTATAAGGCCTCTTTGAGGGCTTTGACTCCTTGCCCAGGATTTATGGATCTCCAACAGCCTCTGGGCAGGCTGCAGAGATGCCACAGCTCTGGATGCATCCATGGCTCTTGTGCAGACCACCAGAGGAGCACGTACACGCAGAGCTCAGGACGCGCTGGCCCCGCAGCACACGTGCTGAAATGGGGCTCTGTGCATGCACTCAAAATCTCCTGGGCTCCACAAGATCTGGGCTTAATGGAACATGTGCAGCAGGCCTGACTTTTCTCACAAACAGGTTATCTGTATTTCATGTGTGCAGTTGCTCTGAGGTATCCCAGATGCATCAATTTCCCTGCGTTTGCATTATCTGGGCAGAAATCCTGGACAGAAATATGGGAATCCTGCCTTTAATACACGCAGCACTAGGGGAAGAGGAAATGAGTATGACACTACATTAGCATGCAGTATATTTGCACTAAATTGGCTGCTGCAATCTGAGTTGAAGTCATTATTTCTGTACTGGCTGGGCATCACTTCATGCATTATAACGTTATTTTAATTCTGCAGGTTATATCAGCTTGCTTTTTTTCTCCACTTTCCAGCTGTGAGATGTGTTGCAATTGGATTTTCATGCCATTCCCATCTTTCCACCCCTCTAAAGTGAGAGATTATTGAATGTATGCCCTCTTTCCAATTTCTAGGTGCCTATGCAAGGTGAAAGATAGCATAAACAAGAAATATAATTTGTACTTCCTTATTAATACTGTATCTCTGCTATCATTTGTCACCTCCTTTGTTACTGTAAGTGTTGTGCAGAATCTCATTAGTGGTCATGCTTTCTGGTTTCTGTTCTCTGTTTTAAATCTGTTTCTCATTTCCTGGCTGTTAGTTTTTGCTTGAGGGTTGTTTTAATTTATGGTATTGTCATTCTGGCTCCTATTTGTGGTGTGAGATGACGGTCTGTGTGCATTTCTAACAGTTCTTGTAGCCTTTCACGTTCATGTAATTCTTTCTTTCAAGTACTCTCAAGTTCATGTTATTTTGCATAATGTCATTGCTGTCTGGGTAAAAATTATTGCACTTTAAGCATCAGTAAAGGCGATTATCATCTGTTTTAGAGTATTTTGAAGTTTGTGCTTTAGGTGGAATTTTTTGACACTGGGCTTTTTCCATGCTGGCAAATGAGCAATTAAACAGCTGCACAGATGTTACTGATGGGCTTTCATGAACATTCCATTGCAATGTATGGGACAGCGCTTTTGAACTGAGAGATCAGAACATTCGGGTTCAGCTCAGACAAAAGAAATAAATGGCTCTTTTCTGTGGCATCAGGAAATAGAATGTTTACCATGAAATAAGAGAAATTATTTTAATAAATTGGCCCAAACCTTCTTTTTGTCCCTTGTTATTAAAATTTAGTAGCAGCCATCATCCATTTAAAAAGGATGTGTATGAGGGCTGTCAATCTCTAATATTAACTAACCATAAATTCCTCTTCCCAAGCACAAAAGTGTCTTGAAGTCATGAGGTCTTGTGAAGCACTGAGAAGGGAAGAAGTATTTCCTATTTGGCTTCCCCCCTTTTGGGGCTTATATACACATGATCATATTTTATTCCATAATCACATGGGACGAACATATACTCCAATTTAATTATGTGAATACACAGATTTAAAAGCTCTGGACATAAAAAGCATGCACTACTTGTAAGACTTCAGTAATGTGGAGATGTTGACAAGTCTGACGGTGTTTGTTTTCCATTTCTTAATGGGTTTAAGAAAATTGTGTTTCTGTCCTGGTTTACAGAGTGAAGTTCATTAATTTAGTGCTTTCCAGCACATGTCCACTTACCATGACGGTTTTCTCAGGCAACACAAAAGCTGTCAGAATTTGTATCCCAGATGCATTTCCAAAGGGGAGTGTCTTTGGAAATCAGCAATTTCAGGTAACAGTTCTGAGAGCATTACAGGTAAAATCCAAAATTTGTCTCATGAGCAACCTGAAAAGATGCAGATTTTAGAGAGTACTCATTTAAGGTTGATGTCTGCAATCATGCAATATACATATTTAAGTAAGTTTGACATCTTAGCTTTGATGATGTTCAGACGAGGTAATGCTGGGTTTGATCAGTTCTTCTGAATGTTGTGTTACTTTTATTTGGGCCCTTAAGCACTTCTGCTGAGAAATATTACTTAATTTGATTGATCCAGGAAGCAGATAGTTTTTCTGGTGTTGTTGTTTTTGTTTTTGGTTTTGTTGTTGTTGTTGTTGTTGGGGTTTTTTTTGGGTTTTTTTTGGTTTTTTTTTTTCTTTCCCCTGTGAGCACATTAATAACATAACCTTGCATTGGTTTTGAAAATTATAGAAAAATTATTTAAGCCTTTATCTAGTTATCAAATATTTCCTCCATGTTGACATTCATTTCTGTTTTTCCTATTTTTTTTCTCAGGACCAGTGTTTTCCTACTTAAAGAACTAATACACTGTTTGTCTGCTTTGTCCTGAGCTTCTGTTCCTTTCACTTGAGTCTGGATAAAATATTTTGCTCCTTTACTCTGTCTGAGGCAAACATGGGGCCAGGGGGAGTACAAGAGGTATTCCCCCTTGCAGAGGGTTTGGTTTGCTTTCCAAGTCATGGCACCAATCCCTTCTCTATCAGGGAAGGAACTTGAACCTGGCAGTCAAAGCTTACCAATGGGGAATTCACCAAAGGAAAAAATGCCAGAAATTTTAATATGAGTATGATGAAATTTTCTCAGAAGAGGAAGTAGTGTGTTGTCATGTCCTGGTTTGGGCTTCTTCCTCCCTGGAGAATGCTCCCCTATTTTTACCACAAAACAAGCAAATAAAAATCTTATGAAAGAATGTCAGCTTGGGAAGTATCATCCTGATTGTTTAAAAATTGATCGTTGTAAACAGCTGGCAAACTTATGCAATGAGCAATGTCTGGTTTCTTTGGCAATAGTGGAAGAAACTGTTCAGCATATAACTATGCATTTATCTATTTTAGAGGAGCTGATGAAGATGCCGGGTGGAATCCTGGTCTCCCTGATACCAGTGGAAATTGGATATTGAAGCGTGGTTTCATTCTCTATTGGGATATGTTACTACTTCCTACATATATGGTGGGTTTAGAAACTGATTTGCTAATTAAAAATGACATATCAGAAGTATCTAAGGAGACACAGTCACAGATGAACTGTGAACAAGTGTCAATTTGTTAGAATCAAAAATCTAAAAATTTTAGATCAAGCAAGCCTAGGCTGTGTTGATAGATCATTGTAACTAGGCAGCTCCTCAAGCAAAGCTTGACAAGTTCAATTTTGTTAAATTATTTTACACCAAAATAATCTACAAAACATTGAGAACTCTGCCTTCTTTTGATTTCAGTGGTCACTGACTTTGGGCATTTTACATGCCCAGGCCAATGCAATCCAATTAAATAATCCTCTTTTTGCATTATTTCATATTTTTGTAAATGAGGAAGAGACAGAACAGTATTATAAATTATGAAACCCATGGGAATATAGGTGAAAAAGCATGAAGTTATTTAATTAAAAAGGAGAAAACATGGGACTCCATTGCTGACCCTCTGTCTTTGGACTTGCACAGCTAAGAAAATTTGCTGCATGAGATGGCAGACCAGAGTGAAAGCTGCTAATGGGAAGTCCTAAAAACCTTCAATGCTGGAGTTGTCTGCAGAGGTACTTGGACAGCCTGACAGCAGGCACCCAGCACAGAAAGAACAAATTTATTCTAGAAGTCATGAAAGGGTTCTCAGAGAACAATGGAGTTACTGACCAAAGAAAATATTCAGTTCACATGCACTCTTCAGAGGGTTGTTTCTCCTCCTGGCTTGAAATGTTTTTATTTCAGGTATCTGGCAATTCTGCTGTAATGACAGTGACACAGTGCTGAAGCAAAAAAAAAAAAAAAAAAAAAACAAAAACAAAAACAAAAAAAAAAAAAAAAAAAAAAAAAAAAAAAAAAAAAAAAACAAAAAAAAAAACAACCACACCAAAAAAACACAACCCAATATTAAAAGGATGGCTGTCTAAAAAACTTGAGTGGGACCATGAGCTACAAAGCAGTTAAAAGGGAAGAAATAATAGTAAGATTATTTTCAAAGTCCATTAAAAATTCTGATATTAGACTACTGGCAAGAGAATTCAGATTTATTTCTGCTGCGGATACTCTCAAAGAACAGAGTCTGACCTCTCTTTTTTTTTTTCTTTCTTTTTTTTTTTTTTTTTTTTTGGAACTACTGAGCATTTGCTTCTCCTGCTGACTTTAAATAGAAGCCTTGGGGACTCCATGCTGTTAAGAATGAGGCCTGTGATCATTAGCTGAAGGACCTGTTCATAAAAGGGATTCTTATCTGAGTCCTAGAGCCTCTTTGCATGGGGTTTTTCTTGGAAGAGAAAGGAAATAGATGAGAAAAGAGACAGGCCAGACGCTAAATTTTTACTACTTCATCAGTCTCTGGCTAGACCTGATGGTTTCCATGACCATTGTTCTGATCTCTTCTTTCCAGCCCTTCTCTCATCTCCACCACCTGAGACAAGTCCTGTGTCTGACTTTTTGTTCTATTCCTCACTTTCTTGTCTTTCTTACCAGTCTTTTCCCATGCATTTCACTTAACATTTCTCTGATAATTATTCTGCTTCTTCCCTATCCATTTCTGCCCCTCTGCCAAGATTAAAAGAGGGGGAAATGCCTAGCAACACCTCACATACCCTGGGAACTGCGATTAAATTTGCTGCCATTCATTGCTAGCTGTTCTGGACAAAGGGAGGGGCAGAATCCAATCTTGCATCCATTGGGTTACCATGGACTGGAGTCCTGCTGGAGAGGCACATTTCCAGCCAGTTGTTTGCATTCTGCCTAGCACAAAGACAGTCACACACACAATTGGTTGTTCATTAGGTTCTATCACAACAACCACAGATAATAGTGAATCAGTTGACCATAATTTTTTGGCTTCTGTACCTTGCAAAGATGAGTGCATTCGAAATTCACAAAACTAATTATTACATTACTCTGTGATTACTTTGAATTTGTAATATCTTTCCAAGACATGAAGATTTAAATAATCCATTTAGTCACCGTTGTTCCATATTAATTCAGTGTTTGGTTAGACTCTGGGAAGGCTACAATGTTAGGGTCATTTTAACTCCTCTTTTCATTAACCATTATTATATCTGCTCCTGAAGTGTATGCAAATGAGGAGCAGTATAAATTTGTCAGAATTATTGTAACTTCATTCCACTTGTCAGGCATAGCGGGATCCTCTCTAGTTCATTGTTTTGGGAAGGCTGTTCTGCATTTGTCTCTTTAATTTCATTTTGCATGCAGGGCTGGTGTTTTCTGAACTGTAGCCCGTGCTTCCCGTGGGGGTTATGTTTGCTCATGGAATTACCCCTGATGATAACACCACACTTCAGGCCTGCCTGGGTATTCCTTTGTGTCACTGTGCATGACCCATGTGTGTACCCTGCCTTGCTACATCCCTTTAAGAAAATAGTATTATTTATTACCACAATAGCTAAAATTCACTGTGCAAGTTGAGGGACAGAAAATGTTCTCTCTCCAGAGAATGCCAGTCTGCATGGAAAGCAGAGTTGATATAGAAGGAAGAAAATCTCAGTGGATTTTTTTTTATTCCTTTTTACATAAATTCATGATAAAGAGAAACATTAATTAGGGCAACACGGTTTTTCCCTATAACTACATAAAAATACTAGACATAACTGAGCAGTATTTTATTGTACACACAGAAATTTTTATCTGGCTTATTGATTAATAGGCTACAGAGAAGCTGATGATAGCACAATGACACTTTGTCTGTAATGGTAGTTTATGTGCTTCCCCCAGCTCTTCCTCACTGCTGGGTTGACTGAATAGAAGAAAAACAGTGGATTTTACCCTGGTTACAGTGTTCCAGGTACCTTTCCTCTTCCTTCCCTTCCCCATCTCCTGACAAAAAATGATAAGTCAACACTAAGCAAAGAGGTCATTATGGTGGCAGAAATGTCAATGCACCTGGCTTCTTGTTGACACACCTCAAATGCTCTGTTTTTCTTTCAGGTTTTTGCAGTCATTAACTTCACTGATATTTCTCCTGATTCCTTCATGCAGATATAAGTTAAAGTAGAGTGATACATTTCCCCATGTGCTTGCCCCAAAATATTGGGTAAGAGAAGTAAAAATCCCTAATTGAAAAGCTTTTGATAGAAAAGGAGAACGGGATGTGAGTTTGAAGAAATCTATCAAAGCAGCAAGGAAAGCAGCAAGGAAAGCAGGCAAGGACACCTTTGCTGTCTGGGGATTTCCTTCATTTCCTGGTGTGTCCTGTGATAGAGGATTTCTGCTGCCTGGCCAGGCAGGCACTGTGCCCAAGTGCAGAAAGAGAAGAAGGGGTCTTCCTTCTACCCACTCTTCAGGAATCCAGATCCTATCAGGACTCTTCTGGTACTCTCCAGAAAAATGTGGGCTTTGGTTGGGTTTTTTTGTTTGTTTGTTTTTGGTTTTGTTTTTGTTTTGTTTTCTTTTTTCTTTTTTTTTTCCTCAAGATTATTTAAATATTCTACTGTGTAGGTTGACACATTTTAACATAAATTATGTACCAAATGACTTAAAGTTAATATTACTAAAATTAAGAGACGCAAACAAGCTTGTTCATTTTGCTTTAAGATATCCAAGTTTAACACAATCAATGTTTCATAAGCCCATAATGGACCAGGTCAAAAAAGCTTTATGCACTCAACAAAATCGAAGGGCTTCTACTGCAGTCTTCCATTAAGGTAGTATTTATCTACTCTTATCACTTTCAGTGTCATGCATTAAGAAAAGAGTTTTCCATAAGTAGGACGTATTTCCTTCTGGAGTGCAATATGGTTGAAAATTTTATAATCCAGTCTGAAAATATTCATATAAGAATTTCCATTTTGAAGCAAATCAGAAGTTTAATTTTTGTGGTTTTCAGTGTGCTTATTATGAATGTCATAGGTAGTCTAATAGATATTCACTTTCTATCTCATAGGGTACCTGACTGAAGCCTGATGGGTTGTTTGGGGTTGGTTTGGTTTCTTTATTTGTTAGTAGAGAATATGTATTTCTTCATCTAAAAATGAAGCAAATAGCAGGTAACACTATCACCTCTTTCTTCAACACTTCACACACACCTTTTAGCTTGACTGATAATGTGTTTAAATAAAGAGTTCAAGACATCTGAAGAACAGATATTCAGCTTTTAGTGAAATTCACTGATACTTGGTTTTCTGCCTTTGAAAAATTGTTCCTCTCATACTTTCATTATAATTTGAATGGCAGACTTTATTTTTTTTCTTAGAAGGAAAAGCAACAAAACAAACACAAACACTGTAAAAAGCTTCCCAGCTTGCTGACAGTTAATCTTATTCCAACCATACCATTTCCAGCCTTCCTCCAGGCTAAAAGGAAGGAAAAAATGTGTATTGCAATACAGACAAATGTTGGCAAATGGAGGCTGTTCCAGCACAAACCAGCATTAATTTCACCTAACTTCAGGCATGTAGAAATTCTTTGAGTGTGCTACCACTATAGCAATGAGAGAAATCTCCCAGACAATTCAGCAGAGCAGAGCAAGAGCAGCTTGTCCTGTGGACTCGTGTGATGCATTTTAGAAAGCGGAGGAGGTTAAGGACTAGCCTGAGTCTAAACAAGAATCCATTTGCTGTTGGGTGCTCTAGTTGCATACCTGGAAGGCAAGTTCCAGCTCTGCCTCATCAGGTGGCACTGCCCAAGGCTGCTCCACAAGGTCAACCAAAGGTGACCAAAGTTTCTCAAGGGTCTCCCTAATATTGTGCTAATGTGGGGTGAATTCCCCCACAGGAACTTTTCTGCTTCCTTCTTTAAAGATTTCTAGGAATTTATCTTGACATCAAATTTTTAGATAGTTAAAATTAGGTGTAAAAGGAGTCTCTGAGTTATGAAAGCCATTCTCAAATATTGATTCTGAAGAAGTTCGTCCTCTGTGCAAGCATGTCTTGAACATAAGGAGTTCCAGAGGTACCCATTTCTCCCTCTCTGAATTTCAGATATAAATTGCAGATTGTCAAATGGCCACATCCAGCAGCCAAAACAGCTGCCCAAAATGTTAACTGAGCCCTGCAAATGAGCTCTAAAATTTTTGGTTCTGTCGTAGGGCACAGGGACCTGCACAGGGAGGAAGAGCAGAGCCTCTGATTCTCTGTGAATCCCTGAAAGAAGCCTTGGGGAAGTTTTCATCCTCTCTGAGTTTTAAAATGAAGAAATACAATACAATAACTGCTGAACAAGACTCAATGTTCAAAGTTCAACCCTCACTGTGTATACCTGCAGTTTTCAGAATAGCAGAGGATCTCATTTTTCTTCTTTTGTGCAATAAGTAGTTAGGTCATTTCGATTTTATCATTCTCATTGTAGCTTTTTGATTTTAGTATATTTCCTCATTAAACATGAGACATAAAAATTACTTCTTCTAATATTATCAAGATGAATTGTCTGTCTTACCAACTGGTGAGTTGAGATATTTATGCTAAAGGTTCTCTTTGTAACCTTTCTCCCCTAAGAAATTCTAGTCTGAAAGGTGAAAAACTCTATCATGTGTTTTGTACAGGTTTTGCTTCACCTTCTTCATTCTTTTCAATTTTTTCCTCTCTCCATTTCTCTTCTTTCCAGTGCTGCAACATTTTTAATTCATCCAAAACAGATCTTCTCAAGCCAAGAAATACACTCGATGCAAAAAGCGAAACAAAAGAGTGAAGGAAAGTGTTCTAAAAATTAACCTCTCCTGTGCTTCTCAGTAGCCTGAAAATTTAGAGAGTGAAGGCATAGTTTAAGTATTTAAAGCAAATTTAAGATCTTAATTACTGAATTATAAAACCATTGTATTTTAAAATACAGTGGATACAAAGGAGGAGGAGCCAGTGGGACCATATATACAACTAAAGTAAATCATGAATGCATTTTGCAGAATCAGGATATAATTTTTTTTCTTTCACTTATATCAACACACAGGGTCTGAGGATTCATTGCCCTCTCTTGCTTTCACACTCAGATGCATTTAATCTCACGCTAAAGGTGATGCACTTGGTATTCACAGACTAAAGCAAGGATTTGTCCCCATCCTTTTTCAGTTGAATTTAACTTTCTTAATACTCACTGCACAGACTGACATAATGCATGCAAAGTCTTAGAAAAGCTATTTTGACAGTTTCCCTAATAGGCTCTAATTTAAAAGCATGGGTTTGTCATGGAAAATAAGCTCTAGAAACTAAAACAGGGCTTGATGAGCACCTGTAACTGAAACACAGATGATTCAGTGTTTCAGTTGTGAGGATTACTTAAACCTACATCTTCTGACTTCCCATGTCAAGTTCTGTTAAAGTCAATTCTGTGCCTGTCCTACTTGCTGACTAAACACTGAAAAACCTTAAACATGGTGATCATCATTGCACACAAACCACCCTCTTTTTTCTTAATCTCAAAGTGATATTCATCCCAAGTATTTTCAAACCCATTTTGAGGAACACTGATGTTTTTCAGATCACATATTAAACACTGCAAGGAACTGGTTGTCTTCAAAGACAAATATGCAGAGATGTTTGCCTGAGAGAAGCTGCTCACAGGAAGTCTGAGAGGAAAAGATTCCTTCTGCTTGTTCTTTTTTAGGAAAAAGGAAGAAGTAGGAGATTACCTAGGTAGTTTCCTGTGTGAAAGGAGGAAAATCCATCAAATCTCTTCCTCTTTTAATTTTTCCTTTATAAGGATTTATTTTACTTTTGTGAGTAAGTCCCAACAAATCAGTTTGTTCTTTTTAACATATGCTGAGTGTGAATTAGATCCCAGACTTTATTAAAAACTTTATTCACTGTTAAAAGTTCAAACCTTTCTCACAGGTTCTTTCCTCTCTTTTTAGTAAAGGCCCTTTTCCTTGTTCAATCTTCTACTGGAACTCTGAGGGTGTCTCTTTTCAGACAATGAATGTTCAAAAATCATCAATAAATTATATTTATTGAGCTTTGAAATTTTGTATCCTATGCAACATTCTTTCTATATGGAATTTTCCACTATTGCACAAAAGCAGATTTGCTTTCTGGGATAACTTTCTGTCACTAATGTTTCTGTCTGTTATCATGCAGATTTATCAAAAGAGTACATTTCTGAAAATCTTTGCTTTCTTGATGCTTGGTATTTCTCTGATGTCAAAATCACTGCAGCAGCTGCAAACTGTGTGAGCTTTCAAAGTCACCTTCCATTTTTGTGCATTGGCTCTGACAGATTTGGACCTCAAGAATGTGAAATTGTCCATGCTATTAGAAGCCAGTAAGATAAAAACTTGCACGTTTTATGTGGGCACAAAGAAGTTTTTGTTGAACTGATATATACTTTTTTTTTTTAATGAGGAACAAAATTTTGTGATTCCAGAGGCAAGAGAAAACAAAATTTTAAAGCGAATATGCTGCCAGTTCAATCCCCTTTGACCCATATTACTCATTAATATCACTGAATGTTAATTTTGAACAGGAGCATTAATTGCCTCACTGCATCCATGCCAGAATTTTTGTTTTAGATTAATGAGAGATGGTTTGAATTAGAGAAACTGGATTTAGAATGGATTTTAATAAGCAAAAATGTTGGTGGGTTTAGCCAGGGTTTTGGTTTGGACCATTAGAAACAAAGGACATTTGTGATCCTGTTATTAAGGTCCTGCTGTACTTTCCCAGATGCTGAAGAAGCTGCATTTGGAGCCAAAAAACAGCTCAGTGTCCTGGAGTAGCTGCTGCTGGAGGCCTGGGTCTGCCTTCACTCATTATCCCAGGGGTTTCATGAAAGGTCAGTGGCAGCCAGGACTCCTTAAGCAACTTTTATTTAGCTCCAACTTTACTTTCTCTTACTCAGGGAATGGGTCCCTCCTTGGAGGAAGGCAGGGCTATGGAACCCTGCAGTTCTTCATTGCCCAGCTTTCTGTGGTCCAACAAACCCACAGTGACAGCACCCTGGGTCAGGGCAAATACCATGATTCAGGGGCAGCAAGCCTTGAGGGGTGAGCCAAAGAGCCTGTGACCTAAAGATCACTGAGAAAAAAACAAGTTTGAAGGCTTCTCCTCAGTTTTCAGAAACAGAAGATACTTCAGAAGCAATGAAAAAGTACACCGCTGGAAAAAAAAACACATAAAACCTGAAACAAAAAAGCTCATTTTAAAAAGCTTTTTGTGTTTTACAGAACAATTTGCATTAAAATATCTCCTAAAAAAAAAAAAAAAAAAAAGTTATTTGGGTATTTTTAACCTGCTTTTCAATCTGTTGTTTGCAGTCCCTTTAATTCTGGTGATCTCAGCAAACAGGCATTCACTGTGCTCCATCCACATATTTTTTATTCATTTTTTTATTTCTTACCCCCTCAGATTAACTAGTGCAATGGATAATATAAACATTCCCTGAATGCTTGAAGACCAGATTAATTCAGCACTCACATACACACATACACACACACAACCACACACACACAGGCAGGTTGCACTAATTTCCCAACTGCTAGAAAACTTACTGCAGAACTAGTCAGTTTTTGGGTTGTCACCAATGAAAATGAATTGCCCCTTTGGCCCTTTGTCTCACAGCATTACAAGCCAAACCTGTACAATTCAGAGGTTTTCTCTGGATAAGTTGCTAAGAGATTTCTCCCTTATGAATCAGGTTTTATTTGGACTCTTATAATTGCAGTGATTTGAATTCTCTCCCCTACAGCTTCTTCTGTGAAGACTAATCAATAGAATGAAATGATTTATTTGCAGCACATTAGTTGCTCTTGAGGTTTATCCTTGCCTAGACATCTGCATGCTGGAGATGATTACAAGACAGACACAGTGAAATCCTTAAATGTAATAAAGCACCAGCATTTCATTTAAGCTGGTTACATTGCAAAAAAATGCAGGTTTTAAGGGCCTTAATATCTGAGTTTGGTTCGTAACATTAAAAATAGCGATATCACATTCTCTTCCTTTGGTTCATGATCTGGTCTGTTGCTAAGAAACCCTTCCTCAGGTGGCTTTGAACTTCCTCAGCATTTTCATCTGTAGCTGTACTACCTTGTCGAGCCATAGGATCCTGCTGCTGCCTCGCTGGAATTTACATTCCTTGCTGAAAGTGGTGCAGCCATTTGTGCAGATAAGAAGCAAATTCATTGCTGTGCCAAAGCGTTATGCTTTGATCCTCAGTATTTCTTGTCTCGTGGTTTTTAAGTGCATCATTTAAGGTTTTATGTAGAGAAAAAGTGTGCACAAGACAGAGTCATGAAATGCTCCAATCTCTTCTGGACCCTCCCTTTATTTTTGTGGCTTGGGCTTGTGCCATAAACAAATGAGCCTCCTCATATCGCCATCCGTGTGCCTTCCACGGAGCTATCAGAGACTCTAACATGGCAGTCTATTCCCTTGCTGTAAATCAAAATGTTTGGAGGGGGGTTTTCCCTTCCTCTTTTCCATGCTTCAAATAAAGCATGTCTCAGGATAGTGGCAGTGACACAAAGAGCAGCCAGACTGTCAGAGGGAATGGTTTCTTTTAAATATCGTTCCACAGAATTTAAGTGCACTGTGTTCAGACTGGCAGCTGTTGATTGACAGCCTCAGAAATAGGTTATGCTGAACACTGTGTTCCTAACTGCACATGGAATACTATATAGAGTAACTTATCTGCACACCCATATGCGTTTAGGTGAATGCACAATATCTTTATTCATTCATTCTTTATTCAGAAAGCACATTTGTTGTGTGTGCAATGCCATCATTGCTTTAATCATCACTTTTTTATCAATTTTAGCATCTGATAAACATTGCAAAGTTCAGCACATATTGAACTAGAAATAACTCTAAGGGAATATTTATGAATTGTCAAGTTAGAGTTTGTTTTTCAAATTAGTGAACTTCAAATCTGTTCCAAAAGAAAGCAGTGATGAAGGAAAAGCTCTCCACTAGGAAAAATTAAGTCAGCCAGCAACTAGGGGATAATTCATAGGAAAAATAAATCTCACCATTATATTATGAAATTGCCTTATTAACTGTGTTTGCATTCTGAGATTTTCCTTTTTCCTTCCCCACTGTCTCAATAAATGTCTTTTCTTCCAGTCTTTTATACTTTAATATGAATGCATGCTTATATTGCCATTTTTCTGGCAGAATCATATGCTCATCTAAACCTACTTGCATCTGAGAATTAACGTTTGCATATCTTGTGTTTGTTAATATTGGGTCATACTCTCAACAGGTGGAAAATGCCGTGTCTTCTCTGACTTCAAGGCAGCTGTGCCAGGTGATGTTTTCCATTGTTCCATTTCACTTGGATTTTGAATCTTTCCAAAATACATACCGATCTGTGAATGTGGTTTTCAAAAGTTCAAAACAGAAATCAATATTTTTCAAAATAACTGTAGATTTCTGAATAGGCCAAAAATATCTTAGGACTGTAAACCCAAATATTCTCTGCTCCTCCAAACTGTAAGTTATAGAACTTTGTTATGCTGCATGACAGTTCTTTGTCTGAAAATTTAGGGCAGACTTTAAAATATGCTTAGTTTGCCATATTGTGCTTTTATTTTCAGAGAGCTAATGTGGATAAAGAAAAGAAACCAAAGTGCAGAACAAAGTTAGCTTGGATTTCCTGTGATCTTGGAGTGTTTGGTGCAAGTGTCTTTGATTTAAGAATTGAATAACAGACAAATAATTTGGGGTTGATCTAATAGCTATAATTAATACTAGGAAAAGGTCAAAACTTTATGAAATTTAGCCATGAAAGTCTCATTTTCTTAATTTGGAAAAAAAAAATTAAAAAAAAAATTTAAAAAAAATTTAAAAAAAAAAAAAAAACTGTTGCCAAAGGTAATTCAGTATCTACAAACATTCAGATTAAAAGATGGCTGAAGTTTTAAAACTCAGATTTCCTCTTTGCTGAATAGCTAAAGAATATTATTTAAAGCATGAAAAATACACTTAATCTGAGCAGGGGGTTGAGGCATTGACTTTAGCCAGAAAAACTGTATCTGAAACCAAACTTTGCAAGAGATTTCTGGATATTGCTGCTCAGCTAATTATTTAGACTTCCCTCACGAAAGTTAAATCTAAATGAATGTTGTCCCAAAGCTTTTGAGAGCATGAAAAAGATGGAAGCAGAGCAGAATCTGACTCAGCTTGTTGTATTTTCTCTACCAATCAAGCATTTTGATAGAGTCAACAGTTCCTCTGTTAAATTCTGTAGAGGTTTTCTATTAAAAGAAAAACATTTAGCGAATACTTTTCTTCTTTATCAGGGAGGAAACATTTTACCGTACTCTCCAGCTATTGCTGCAGTACGTGCTGACATTATCCTCTGCTTGATTATCTATTCACCATTTCTCAATAGGATTTTCTATCTAAGACACAAACACAGTGAGGCAGGAACACACATCAGGAGACAACCTGGCCCAAATCCCTGCTCAGAGCAGGGTCAGCCAGACCAGGTTGTTTAGGGATGTGTCCAGTCAAGTTTTGAGTAACTCCAGGGGTGGAGACCCCATAGCTCCTCTGGGCAATCTCTACCAATGTTTGACAACCCTTGAGCTGGGTCTGGCTGAGAGGGAGTCAGTTTTCACATAGCAGCCCTCACAGTGCTGGGCTTTGCACTGGCAGCCAGAAAGGTGTTGAGAACCCGCCAGTGTTTGGGTACTGCTGGGTGCTCCCACAGCATCAAGGCCATCAGACATTGCCTGCTGATGGGAAGCAAAGAATGAACCTTTTGTTTGCCTTTGCTTCCATGTGTGGCCTTTGTTTTATGCCATTAAACCACCTTTCACTGGACAGACAAGTTCTTTTTCTTTGATTGTCTTCCCCCTATATTGCTGAGGAGGGAAATGATAGAGTGAGTTGGTGGGCACCTGACAGGCCCCAAGGTCAAACCACTACACAGTCTCTCTGTAAAAGTGTTTTCTTTAGTTTCCTGTATTTCAATTTGTTCAAATTACCTCTTCTCTGGGACCTTAGTGACAGGACAGGGTTCTGACTCCATCTTCTTCACATGCCCCATCAGTTATTTATACACGTTGATAAGATTCCCCTGAGACTTTTCTGCTCCAGGCTGGAGAGTCCCAACTCTGTCTACACTCAATCTAATTCCTTCCTGTCACCTTCTTGACTTTCATGTTTAGAAATGGTTTCCAGGATTGTTTGCTCCATCACCTTCCCAGGAATTATTAGTGCTCTGGATGCTCCATCTGGCTCTTCTTGAAATAGGGGTAAAGTTTGCTTTTCTCCAGTCCTCAGGAATTTCCCCCAGTTGCCACAACTTTTCACAGAGGATTGGCAGAGCAAATTTTACCTGTTGAGACTGATGTGGGCACACTGACCTTACCAGTTTATAATTCAGCCCTCTTAATGTCCCCTGTCACGCCATTTCCTGCCCCATTCAGAGGTGAGTCCACAGTTTCCCTGGTCTTCCTTTGCTGATAAAGGACCTGGGGGAGTCATTCTTGTTGCCATTCATGTTCCTCATCAAGTTCCAGTCCAGGTGAGTTGTGATTTCACTAAACTCATCCTGGCAAGGTCAGACAGTGTCTCTATACTCCTCCCAGGTCACATGACCTTGTTTCCATCCTAATCCTTCCTTTTCACATTTGGGTTTTGTCAGCAGCTCCTTGTTCATCCATTCAGATCTCCTGGCACATGGAGATGGACCATTCCTGAGCTTTGAGAAGGTGGTGCTTGGAAACCAACTTCTTCTTCTCTCCTCTTCCCTCCATATCCCATAGTTTGAAGTCAGTCCCCAGTGCCTGGCCTCTTGAGGTCTGGGCTTGCAATAATAATTTTTTTTTTCATTCTCTCTCCTCACAGGATCCAAAACTCCGGCATCTCATGGTCACTGCAGCAGATGTCTCTGTGAGAAACCACCACCCTCTGGTCCATTAAGTAGGAAAGTAGGACAAAAATCTGACCTATCTCTGTGACAGAATATGTTTAAGTTTTTTGAAAATGATTGTGATGGGGGCCTTTGGTCTTTTAAAACCACGAGAATTAATCCTTTGGGGCCAACACTATAATGTTTCTGGAATTTGTTTTTTATAAATTATTTCAGGGCAGGAGGTGAGGGTGAATGGGGAGGAAATGGTTTCAGAGCAGTCATAGGGGAGCCATAAGAAGTCTGTGTGTGAAGACCAAATCACAGACCAGGTCCTGGGTGGGCCAGCTCTCTACTCTCCATGGTCTTCACAGGGAAGAAGTTATTCTAGTTGCAGGTAATTCCCACCCATTCTCTGCCTTAGTTCACAAAAGCCAGATTCCCAGGGAGTGTAACAGGAGAGCACAGGATTAGGACAAGACAGATAGGGAAACACTGGTCTCTGCATTCTTGCCTTTTCCCAGACTGAGGCCAAGTAAGATGTAGCCGCTGACAGGTCAATACAAAATTTCTTTTATTTCAATTTTTTAACAGCTTTGAGACAGAACCATCTGAGAAATACATGAACTAATTTTGATGGAGATTTTGTTTTAGCAGAACTGCCTTTCTTAAAAGATGTACAGAGACCTGCAGGAAAGGTGCAGTTTACTTCTATTTACGTGCTATTAAAGATTCTTGGTATGGAACACTACAATAATTAATTTGTAGACGTAGGTATTTATGTTAAAAGTCTTGTTTGGTTTTGGTTTATCTAGCAGGCTCCTTATAACACATTGAATAGTAATTTTCTACTTAGAACAAAAGTTTTATTTCAAATCAGAAAGATAGTCTTGAGAACAGAAAGCAAAGTTTTAGGTGGAGCATATAAAAATGATGCTAAAGCTGGCAATATTGATGCAGAAAAAAATGCTAGGGGATTTTTCAAGGGAATTTTACAAAGAGATAGGTCCATGAATAACTTTTCCTGTTTTGTTTTCATAACACTATTGCCAAAAACAACATCAAAAAGTGCTGGAAAAGCCTCGTAAAATCATTTAGCCCGTTGTTCAAACCCCTGTCAGTGCAGCATTGTTCCTCAGAGTGCATTCTCCACTGCCTTGTCCAAGCTCAACTGCATATGACTCAAACAATGGGTTTCCACCACTTCTCTTGGGAGATATTTCGACACTATAATGGATCACATTGTCAGGAAATTTTCTTAAATGTTCCTTCAATCAGTTTTAATCCGTTAATTTTACTGACATGCTACTGAGTCACCATAACCAGCACACCTTTTTTGCTGGTTTTCTAGTCTTCAATAATTTGTAGATGACCAGAGCACACTGTCTTTCCTCCTGGTCATCACTGACCTTGGGTATCACACCAAGGTTTAGAACATTTATTTTTTCACTATTTTTACAGCATTGTTTCTGCAGTTACTTTCATTTCTTTGCCAGTTCATTGACTTTCTTTGATACTCTGTCTCTTTTCCTTCCCATTTCTGATATTGTATCATTTCACCTGGAAGGGACAAGCATCAGATTTGAATTACAGCATTACATTTCTGATTAGTTCAGTCAACTTTTCTCCTTCCTGCTGAAGGAGGTTGTTAAGACATCTATAATATATCCTGAAAGACAGGTTGGCATTTTACTTGCAAAGTATTCTACGCTGTTGGCAGAAAGAAGGGTTATTATTAAAAATAAAATGCCATTTACTATTTTACATTTCATGATTTTGCATTTCAAGTGACTTTAATTTTCTGTTGCAGGAGACATAAATATGAATAAAACCTTCTTTCTACCTGGATCTAAAATGCTCCCTCCTCACTTAATTATTTGTTCATGGTGTGCAGCCAGTCCCATATGGGGACCATGTCATGGTCTTTGTCAGGCCATGAGAGGTAAGAAGAAACCATATTAATACAGCAATAATTTGTTTCTTTTCTATTTTACAATGTGCTGCACTCTCAGGTGACACATTCAGAGACCTTGAAGGATGGCTCAAGTTTTGTCAGACATCTGTTTTTCCAGAGGTCTTTTGCATGTTCCAAATATTAATCCAGCTGGATTCAGGATTCAGTAATCAATTTAACCTCTATAGAAGAATGGGCATGACTTACACTTTCATTGGGTTTTTTCATTCATCCCAAATCATATAAATATGGCAACTATTAATGAATCTGTCCTCTATCTTTTTTTTCAGCAATCACCCACTGCAATTCTCATATGAAAGGCATTTTCTTCCTCTGTAAGAAGCTGTGAAAAGCTACCCCAGTTTTAAACTAAAAATATGTTTGATTTTGGAGTTCTTATGAGTAAAAAGTAATAACAAATTGAATGTCTGCAGCATTCATATAAAAATGCACAATGGATCATGTAATTCCACATGTAGCTAATTCATTACTGAATTTTAAAAGTGTGAGGTTTTTGCTTTTAATGGAGGGAAATGTGGAAAGACAGAGCCTTATTTTCTGCATATGGGTTAATCAAGTTGCCTAGTAAAAGATGTCCTGTCCTCAATGAGTTGGAACTAGACGATTTTTAAAGTCCCTTCCAATCTGTCTATTATATGATTCTATGAAGTGGACACTTTCTAATGCTTACAGGACTTTTTAACTTTTTTGTTTGTTTGTTGGGGTTTTTTGGGGGTTTTTGTTTTGTTTTGTTTTCTAATGTAAAAGGCTGAAAGAGAGGAGCCAAGCAAAAGAGGAGCAACGACATGCCACTTATCAGCAAAATGCAAAAAAATAACACTTGAATGATGGCATTTGGGTGGAGAATGCAATCAGTTCTGTCTCATGTAACACTTGAAAACTTTGCCATGTGATGATCACCAGCAAAGCTCAAGAGTCATCAAGGAGGGAAACCTCAGTTATCTGATTTATGAACTATGCCTTGCTACCCACAGAGACAATGCTTTCCATATACTGGGCTTTCCTTTTTTTTCTGACTCCTACCTTTCCCTTCATCAGTGTTTTTGTAAGGATACAGCTGTAGACTCAGAACCATGACTGAAAGATTTTTTGGGCAATGTCCTTGTCTTTGGTTTAATTACATATTAAGCACACATACCTTGTTTTATAAACAGGGAAAAAGTGTTGAGAATCCTTAATGAGAACTGCTAATCACAGCTTTTTATATGTGTTTATTCAGAAATGCTAGGCCACTTTCCACAGCAATTTTAATCTCTTGCCCCCTCACTAGTTTTAACAGAAAAGGCAAGAGTAGGATAAGAATAAAAGAGGCTGGGATTTGTCACCAGAGAAAAAAAATCCAGGTCTGGCATTTGAAGCTGTGCTATAAAACACTTGCTCAGTTAAGACTGACAAACTTCCTGAAGATTTACACTGTAAAATTTACAAAGAGGAAGAGATGTTAGAAACATAAGCAGTTTTTCACAGCTGTCAGTCTTAAGAGCAGTATCACTGACACAGCCACTGGGAGATGTGTCAAAGTGAAGAACAGGTGAAAGAAGAGCATCTGTGGTTTGACAAAGTACTTGACTAATCAAGCCAAAAATGGAAGTAATTTCGATTGCTGCTTGTTTTTATGATGCAGAAGATTTCTACAGAATATAAAGACCCAGAGCAGGCCCTATTTTTATTAGGCACTTTACGAAATTTTACAGAGACACTGAAAGGATAAACCACACACTAATTGTGTGTAATTGCTGGACAGGAAAAAGTATGTCCCTGGAGTGTTTGCAATGCTGTGATTACCTGGGCTGCAGTGTATTCACTTTGATAACTTGGACTCAGTGAATCCAGCTAAATCTACTACTCTACTGGAGTAACAATTCCATAGATTTCCTTAATGTTTGCCACTTCCATTAACCTCAGTGACAACAGCCAAGATGACTTTTTTCTTATGGATTTACACAGGTTGGCATCATTTTTTCATCTCCTGTAGCTAAATAGAGTCAGTGAATTACCATTTCCAATGTCATAACAGTATGTAACCAACTATAATCTTTATATATTCTCGTTATCTGTTATTCTGAGTTATCCTGTGCTCTCCTCTCCCCAGATTTTGAAAAAGACTCTCATAAAAGCAGCAAGCTATGGAATATGTAGCTCCCAGCACTTTAAAACAGATGACTGGAGTGTAATTATCTTCTGAAGGTATGTGGGTGATGTGCAAGGAAATTATCCTGGGATCTAAATCCTGGTGTACGTACTATTTCAAGGGAGTTATGAATGACAAGGAGTCACAGTATTTGTTCTATGAAAAGAAAAACAGTTGTGGTTTCACCTCAGTTTCATTATCTCTGGTTTCTTATGCAAGGAAGCATAGTTTTACCTAACATTTGAAGTCCTCAAGATTATTTTTCTCATGTAATTGATCACTTTTTTCTTTTTCTTTTCTTTTTTTCTTTTTCTTCTTTTTTCTTTTTTCTTTTTTCTTTTTGTTTGGTTAGGTTTGGGGGGTTTTTGTTTGTTTGTTTGTTTGTTTGTTTGTTTGTTTGTTTGTTTGTTTGTTTGTTTGTTTGTTTGTTTGTTTGTTTGTTTGTTTGTTTGTTTGTTTGTTTGTTTGTTTTGTTTTGTTTTGTTTGTACCACTACTAGATTTGGATTGCTTTATCTTACACAAATGCTTATGGCTCAGCTCTGACTTCAGATGAAGAAACACCATTCCCAGTGAAGTCAATGGAAGCTGCACTTGGATATTTGAGGGAGCATTTGGGACCTTTTGCCTTAACACAAACAAATATGCTATAATTATTTTTAAATTATATTAGTAGAGAACTAGCATTTCCCCTGTGCAGCTGATTCTGTTCGTTCTGTATCTATCACTGATTATTTTTTCAGGAAATGTTTACAAGTGGAGTCACATCTCAAATCTGATCAGCTGAATTGTAACTACGAAAAATAACTGGGTTAGAATTAGGTAGCAGAGACTGGCGGTGCCTTTAGGAATTCAGTCAAATTTATGCCCCTGTATGTGGAGAGCAATTTAGCTTTAAAATTTGTACCACATGTAATAAATCCAATTTAATTTTCAAAGACCCCTTTGTTTAGCATTGGGTTTAAATACAGCATAAGCTATTTCTCCCTCTACCTATAAAAATGTAAATTATTCATGTTACCTGTATTCAGTGACCTCTAGATGAACCTTCCTAAACCACAAATGACCTGCTACAGCACAAGTTCATTCCCAGGCTGTGTGCACACTGTCTAAATTAATCTTTCAAAGCTACAATTACAGGGTTTTTTTACTTTTAGTTTGGCTGCAGCTGATGATTAGTTGGTAAATATTACATTTTGATTGGTCTGAGAAAATCCTTAAATTAGAGCTTTCTAATATTATAGAACCAAAAGACTTATAAGTCATCTTTGTATGCCTTGAGTCAGATTGTCAGAACAGTTCTGTGGTCCTTGCCTCTGGTTGTATGATCTATTTTAGTGACTGTCTTAAGATTTTTCTTCTGTTTTTCATAAAACACAATACTAGTACATTCCCAGAGGTTCAAATAATATTGTCCTACTGGCCACTTAACTCCTTAAAAGATATTTCTCTTCTATCACTGAAGTTTTTCAATTTTCACAACTAGTTTCTGAGAAAGGAAAGTAAAATGTCTCCCATGTTTGCTTTCTCTATGGAACAAAAGGAAGCTTGGTTGTTTTCATCTCTTTGACTTGAATGCATATGAATTTGACTGCACAGAGAGATGAAATTGGCAAAACTATGGATCTTTGTTGACTGGATTAAGCTTCTGGAGAAAGGAAAATACTCTAAAACATAGATCTGATTGGTTGCGTTTCAGTTGCATTCAGAAAAAAATATAAATTATTTTGATTTAATGACAAAAACCTAAGTTAGACCGTATAAAATTGGAAATCAACTAGTGTAACTTATTGATTTTACTCTTGCAACCATTTCTCTTATTTCTAAATCAACCATTTGACATGGTGTGGGCCCCCTTTGCTCTGCCTCAGTGGTTTAAGGCTATGAGATACGAGAAGGACTCTGATCATAACAGCGTCCTCAGTTTCCAGTCTATTGCAGCAACATTTTTGGCAAATCTGCATCTCTCCCTCCCATCTTCTTCCTTAGCCTCAGCTTTAGGCAGCTCATCCTTTGACTCTCCCATGCAGAGACTGGACCTTGTCCAGGCCCCCGTGGATGGCACCCCAGCTTTCAGGTGTGAAATAGTATTCCAGTGTTCTAGTATTGATAATTTTTTTGCCATCTGGTTAGGAGACATTCCCTTTCCTTTTGGCTAAGCCTTTTTTAGTCAGTGGGCTGCCTAAATTGACATCAACCATATGGAAAAAGTACGAATGATTAAATTCCTTAAAGAGTGGAAAGTGACAGACACAACTGAAAGGAATCAAACTGATGGATCCATCAGAAGCCAGCAAGAGATAAATTCTTCTTCCTTGTTTGTCATGCCTTTTCCTCTGAATATTAATATGCTCTTTTTAAAGGCAGGAAAAACAACGTAGAAAGAATAAGAATCAATCCATGCATCTAAACAAAACAGCCAGGGTAACTACAGGTTTCTGGGGTCTGGCAAAAGATCCAAGAGTTTCTGCAGGCTTCTGGGGTCTGAACGGATGCCTGGAGCATTTTGTACTAATATATTTGGAAAACACTCAACTCACATAGGTGGCCCAATAAGTGTGAGCTGTATTGAATGCATTATAAATCCTTGTGCTCAGTCTGGGTTGTTAGTTTCTTTTATCCTGTAGGCTTTTGGGGCTCTAATAAGTGCTGCAGATTGACTGTGGCTTCAGAATTCTGTATAGGTGTCTCAGACTGCCATTAAAACAACCCAGCTGAATGAAGCTGGGCATTTTTGGCAAATGTTGGGATATTTGCTAACATTTTTATTTGGGCAGTTAATTAGCATTAAATTAGTACAGCTAATTCAGTACAATTGTCAGTAGTAGGGTGACTGCCCTTATCACAAGCCCACCTGGGTGATACATATATCACTTTGTCATAAGAGACACAAAGGGGTGGCTTGTAGATGTTATCCTTACTGATGGGGTTCCAAGGTATGTAAAAAAAGAAAAAAACAACAGTTATGGTAGTTTCTGGATCCTTAGTATTAGATTTCAAAAACCACAGGCAATTCAAACAGCCCTCTGAGAGCAGGGAATTATTTTTTGTTCCTTAGGATATCTATTACCTTTTGGGTTTGTGTAGCTGTATCGCTGCCCAAGGAACTATAAAATGAAGCCAAAGGACCTAGTAAGTAAAAAATATCATGTAAGTGCTGTCAAAACTCACTTTAATTTGTTGTATAAAGTGCAGGTAGTGACTTATTCCACCACTGGAAACTCTGATTTAAGATCTCGAAATTTAGAGCTATGTCTTTCCAAAGCCATCAGCATTTGACCCAAGACCTCTCCAGTTAAGAAAAGTCAGAGAGGCAGACATTAGTTACCTTTCTTGGATATCAGAAGTTGGGATCCTAAGGTCTATTTAGACATCCCAGAGACTCCATTTCCAGAAGTGCCAACCAGCAAGCTTTGGAGCAGGCTCCAGTCACAGGGCTTTGATCTAAGAGTTTCATTTTTGACCCTATAGAAAGAGGTAGAGGCACTTTTTAATGAGAGGATATAGTGACAAGCAGTAATGGTTTCAAACTGAAAGCAAGTAGAGTTAGATTAGAGATTGGGAAAAAAATTCTTCCCTGTGAGTATGGTAAGGCCCTGGCATAGGCTGCCCAGAAAAATCGCAGATGCCTCATCCCTGAAGTGTCCAAGGCCAGGTTGGATGGAGCCCTGAGAAACCTGGTCTGGTGGAAGGTGTCCCTGACCATGGCAACGGGGTTGGAATGAGATGGTTTTTAAGGCTCCTTCCAACCCAAACCATTTTGTGATTCTATTCTATCAGTTGAGCAGAAGTCAGCACCAGCCACTGACAGTCCCATCTTTCAGCCACTGCTCAGAGAGGGCCACAGGGCCATGAAGCTGCTTTGCCAAAACTGCAGCTGCAGAAACACTGTAGATCCTTGACCCTGGATTGTCGGAGCTGCTCTTTGAGGAGCTGAGCCTGCTGGGAGGTGAAACTGTAATACAAAGAGACTGGTAGTCACAAAAAAAAAAAAAAAAAAAAAAAAAAAAAAAAAAAAATACAAAACAAAACCCTTTTAAAAAAAAAGAAAAAAAAAAAAAAAAAAAAAAAAAAAAAAAAAAAAGAAAAAAAAAATTACTACCAGAACACCTATTGATGAAATACTGTTAAAGGGATGCTGGCAGCATTTGAAAAGTGTTCCCGGTTGTGTTTTTAATAACATTGGCCCATGTGTACTCTGAGTTGTAATAACATCGAGGAATGCACTAGACCACAAACTGAGCATTGTAAAACCGTTGTTTTCACATTTTCCTAATAAAATGCCATGGCATTGTAAATCTGGTTTTATTCTATTTGTAATGGCAGAAATGTGTTTATCATAAAATCAAACCCTATTTCAAACTGTAGGCCACAGGACAGTGATATAATTCATCCCGTTCAGGACCGTGGTTTGCATCACTCCAGTCTGAACAAAAAATTGCAATATGCTACTTAAAATCCCATACTTTCAAAATGCATTATAGCACTAAGTGCACACTCAGGTCTGTGCTGACACTGCAGTTTGTGGCAAGGTAAATCAGAAAAGTATAAAGAAGTTAAATGACAACATGTAGAGTAAAGTATGACTATCTGGAATAGTTGTAACAAAGGCTCGGTGTGAAATGGCAAACACAACTGATAAGTCATGGTGTAATTATATGTGCTCAAGTTTCAGTTTATCGAAGATTCCTCTCCTCCAAAGTGCCAAACACCCAAGTACCTGTTAATTACATTTAAAATTACGCCTCAGTCTATAAATCGTGAGGTTGTAACAATTGACTTCCCTCTAAACCAGACTATTTTATTTTGTGATATAAGTATGTATGAGCACTGCATCTCTACAGCAATGTAAATGTGTGTACATTTTCAAGCAAGAAATTAAAATTATTAGATGTATAAAAGAAGTCTTCAGTGGCTCAGTTGTATCAAAATTTCCCACACAGATGGAACATTCAGCAATAGAGCATACCATATTAAAAAAGCCCTATGAAGTCATTGTGAATTGCAACATAAATGTTGTTCGTTAATAAATTATGACAAAGAAAGCTTTTTAAAAGATAATGGGATTCACTGTCACATCCAAATAGAAGGTACCATGCAAAAAAACTATTTTTTTCTCATTTTCCAGTCCTCTTGGTATGATGCCTGAGGTAAAAAGTGTAGGGCTTTGTGGGTATAACGTAAATTATGAATGGGGCATTCTGTAATTGTAAAAAATAGCACCACAAATGTCTGTATTAATAGACCATTTTGATCTGTACACTTGATTTTTCACTTGAGAGGGCAGCAGCTTCATCTTATTCCACTTGAGAGGCCAGATCCCTTCATAATAAGTACCCACTCCACTTTGAGGCATTGAATACCAAGATCAAACACTCACTCTTTGTGGCTCTGCTGTTCCCTTCTGGGAACCACCTGAAGCAATTTGAACAGAGAGTTGGAAGTGGGAGAATCATCCCAAAGACAAGAGGAAAAGACCAAACACACTTGAGATCAAGAAAGGAGCAAGCTTACCAGGCTCTGAACTGAGGCAGCCCTCTCACATTTTCATTACCTTCTATTCATCTCCTAAAGTTCTGCCAGGAAGATGAGGCTTCAGGATTTTATTTAGAATAAGAGGGGCTGTGATGAGATTGCCTCAACCTGTTTAAGAAGCCAAACATACAAAATATGATTTAGGATACAAACTGAAACATGCTATGGATACAAAATTTATGATAAAATTACATTACAGTGGCTCAATCTGAAGGGATCTATGTTTCTCCTTTGTATAAAACATATTGTACCCGACTCTCAGTGAGGATACATTTTCAGAGCTCATTCACTCTCACAGAGCTACACCAGGTGAGGATCTTGCCTAATATTGATTTTCTTGATAACATTTCAGCAAGGGATTTAATTCAGGATTAAATGTGTATTTCCTCTCTTCCTGCTTATATTGCATTCTCTGTGTGTTCTTAAGATATCTATAGACAATTGAAACAAAGGTTATCCATTGATCAATACTAGAAAAGGAAAAAAGTGGACAGATCCAGTCAAACAAGGTCAATCAAGGTAGTAGATGCAGCTCTGAGTAATAAGACATGTTTCAAGGGAGTACAAACTAGTGAGAAAGACTTGTGGACATCTATGACTTCTAAAAAATCTGGGAATGTTTATCCCAAACCATCTTTAAAATGAGGCATTTCACTGTTGAATGTCTCTAAGCAGAAAATACATTCAAAGGGGCAGATAGCATTGGGATGAAGAAGATTGCTGAAGAATAAATTCAGAATTTGTTGTAAAAGCAACTCAAAAATGTATTCTTCAAAGTATGAGGGCTTTTTTTTTTTTTTTTTAATTTTTCAGTCTTCATGTTATAAAAATATCCTGAAGATGTTTCAAAAGGGGACTAGGAAGCCAAGAAGCTACTGGAGAAGGCCCAGCAGAGGCTACAAAGGTGATAAGGGGTCTGGAACATTTTACTTATGAGGAAAGACTGCAGGAGCTGGGCCTGGTTAGACTGGAGAAGAGAAGGATCAGAGTGGTCTTCGTTATTGCACACAAATATCTCCAAGGTGAGTGCCAAGAGGATGGTGCCAGACTCTTTTCAGTGGGGCCCAGTGACAGGGCAAGGAGCAGTGGCCATCAACTAAAACACAAGTTTCATCTCAACATGAAGAATTTCTTTACACTGAGGGTGGCAGAGCACTGGAACAGCTGCCCAGGGAGGGTGTGGAGTCTCCCTCTCTGGAGACACTCCAAACCCCTCTGGACACATCCCTGTGTCACCTGCTCTAGGTGACCTTGCCTTGGAGTGGATTATTTCCAGAGGGCCTTCCCAAAACAAACTATTCTGTGAAATCTACTTTTCTAACTCAAGCACCTTGGTAGAAGTTATTCATTATTCTGTGAAATCACTGAGTATCTGTCATAGGTAAATTCAGAAAACTGCTTGGGAATAGATTACCCATGTGGGTGCTTGAAACAACAACTTTAGGAAAATATCTATATCAAATGTCTCACAAACATCTATAACTACTTGCAAAATCAACAAGGTTGCTTAAATTCCCAATAAACTTCCAACGTCTCCCTGGATATACTGCAGATTTGGACTAGAGTAGCTTAGCAAGAGTTTAAAAGGAAGATGTACCATAGGGGATACAATTCAGCCAGGGAATTTATCCCATAGAGGAAAAAGACTCCTCATATCTCAGAACTGGAGTTACCAGGAGGCATAATGAGACACTTTCAGGTCTATTTTAAAGTTTTCAAACTAATATTTTCTTTATTCAGCTTTCAACTAAAAAAAAAACAAACAGCAAACAAAAACTAACAAAAAGTCCCCATCACATATTAAAGCAGAAAGCTTTTGGATACACCATTTTTATTCAATCAAAACTGCCAATGTTATAAAGTCTACATTCTAGTCTGCTCTAGTAAGTGGTGAACCTGATGTAGTCAGATTTCTCTGTTCAGTGTTACAGAATTACAATGGAAGCAAGTGATAGACTTCTACAAATAAAAGAATGGAGACAAAGAGAAGACCCTTCATTTTCCTTCTGAAGGATTTGAAAGGAGAAATGGGCTCCTATTTATCACATACTTAATGGCTGAAGCTGGATGAGAAAGACAAAGATCTTTTCAACAATTAAAAACACAGTGATTATAATCCTAATAGGTCTGACAAAGTATGATAATATTTGACATCTATGACATCTAGCATAGTGTGCTGTTGTTAACGACAGAAAAAACAAAGATAGTTAACAAGTAAAAGTAATGGTTCAATTTTAGCAACTGTTAGTGGAACAGACTGCAAGGAATCCAGAAATTAAAGATTGAAGAAAGAAGTTGACTACAAAAATTTGGGGCAAGGACACATGTGAGTTCATATGTCAGAGTAAAGACAACTGCAGGTCATTTAAGCAATAACAACTAGAATGCCTGAGTAGGTAGATATGATTCTTTAAAAATTCAACCAGTCTACCTAAATCTACTGGGAATTATGTCGGGCAGAGACCCTCTGCATTGGATCTCTGAAGGGCTTAGAGTGTTCTCCTCTCTCCAGTGACCAGCAACAGGACACAAAGAAATGGAATGAAGCTGCATCAGGGGAACTTCAGATTGGACATGGGGAGAAAGTTCTTCACTGAGGGCACTTGGTCACTGGAACAGGCTCTCCAGGGAAGTGGTAACAGCATCAAGCCTGGCAGACTTCAAGGAGCATCTGTATGTCAGTGTTTAGTGGCAGGCAGCCCTGCAAGGAGCAGGGAGTTGGACTTGATGATTCTTAAGGATCCATTTCAATTCAAGACAGTCTATGATTCTACAGTGTTGTATCTCACACATGCACTTGAACGTGTAGATAGCATCTTTTTGTTCACCCTTTTTTAATTCTCTGAGCATTCAAATTTTTTATTCCTTCCTGAAAAATTAATTACCATGCTTGACAACTGTGGCTATACAGGAATTTGCCAGCTCTTAAAGGTCTCTGCTTGATTTATTATTTAAGGGTCTTTATGTGCCCAACACAAAAGCTGCACATCTTCTTTCCTATCTCATCTGTTGAACTGAAGGGGAAAGTCCCTTCTGGAAAGTCCACCAGAAATTTCTCAGTGAAACTAATACAACCTGCAAAACTCCCAACAGTGCCTAGGCATTCTATCCATGTAAGATTCCCTTTGGAGGACAGTGGCTGCAGGCTGCTGTAGAGGATTCTCGGTGTGAAAAGCTACACAGGTCACCTTTCAGTCTGTTCCTCAGCAGAATGTACACCATTATTTTGAATACGTTGCCTTGGCTTCTCCTCATCTCTCAGTCATGGAATTGAATGTTTATGCATTATTGTCCCTTGGGAAAGCATGTAGCAGGATCTCTGCGCTACCTACAGTTTGGGTGAGAAGGCTCACTGTTCTGTTGTTCCATGGGACGACTGCACATTGTCCTCTCCTGCTGGATGGAACCAGTTCCCCATCCATTACTGAATCTCCAGGGACTACTGCAGCATAAATAATATATAAACTCTGTGAAGAAATGCTTCTCTTCTGAGAAAGATCTGCCAATAAAGTGTCTCTTTGTCACACTTGGTAAATCTAGATGAATACACTTCAAATTACTGGAGTTTAACTTAGCTAAAAACAAATACTACGCAGAAGGGTACCAGCCTCAAAGTTTCTGTTTAAAACTTACCTCTATGGTTTGAGAAACAAACTCTTATTAAGTTTCATGTGTTGTCTCCTAATACTTGCAAGAAAATATGGCCAAGGGGTGTGATTGTGCTTGGTGTACACTGCCCTTAATGCATGTAGGTAATGGAAGAAAGTTTGGAAGCCTGCATTAAACACTTTCTTTAACATGCATTATACAGGGCTAGGGTAGTCTAAACTGTAAAAAAAAAAAAAAAAAAAAAAATTCCAAATTAATCTCAATAGCTGGGTTTTATTTTGGGCTAAGAAAAGAGAATTATTAAAGGAGATGTTTCTGTGATCCGACATTCCTCAAATTAAAAAGAGAGAGACAGAAAGAAAGAGAATGAGAGAGAGAAAGCAGGAAATCAATAAAGCAAGGAAGAAAAAAGCAAGCAAGTAAGCAAGAACTGCCTGATAGCACAGAAATAAAAACTTTCTGCATGATAGAATCCTAAATTCTATGATTTAGAATTTACGCTTGTTAAGGAAAAATATTTATAGTTAAAGAAAATGTCTGATAATTTTTAAATGTGAGTGAGCATGGACTAAACACCAACTAAATTATTAAGAGATCTGATGTAGAAAGAAAGCTAATAGTAATTAAATTTTTGCTGAAAAAGAAATAATACAGCAGCATAAAGATAAGGAAAACTGGGGTTCTTTCTGCCTTCCTAGGGTTAGTCTAAAGTTCAATATTTTGAAAGGATTCAATAAAGAAATCTAAACTGTAAAAGCAGCAGTAAATAAAAAGATTTTGAAAAGGGAGGAAATTTCAATTTTTAGATGGATCCACATCACCAATATTCTCTCTTATCTTACAGGAATGAACTGCTTCATTCAAGAGTATACACAGGAGAGCGTGTTTTCTGTGTTTTCAGACTTTAAAAAATGTAGATCATATCTTAGGAGACCCCTTGCACCTCACATTTTATTTTGACATGGAATGCCGAGTTTCCATCATCTCTGTGAACTATGTACTCCTCCCATTGGCTGACTTCCCACCTCATCATATTACTATCACTTTTTCCTACCCGTCACTTAGACATGATTTAAGGTTCACTTTGATACATGTAGGTAAATATTCATATTCACAAAGGTCATGGGGCACATTCAATTGAAGTAGTGTTGGGGATTAAGCATTTAAGTGGAGTATTTTGAAATGGGAAGGACTCTGTCTAAAAGCCAGCCCTTACTGCTCTGCAAAGAGCAACAGTTTCCATACACCAGGGAGGATTCAAGTCCAAAAGCTTCTGAACTGAGACTCCAGACTCAGATTTGTGATGGTGCTCCTTTGCCCCTTGGGTTCAAGAGGATCAGAACCATTGGATTCCACGTCTTCCTCAACTGTTCAGAGTGGAAGACTCAGATTGTGGTTCTGTTATTCCATGCTTTTGACCCAGCTTCTCTATACAGATTTTAATTTCATTAGGTTGCAGTCTGTTTGAAGGAGGAGAAATCTGGGTTGTATTTCAAATTTTGTTGGCTGACACTTCATTGCTATAATGGAACATGACTCATGGCAGGCTTGAGCCAACAGCTTTAACTATATACACGAAAGCTGTATTTAACAGAGATTGTGCCCACTATGTCTTTCAAGGTCTTATCTTTCCTGATCTGACTATTATTTTTCTTTATATTTAACAAGTTGAGGAGATAAAAGAAGATAGCTGCATTGCAAACAGATTATGCAAGATTTTATATAGGCTTCTACTTATTCCTGCCCAATGCCCACCTTTTCCTGTGCAAAGACCACTTTATAACTTAAATCATGATGCAAGTACAAGGGAGAAGTCTAGAGGAATAATGGGCTTCTATTATTAGAGCTTGACTTCATATTGCAAACAAGTACTGAGAGAACCATTTACCTATTTCACTGAGACAACTTTAAATTAATAGACACTAGACAAACTGTTCAAAAGCCGAAAAATCTGAACCTTTTCCAACAAAGTTTATTATTTTGAACATAACTTTCCAAAAATGTGTAAATAATGAAGCTAAATAATTTGACATTTATAGAAATGCAGAAATTTTTTTTCAAGAAAAACAGAAAAATTTGGCTGTGTGATATTAGGATTTCTTCATTTATTTACATGCTGTGTCATATAAGCTGGTTGCTGGTGATTTATCTATTTGGGGTTGGGCGGGTTTATTTGGTTTTTGGTTGGTTGGTTGGTTGGTTGGTTGTTTTTGGTGTTTTTCTCTGTTCTAGTTACGGTTTCTTACAATTTCCCACCAATAATTTCATTGCCTGTGTAGGTCAGTGAGAAAACTTATTTTGAAAAATTCTTTGCTCATGGTGTGACTGTGAGTGGCTTACAAAATTTGTAAAGCCATTTTGATTTAAAATGAGTCACGTGAAATGAATCTCCAAAATGATTAGATAAAAGTAATTCATTAAAATTTATTTTAATAGGATCATAGAACATTTTGGTTTGGAGGAAACCTCTGTAGGTCACTTGGTCCCAACACTTACTCAAAAATTTTTATGCACAAGCACTACTGATCACCAATTCAAAATGTAGCTTTCATAACTATGCATTTTAAACTCTCCTATAAACATATCTGCAATACATTGCTGATGAGGACACAAGTGCTGATGGGATGTACATATTGTCAGTATCAAAGTTCAAAAAAATGTAATTTATACAATCAGAGTAATGTAAATGTTTGTGCAAAATAACTCTTTCTATCTGTTTAGTGTTGGTTACAGCCTTGGGTTTTTGGGGGTTTTTTGTTGTTGTTTTTTTTTTTTTCTCTACAATGTGTAACCTTCTGTTTAAAAAATTTTTTTTTCAGGAGGGTGAGATTTGTGTCAGAAGAGCAAAATTATTTTTGCTTGAAAAGTGAGATTAAAAATGTATCAAAATATGGAAAGGTTATGCTGACCTTAGCAGTAATAAGTACAAAACAACTGATTAGTTCATTTCTGGTTATGCTCCATTTAACTGTTTTCTGCTTGAACCAGCTTTGAAGAACTGCACGAACATGAAAATTCATAAGACGAGATGGTCACTCACTTAACTCGCTGTGTCTTCTCCATTTTGAGCGTGCCCTTGTGCCCCTCTGCCCTCATTTTACTTCACTGCTCCCTGACTTCTGCTTTTCATGCCATTTTGCAAGGACTGCTAGGAGCACAAGAGGGAATGAGAGACAGGAATGATTATCTCCAAAGTAGAATTTTATCTGTACCTTAAGAACAGAATTCCCTGTTCAGTGTTGCTTTTTAACTCCAGTTTTTTTTCTGTGTATTTATTTACAGTGGAAGAAGTTGAGTGGCAGGTTGATTGAAGAAACTCCAATTTGCAATGCACAGCAGGTAATCAAACATCATTTTCAACCTACCAAGAATTTTAACCTTCAGGAAAGCACATTTGTAGAAAGTTAGTATTACATATTGGTATAAAAAATCCAAGCAATTTCTACAAGAAAGAAATAAAAATACCTGTTTTGCTGTAACAAGGCCCAAAACCCATATTTATTCCTTTTTTATTTTCATGTTTGAGATACTTTGGATATTTATTTTAGCTTTTCATCTCCTTCTAATATTGATTGATACATCTCTTTATTCACCCAGCAATTATTTCAGGTTTGAAAATTTAAAACTCTTATTCAGACTAATATAAATGATTTTTTAAGACACCAGATGCTACAAGCAATATGGGAAAATCCTCTTGCTATAAGAAGACAATACTTTGAAAAATTATTTCAAGTTCCAATTTCTTAGACTCAACATCAGCATCAGTTTTTTTGGAATTTGTTTCTAGAAGTTACCTAAGCTTGAGGCTTTTCAAAATAAACAAGCTATCTGAGCTGAAAGCTCTTCTCACACCTAATAAAATACATTCAGTTTTTTTAGTTTTGGTAATTTCATCTGAGTTCACTGAGTTCTTGTGAAGGATGACTGTCTGTCAAAATGGTTTTTCCCAGCAACAAACATTCACAGGACTCATGGAACTCCAGGTAGTTTCATGAAACAAATTCCCAAGTCATTAATTAAAACTCATTTCACCAACTTTTCTTTCTGTCAGCTCTAGTGCATCTGACACAACTCCCTGAGCATGTGGTACATCAGCCTGATCTCTGATTACTTTTCTTCATTTTTTTGTACAATAGCACCCAAAGGACCTGAGTTCAGAACCACTTAGTCAGGAGAGGTCTATGTCCCCACACAAGCCAAAACTTCCACCAAAAAAGCTTCCATTGCAACTGATAAAGGCAACCCATTTTTATCCCCCATTTTACTCCTGCAGAATGGAGTAGAGGGAGATTAAGTGATTTGGCCAAGGCTCCCCCAGGAAATCTGAGTCCAGAAGTCCTCAGCTTTAATCCACAAGACTATCTTTCCTCTGCTAGAAAACAGATGTTAAATTGGAAGTTAATTTTGCCATGAAACTTTTTTTAAGAACTGTGAAAGGCAAATAGTCTCCAAGAATGATTATTTAGCAGGCTACCAGCTCTGCAGCCTTGCATCTTAGAAGTAATTCATTCCATCTTTGCTGGCAGGCTTTAAAAGGCCTTTTGTTTTCACTTACTGATTAGTATAACAATCTATTCTGAAAGATATGTGGGCTGATAGGGGGTATCATTTATTTGCTTCGATGGTAGATTTTTGCAACAAAATATATGAAGCTTTTAAGTGTCGCAGATTGAAACCTCCGATGTCAAAGACAAACATTGGGATTATAAATACAGATCTTCTAAAGTACTGTAAGTACTGTAATCAGTAACAGAAACTTGCATCATTCACTTGCCTCTTTTAAAGTGCTGAAGGCTTTTCCTTTTAAAAACCACAGGCACATATATTATCAGTCAAACACAAGGCAAACATGTAACCTGAGTTAATTCCATAATTTCTGTTGCTTTATATAAAATTCCCATTTAATGTTAGACTGCAGCACATTGTGGGTTAACTTAGAATTCCACTTGGCTTTCCTCTCCTCCTCTTTTCTGCTATTCAAATCAGTCTTCTGGAAAATTGGCCTCAGTACCAGTGACGTGCTGCTGAACTTACAAGATCTCAGGAATATCCTACCAGATTTCATTCTTTTGTTGTAGAATTGTTTCCATCTGGGGCCTAGATATAAACTTGGAAAATGTAAAGACTTTTCCCTCTCACCCTGCCTGCCTTCAAAACATTGGCAAATAACCCTCCTTGTCAATGCAGTTCATATTGGATTAAAACACTGGAGCAAATTATATTTCTGTGGGTGTAGGAATTAGTAGCATTTATTGGAAGTTTAATGTACTGCCTAACAATCCAAGAAGCAACAATATACTTTAAAATCAAGCGAAAATTAACATTGAACATAACAGAATAGAAGAGAATGGTAGTAGATTCTGGAAAGAAATATTGGTCACACGAGACCAGATCTGCTAAAGAGCACAGTTACATGCATTTGCAAGTGCTTCATTTATGTTGAGGCTCAGTGTGTGAGCATAACTCCCTGGCTTGAGTCCACATAGCTGTTTTACTAAGCTGGAGTAGCTAAGCTGGGAACAGAATGACTATTAGCTCCTCTACACTCAGCAAGGGCAATGGTGACTATATATCTAAACCTGTGCCTCATGAAAAATTAAATTCATGTTCTTTTATTTGCTCTGTGCTACCATGTCTGGTGAAATTGCTTTTGATACAAATGTCATCTTTAAAAACATTGGTACTAAGTTTATGCTGGGGAACTAAGCAAATAAAAGGCATAGTTTGCTGGAGGGGAGCAAGTTACTTCAGAATTTTCAAAGTGTCTGCTTGACTTGTGTTTCCTGGTGTATACAGCAAGCTTTAAGTGTTCATTATTTGACAACACTGTCACTGCCTCCAGCCTTTGTGCTAGACATTTGTACATAAACTTATGTGTGGGTGTGTGTTTTTGTGTGTTTGTGTGCCTTCACTACTGTTAGTGCACCAAGAAACATTCTTATGGCTTCTACAATAAAAACTCATTGAATACTGAGAGGACTTTTACAATGATAACTGGAATTTGAAACATGCTGGCCTAGGCACTCTAAACTAAAAGTCTTTCTTTTTTTTTCTCTGCATCTCCACAGAGCAGAAGAAACTCTGCAAGTTATGATCAGTTTTTCTGCTTTTTATTTGTATTTTTATATATATATATAATCTGTCTGTATAGTGACCCTAATATCCACACCATTTTTAAAGGAAAATGTAATCTCTGCATTCCTGACTGGCAGATATTTGTTATACTCCTTTTGTCAGCAACACTGATAGGTTCACGACCAAAAAAAGTCTGCTGAGAATGAGCACAAAGACTCTTTCTTTACTCGAGCACACTGACTTCTAGTTTCATTAATGTCCACAGCTTACAAGTCAGAGCTCTGAGGGTGAAGAGCAGCTGTGTTGGGACCCTTCTCAGAGACACCAGGGATGCTGTCTGCATTATTGAGCAGTGTAGAGCAGCAAGGGTGCGTCTGCTTGTCAGTGCTGAGGACATGACATCCGCACACAATCGCCCTCCCTGTGTG
This sequence comes from Sinosuthora webbiana, assembly GCA_013397395.1. Taxonomy (NCBI): domain Eukaryota; kingdom Metazoa; phylum Chordata; class Aves; order Passeriformes; family Sylviidae; genus Sinosuthora; species Sinosuthora webbiana. The sequence goes on along the minus strand of VXBN01008153.1, from coordinate 1,859,696 downwards.
GGAAATGGCCTTTACAGGGTAGCCTGCTCCCACAGGCTGAGAGCCACTTGCAGCTGCAGTGCACTGGGTTCATACCTAGTTCACCATTTTCAAGAATTTGGGTTCACTGGGGTGGGCATATTGCTGATGGCCTGAATCATGATATAAGGTATCATTAATATTTCCCAAGGTGTAGGCCTAGGCCAACTATGGCCCTCTAAGAGATTTTTGTGGTCTCTAATACTACCAATCTACTCTTTTCCTTCCAGATGTAACAGCTCTTCCATCTTTTATATTCCCAGATATTATTTACTTTGCCTTTGTGTACCTTGAATGTGAAATGAGAGATATGTCTTTGTTTTTCCACAGCATGCCGTCCAGAACCATCATAATTTTTTTAAAAAGAAAGAGGTATCAGTCTTCTTCTTAAATATTGCTTTTCTGATTTACTGATGCAGTAATTCTCATATTCCCTAAATATGGATAACTGTATAGCTCTGAGTCTTACTAGTGTACTTCTTCCTTTCATGTTAACTTTGTTAATTTTGGAACTGGTGCAGTCAGTCCGACTTATTAGTTGTCTCATTTTCTTTTATAATTATAAAATGCATTCTTATTCATCTCCTGCTTGGGAGTTTTCCACTGGCCTTACACAGAGTGCCTCTGGCTTGTGGTGTTGCTGTTTTCCTCTCTGCCAGAGGTGTGTGACCACAGCTGGGCCTGGCATCACCCACCAGGTAATGAAGCTCATTCCCTGTGTCTGCTCTGGCTTTGGCAAGGCAGGGACTGACCAGGGTGGGCTGTGACTTTTGAGTGCTGAGTGAATCACAGGGCAATTTTGGTTGGAAGGGACTTCTGGAGGTGACCTGTCCAGATTTCCACTAGCGCTACAGTTTATTCATTGTGGAGCAGGTAGCTTCTTTTCCTCAACAATTTGCTTTCCATTGTTTGGAGTACACTACTGGAGGTGTGTGATTCCAGAAATTGCCCTACTCCTAGGAATTTGGGGAGTATTGGTACCTAAAACATTAAGACTGACTCTTCATTTCTAAATCAATTAGAAGTTTTTTGTCCCTCTTTCTTTTCTAAGAAAACGATTTTCTTTTTTTAGTGGAGCTTTAATACCAAATTCTGTAACAATTTCATAATTACCTGTGCAAATTTAGGGGGGGAAATGAAAGCTATTACAGTAATCTTCAAATAAAACACTGATATTACTCATGGAACCTAAGCTAACTTATTTCTGTCTTCCATTTTTGAAATTTCTGGTTTAAAAATGCAGATCATTAAGATAATTAAACTTTCTCTGGTAATTTTATGCATTTTGATAACAATGCTGAGAGTTTCAACTGCTCAATTTTTTAACTGAGGGTATATCTTTAATTCATCTTGCTTGCTTGTTCAGAGTTCAGTCCTGGACAAAAGTTCTGACAGAGATCACATTCGTTCACTGTATAAATATAATGAACCTGTACAATATAACATAAGGCCTTTTAATAATACTGGATCTTCTGTGACTGCATTGGGGCTTTTTGAAGGCACAATTACTCTCAAGCCTTGTTCTTGTTTGTTAAATACTTGAAGTGATGGACAGTATTGCAGAAGGGAAACCGAAGAAACCCATCCACCTGAGAGCTGAACAACCATAGGAAACAAAGGTAATTGATTGCCATATATGGAATCATAAAATCATAAAATGGGCTAGGTTGGAAGGGATCTTAGAGATTATCTAGTTCCTACTCCTGTGCCATGGGCTGAGACACCTTCCACAGGTTGCTCAGAGCCCCAGCCAGCCTGGCCTTGAACACTTCCAGGGATGGGACAATCACAGCTTCTCTGGCAACCTCAGGATTCCAGTGTCTCATCACCTTCACAGGAAAGAATTTTTCCTAATCACTAATCTAACCCTACTGTCTGTCAGTTTGAAGCTGCTTTCCCTTGTTCTGTTACTCCAGGTACTTGTAAATAGTCTCTCTCCATCTTTCCTGTGCTCTCCCTTCAGGCACTGGAAAACTGCAATTACATGACCTCAAAGCCTTCACTTCCCCAGGCTGAAAAACCCCAGTTCTATGAGCCTTTCCTCACAGCAGAGCTGCTCCAGCCCTCTGATCCCCTTGGTGCCTGCTCTGGCCTGGCTCCAGCAGGTCCCTGTCCTTGCTGTGCTGGGAGCCCAGAGCTGGATGCAGCCCTGCAGGTGGGGTCTCAGCAGAGCGGGGCAGAGGGGCAGAATCCCCTCCCTGCCCTGCTGCCCACGGCACTTTGGATGCCGCCCAGCACACAGAGGTTTATCTACACTGTGCTTTGCTGTGGGAAGTGGGGGAAGTCCTGGAAATATGACAGCTGTCAGCAGCAAGCTGAGAATCTGGAGCAGAAGAGGAGACCACATCTGCTTGCAAGTGAACTTTTGTCTGTAGGTATCTGCTTAGCAGGAAACACCAGGTGGCAAGAAAAGATTAGTTGTTTACGTCCAACAGTAATTAGAAAGGAGAAATCCTTCTGTAATTTTGGACAGATCTGGACTGCAAAGTGGAACCACTGAAGAATTCTGCTGTGGCTTCTCAGTTAGCACAAAGCGACTTGTGGTAGCTCAAGAATGACAAAATTGCAGAAAATTCGTATTGGAGTCACTCCATGCCCAGAACAGGGCCAGCATCCAAGTAAGCTCCAGTCTTGGTCCTTCTGGTTTCTGTGAAGGAATCTCTGAGGATGGAGACATCACTCTGGGAACCTTTGAAGAATCTTCCACCCTTATAGTAATATGTTTTCCTTACTTCCAGCTGCAGCTTTCTTCACTGCAATCTATGAGCATTGCCTCATTTGTAATGTGCACCTCTGATAAAGATTTTACTGTTTTCAGTCATCTGAAGAAAAAGCAGGCTGTGATTTTCCCATTGTGCAGAACTCTTGCTGGTACAGAGACCTAGGCAAATTCCACAAAACAAATGGCAAAAACTGGAGCACTTCCTGTTTCCCTGCTCAAACTGAACTTGAAAGAGGGGAATGGTGTTGTCATTGTAACTGTAAAAACCCATGCAAAAGTTTTGGATGCAAACAACAAGAATCTTTCAGGAAGGAGGCGGGAGGAAGTGGGGAAAGAGTGTCCCATCCTCACTGTCTTTGGTGAAGCTGGAATTTCACCCACAGAAGTGATTACCCAGGCTTACATCATTTAGGATCCAATGAAAGACTGTGTTGCAAACAGTGGTTGGCAGTTCCTGTACAGTGGTCCACAAGTAATTGTAGGTGACACTAGGCCATACTGGAGAAAGTCATAAAGCAAAGCAGTTTTCCACTGACAAGACAGCTTCTCCAGAGCTGAAATTAGACATCTGGGGTTTACTGTCTTAGCAACAGGCATCCTGTAGGGAATAGTAAGGAATTCTTCCTCATGAACTTTTTATTGTTCTTCCTGTGTCTCTCATGTGTGCATCAAAAGTTTACAAAGTTTCCTTATTTGAAGAAAAAAACTCTTTCTGTCTAGAAGAAAGTTTGAAGCTTTGGCAGAACACAGAAAATTACTCTGTAGTATGTACATTGCATTGCATACTGTCAAAACCAGGCACGCCTGAGAAGTGGCCCATGGGAATCTCATGTGGTTTAAGAAGACCAAGTGCTGGCGCTGCACTTGGGATGGGACAACCCTCAGTACCAGTCCAGGCTGGGGATGAACAGACCCAGAGCAGCCCTGGGAGAAGGACTTGGGGGTGCTGGTGGGTGAGAGGCTGGACATGGCCCGGCCGTGTGTGCTGGGAGCCCAGAAACCCCCGTGTGCTGGGCTCATCCAAAGCCCCGTGGGCAGCAGGGCAGGGAGGGGATTCTGCCCCTCTGCCCCGCTCTGCTGAGACCCCACCTGCAGGGCTGCATCCAGCTCTGGGCTCCCAGCACAGCAAGGACAGGGACCTGCTGGAGCCAGGCCAGAGCAGGCACCAAGGGGATCAGAGGGATGGAGCAGCTCTGCTGTGAGGAAGGCTGAGAGAATTGGGGTTGTTCAGCCAGGAAAAAAAGGCTCTGGGGTGAGCTAATGGAGGCCTTCCTATACCTGGAGACTGCAAGATAGAGAGAGACTAATCTACAAGGGCCTGGGGTGACCAATCAATGGAGAATGCATTCAAACTGACAGAGAATAAGTTTGTTTGGCTGTTAGGAAAAAATTCTTTCCTGTGAGGGTGACACGGCCCTGGCACAGGTTGCCCAGAGAAGCTGTGGCTGTCCCATTCCTGGAAGTGTTCAAGGCCAGGTTGGATGGGGCACTGAGCAACTTAGTCCAGTGAAAGTGTCCCGGAACAAGATGATCTTTAAGGTACCTTCCAATCCAGGCAATTCTATGATTCTTTGAAAACTAGAATGGAAGAAAAACAGATATTCAACCTAAAACTTAGTTTAAAAAGTAGTTAATAAAATTTTTAAAAGGTGGCATCTCTAGCAACATTTTTACTTTTAAACCCCAATCTAATCACATCTCAAAAATAGCCAACAATTTAGACATCTTCTTATAATAACTACAAAGGCTATTTTGATCTCATTATTATGAACTTTTACAGAAGTACCTCCCTCCAAGACAAAACTCAATAAATATAAATACTCTTTGCCATTATGTGAATGCCAAAATCTTTGTTTCTGTTGCAAAAGAGGAGAGAAAAAGTTTCAGGTATTACTGATCAAACCTGCCTCCATTTATCTTGACCACTGCAGTGGAACAAGCACAGAGTGAAGGAGTCTGTAAGGAAACCAACAAGAATTTGCTGTGCTGTTCCTGTTTAACTTTTCCTTTTAATACAGGATTTTAATTGCATGTTATTTTAACTGCTTGGAATGCTGAAACTTTACCGTCTCAGTTGTGCTGTGGATTTAATACGTATTAAAAATAGAATCACAAGTAGTTCTTTTATCCCCTTATGTAACACTTAAAAAGGTTTACAATATTACCTACATAGGCACCTGCAGAGTTACTTGGGATTCTTCACACTTCAGAGCATTATCTGGGAAGTGTATTTTTTTCAATGTGAAGCACAAGCTAAGAGAAATGATATTCAGTTCTCAAGTCCCTGTCTAATTTGCATTACTTTTTTCACTCTTTCTCCAGGTTTAAGCTGTTAATGAAATATCAAGTGCTGGAATGAAGGATATACAAGTGTAAAACCTGAAGAATGGCAGTATTTTTTTTCAAATCATTTTCAAATGGGATGCAGGACCTTTTGCTTTAGAGTCTATAACATTTCCACAAATTAAAACCATTCCACTAAGTTGATCTCAAAACTTTTGAAAAAGTTCTTTTCAGAACTAAAATGTAAGAATCAAATAAGTATTTCCCTAACTATTGAGTCAGCAATTAATTCTACAAAATCCATACCCTGGAATCAGTATAATGCAGATGTCAATACATCAAAGCTGCTGCCCATGGTTATAGACAAGTGTGTATTTCACGTGATGAATCATTGAGTTGTTGGAAATATTTTCTTCTGGTGAAAAGAAGACACTATTTTTCCACTCAGAATTTAAAGCATTTTGAAAATGACAGTTAAAATCTAAACCTACATTTGCGGTTGGGTTGTTTGGGATTTTTTTTTTTTTAAAGAACGTACTTGCTGACATTTTTTTAAATTAGACTTTAAAACAAGAAATAATTTATAACTCTGTAAATCTTAGTCAAATTAAACCTGGAGAGAAATAGTAATAGGTTCCAGAAACTCATACTATTTCTAATCATCTGTTGGAAATTTCCCAGGTCTAGCTCAAATGAAAACTGAACCAACATAAACATTAATCTGATCTGAAATGAATGTGCTGAAAATCTTCAGTATTCTCAGACAACTACTAGATCAGTTTCTGAGACCAAATAGCTTCTGAAGATACAAAGAGACATTCATTAGTGTGAACACTTCCCTGAAGCAAAGCCCTGAATATATCAAAAAGTTGTCTACTCTGCAATTCTATTTATGGGATGCTCGCACCATTAAGCATTTCAAACCTCAAGCAGGAGGTTCTCTCAGCAGAAGGTGAAGATATTTCCCATTACTTGTGCTACAGACCTTGAATAATTTATTGCTGCTTTGTGTAATTATTAGGAGCACATACCTGGAAAGAACTATGTGGAATGTTTAATGCAGTTCCCTTAGTCATACACAATAAGCCTCAGCTAACTTCTTTGGAAGGCTCTCGCTAGGAGCAGTGAGTTCATTGCTCATCACTATTCTGTTTGAAAGGTCATCTGAAATCCTTCTTCTTTTTCGGTTAGGAATCTTCTACTTTCCAAACTAACTTGATTTGGGAAGAATCCTTTATCCTGATGTTCTGCTTTGGCTTGAATAGCTCTGACTCTTTGTGATCATTCTGACATACTTCAAACATCCTAAGACTTACCTACAAAAGAATCAGCACTCGTTAACCTTCCCAGCCTTGCCAGAGAGGCAGCTAAGCATGGACAGGGTTTGCTGTGAGGGCTCTGACATGGAGCTGCACTCCAGTGGGCTTTTGGGTAAGATTTGGTGTGCATCCAGTCAGCTTGGTGAGGGCAGGGGTGGCTTGGGGCTATCTATGAGGGACAGGTAAAAGTGTGGTACACACACGTATGCTCGAACATATTTCTAGCTCAGAAACATACCTCTCCTAAGGAGAGATCTCCACTCTCGATTTTTCTACTATCCCTTTATTCTACCTGTTCCACTCTGCATTATTCTCTTGCAAATTCATGTCGTACATGACATTAATGGTTATGTAATAAATTGCATTTCAGCATTACAGGGTTGTTACTTTTAGCCACGGTGTCTCATTGTAATGCCACTGCATCATAAAAAATTCATATCACTAGTTTGTGGAGAGGGATGTGATTGGATCAGCTCCACATATTACTGCTAAACATGAAATAAAAACATGCTGGTGGATTAAGGAACAAGTAGAGATTCTAAAAGCAATTTCCTTTTAAGCTCTAGGATAAATGGCAAACACGCCCCTTGGGCAGCTACTAGACAAAAGCTATGGAAGTTCTACACTTTTGTTCAGAATATCACTGGTAATCTTAACTCCAGATTGGAAAGCTACAAATGTTATGAAATAGTGTATTAAGGAGTATTACAGTACTTAAAGAAAGTGAGTGACCAATCTGAAGGTTCTACAGCATCTCTCATGTCAGTGTATTAATGCTAACCTTTAGAATAGTCCACTTTGATTTAGATTTTACCTGACTGTGTGTTGGAAATGGGAAGGGCAAAGAATCTTTTTATTAGTAAGAAATAGCCCTTAAAGATAAAATACCACCAGTTCCTAGATACCCATAATTCCTTTCCATTAGATACTATTTCCCTTTCTTTTAAGTTGATGGGAATTTTTTTCAGTAGAAACAGAACTGAACCTGTGGTCAAGCATTCATATGTGTGTAGAAAATATAAATATTCTCTGGGGAAACACAAGGGCTATGATTCTTTGGTAAATCTTCATGTGACTACAAAAGGAACCTAGGAAAAAATCTCAATATACTTTATCTGTTAAGTCTAAATTATCTGTGACTAATGACTCTTCAAATTTGCCTTTAATATGTTATGCTTTGAAACTTAATTTACTGTATATCTTAGACTTTGTTTCTCTGGTTTATATTGTAAGCCTTTAAAACAAAGTAGAAAAACAAATCATAGAATTGTTGATCATGCTGAAGTTATGTTGCAGTTCACGATACAGAAAGTTGTAAATAATGAAGTTTTGATTAATATTTAAATAGTGATATGAAAACTGCCCTTTGGTATCGAAACACAGAAGAAAGCCTTTATATTTCAGAACACATACAAAGAGTACTAAAAACAATGAAAATCAGACAATTTTTCTTATTCCCCAAAGAAGTGGCAAATTGCTTGAATCAAACATGTATAATAAACTACAAAATTGTTTATTCAAAAAATTTTGGACCAACTGGGAAAAATATTTTTGCAAGTGATTCACATTCCAGTCCCGTTGGCAAGGTTTCTTTAAAAGTGGAAATCAACACGAGTCACTAGAAATAGATTGGATCTTTATTTTGGTTTATGAAGATGGAAAGCAAGTTTTGTTTGGGCAAGCACACCCTGTTAAATTTAATTAAGATATATGTTCTTAAATCTTCACCGTGATCACTATCCTGGGTAACGGGCCATAGAAAGTGACACATTTCCAATTAAACCAGTCATAGGAAGAAGCCAAACCATAGCCTTACTTAGCAGGATCAGCATGTGCAGGAGTGGCAGACAGGTATTTAAGCAGCAGGCCATGACTTTATTAATTAAATTCCATGGGGAACCATCCATTCATCCTTTCTCACACACCAGATGTTTATCAGGGTCCACTATGTGTTTGTTTGGTTCCCATTCTTGATCTCCTAGCTTGGGGTCGGCTCTCTCCATGCTTACCTACAAGAATCAGGTGAGGGAGACCCCTGCAGCTGCAACTGGACGGAGGAGAAACACTGAGCCAAGGGAATATCTGTTCTGGAAAAGCTACAGGTTTCCCTTCTCTCCTCAAGCAGTAGATCTCATTTGGCATTTGGGCTGCTTCTTTCAGTCTTTGTCTCTTCTGAACACAGTCAAAAACTGTGAAAAAGCATTTTCAGTTTTCTTCAGTTTTTTCTTTGAATTCTTGCTTTTGTCTGACTTCCACTTTCACCAAGAAAAAAAAAAAAAAGGTGAAAGAACTCTGACACTTTGACTCACTTGGACTCAGATCTTACCTTATTTATAGCAGGAAACTGATCATAAAAATATGAAGTGTGAAGTAAAACATTTCCTGAACACCAGATCAGATATTAGAGTTTGAGTGATACAAAGATCTCTAACCCCTGTGAATAGAGAAAACAATTTTCTACATTTATATGTATGCTTCTCCAAACACTCCATTATAAAATAAGCCTATTTTAGTTTGCCAGCTGCCCTCCACTTAAAGGTCTGTTCCACATTTCTCCAGTTCACCCTAGGAAGACACAAGAGACAGGTTAAATTGTACTTAGTTTTCCATCAGGGGTGATACTTTAACTTGATTTGTTTCCGTGGTCACGGGACAATATGATGGGATAATCCAGTATTATAACCTGCTGTAGCTTTCATGTGTCTCTCACCTACACCTAAAGCTCAGTCTAAATTAGGTTTTGAGCAATACAGTTTATGTGGGAATTCAAAAGCTGTTTTACTCCACCAACTGAATCTCTGTAGGTGAAAGCTTAGCAGGAGCTCTGGATATTTTACATAATCTTACATATCTTTACATTTTCTCTTGACTACTGCAATACATTTGAATCTGGCAAGTTTGCAATTGGATATGTTGGGTGGAGTTAAAACAGGGTAAATTCACAGTCCATTACAATAAATTTAGCGCTTGATTTCCTATCTATTTACCATTTCATGTTCTCTTAGCCTTTGTCTATTTCAGGCCATAAATTAGTCACATTACAGCACATCAGCTTTGCCTGTTCAGTACAGATTTTCTCCTGAACCTGAAATGTGCATAAAGGTACTCCCTGTTTCTGCACCCCACAGTGTAAGCAGGGTCAGTTGTTTAATGCTGTGCCTTACAGATTATTTCCTCATAATCTTCAATCCCCTATAGCATGAAATGTGACTGTGGGTGATACAGCTACACATGAAATCATTGAGCATGTCTTAAAATTCAAACTAAAGCATTTAACTTTCCTTAGCAAGGATCACTGCAAGTGGGGACACCCTGCCACCTACATTGAACTTTACCTTTTGATTTTTGAAAAGGTCTGGAGATGGGGATTGGGGCCATCTGGAAAGAAGATCAGCTCAGGAATATTTTCCTCCTGAAACTTTTTGGCATGATTCATAGACCATTTAGGGTAAAAAAAATTAAGAGCCTGGAACACATGGTACTGGAATACCCTGCCAACCACACATTCTGGTTATTTTCTGAACCTGCAAGAAAGAAAAAGCTAGATGGAACAGTAAATTTATGTGGCCTTACTTTTGGGATGGGACACTATTTCAGAACTTCAGAAAAAATTCTTGTTTCAGAGCTCCCCACAGAGCAAAGCTATTCTTTGGGAGAGTTTTTCCCCTTCAGAATTCATCTAGGTTGTCAGGTATGTGGACACAGAAATTTCATCTTTTTATATGTGTTTGTGAACTTCAGAAAACAAAAAGTAATAAGAATCCAACTCTGGTTAAGGAGAGTATCATGAAAGATTTTGCACCTGATTATATATTAGAAAGATGTAATTATGAAAAATACCACTGTGACACACCTTGCCACAGGTTCCAGCAAGGCATGTGCTTAGCAGAGGCCCAGCTGTGTTATTGGTGATGTCTTCCTGTGCCCTTTACCCGTTGCTTTTACCACACTGCTGACACTGACGTTTTCAGGTCCCAGGGGCATGTGGTCTGTGCAACAAAAATGCACAACCACATTGCCAGCTGCTGGATTATCCATATTGGGTATTGATCAGTGTGAGCAACAGGGATGATGTGAGGTGAATTCCTGTGATTTTCTTTCCTGGGCTGGGTGGAGAAATGTGTGTAGTATGTCTTTTGAGATATTGCCCATCAGTTGTGCCCATAGAGGGTGCTGCTCAGAAAAGCAGTGATCATGTTCATATCACATTTATAACAGGGCTGGTTCCCTGGTATTTAGTGACAATGATTTTTGATTAACATCTTCAATTTGCTTAAATTTATTTGCTGTAAATTTTAAGAATGGCCATTTCCCCTTGCTGTCAAACTAATACAGATCTTGTCTGGGTATGTGTGAAAAATGAATGGCTGGAGAAAATTTTAATAGGAACAAAAAGTTGCTGATAGAAAAGTATCCTTCCTTTACAAATGCATTCCATTTTCAGATTAGCATATCTTTTTTCATCTGTGGCAAATCCCCCAGACCTGTAAAACTTTATAGTTGTTTTCAGTCAAGCCTATTCTAATTGTTACAATAATTCATGCAAAAATTATGAACCGGGTTACTTTGCCACCCATAAAACACTAGTAATCTAAATTACATTTTGCAGTGACCTGCTAGTTTTTGAGGTTAAACATATACTGACTGTAATAGGAGGTCAGACCTGTGTTAAGCACATTTGGAAGTTATGCCACTAAAATATGGCATTCTAATCTTAAACAGCTCTTTTGAAGCAAAACAAATTTTTCACATCCAGACCAGGTATAAATTTAAGGCAGAGCTGTATGGAAAGGGACTTTTTTCTCATTGTTTACACAGAAATCCAGGGGAGAAAAGATAATATCATGTTAATCAAATGTGTTCTAATAATGTCTAAATAATGTCTATATATACACAAGTGTGTGTATATATATGTATGTATAGTATATATAAACCTATATTGATATTCATGTAAAAGTTGATCAGGACCTTTAGGAGCAGGAATGAGCTTTCCATCATATCTCTTTCTAATACTTAGGAATTTAATGAAGACTCAATACTCCAGATCAACAAAACCAAGGATATGTTAGAGTTTTTAATTAGCAGGATGATAACACATATGAGAACTTGCTATGGGATTATAGACAGGATTTTCTCCTGGGGTATTCTCTTGTCTTTACCTTTAAACAGAAGAAATTACTGGTAAAGAGGCTTTTGTCATCTTAGTGAGTAACTTATGCCACCTGAAACCATTGAAATTTCTCCATCTAATAAAAGTTACCAAGTCAGCTAGCAGAAAGTACCTAGAGTGCATTGTGATTTCTTCCCTCCATACATGCAGCATTAGGAAAAGGTTTCTGGCTTATTGTGCTTAACACTTTGTCATTATTTAGTTTGTGGTTAAAATAACTTTACTGACAGAATATACTTTTGGTGTTTAGTTCAAGGGAGCCAAATATTTAGCCAGATTCCTAGGCAGTGATTCCTATTTTCAGGTGGTTAGTTGAAGAAATGTGGCAAGAAAAAAACTACTCAGCAAGTTTTTAATGACCTGGGTAACAATGCGTTAAATAATTATGTTGATACATTTAGGAAGTGTTAGAGCATCTTTCCCTTTCTCTTTTCCTTTCCTTTCTCTCTGGTACACAATAGCAGTTTGTCAGTCTGGTGCACTCTCTATATAAACTGTTCCAGACCTCTTGCTATGACAGGAATTAAATACCTACATATAAACCAAGGAGGGCACATGAGGAGAGAATTTCTTGGGCTCAGAAGTACGTGGTGTCCCAGTGACACACCTGACTGGGCAGCCCATGGCTCAAAGCAGTATCTTGCTTCTCAGCCCTGAGATTGCTCTGAGCTGTTCTGCCAGCCAAAGCCTGTGAGAGCCCAGCTCTCATCACATCTACAGCACAGCCCTCGCTGGAGGTCAGACTGAGAGAACAGAGAGCTTGGCCTCCCTGCTTGATGACACTGGCTACTGCAAGCCCTCTGGGCATCACGCAGGGATAGTCACCACAGAGCAGACACCTGAGTGGCTTCAAGGTCTGCTGCTGCTGCTGCTGAAGTTTGGCAAAGCTGGCACCAGGGAAGGCAACATTTGTTTGGTTTGTAGGTTTGCTTGCTGGTTCTTTAATTTCTGTGTGCATGAGAACTAGTCAGAAAGGAAGAGTCATCAATTGTCTGTGATAGAAGAGCACTTCAGTGTTCTGGTGCCGTGTCTTGGTGCAGAAATTGGGATGGCACTAACTTGTCAGAGAGCCAAGCAGGTAGCCAAGAGGGTGGCACCAAGTCATACCTGGCTAAAGCTAAGGCTTCAACTCTGCATCTAAAGCTAATGGGTAGAAATCTGCAGCTAGATAACACCTGGCCTTCAGTGTGATTTGCAAAAGAAGGTTTCCCAACATTTTTATGCCTGAAGGGTACTCAGCGAGATGAGGATCTCAGAAATCTCTGTGCTAAATGTACCTGTAATGAGATGTTATCACCTCCTCAAGCAGTTAGCTGCTAAATAGAGGAGTCTTTTAGCAAAGACTGCAAAGGCAGTCTTTTATCCTTGTTTAATAGATTAGGAAATGAGGTGATCAAATAATTTTCACCATAGTCTTTAAGAGCTTTCTGGAGAGGAAAGAACTGAATGCAACTCATCTCAAACATCTAAATTCAGTTCCTTGACTCTAAGGTCATCCTTCCTTTCCTCTTCCCTCCTAGATTTTTATTATAAAAACTGCAATCACAAAATGTATCAGCCTTTACCTTTTGGTGTAAATACTCCTAAATCTGAAAGCAGAGCAATTGCCTTGATAAGCAGAGTCCATTTTTTCAAGGAGGCTCCAAACTTGGTCTCCCCTGCAGGCAGTTTTGTTGTGGTGTGTAAAGCTGCAGCATTCACAAGATTATACTGGCAGGAAGGGGAGCCTCCCTGCTGCAGCTGGAACTGAAATAGTTTACCCATGGTACTGTTTTTAGAGCTGATAAAACACAGTCATGCACACACTGGAAAAGAGAAGCTTTCAAAATCAGGACGTACTCAGAAAGAATGATTGTTAAAAACTGTATAACCCCAAGGTTTTGAGACAGATTCTCAACTTTGGGGATTGGTAACACACAGTGACACAATGTCTTTCACTCATTTGAATGATGAAATTCTATAGCTTTTTTCTTTTTTTTTCGCCTTATTTTAATAGTTAGAGTTGATGTATTAACTTTGCAACAGTTTGCCCAGTGTCCCTTTTTTAGTAAAGTATTTTAAAATCCATTACTGAGCTGCTCATATTTACATTTGCAGATCCAATTATTACAGGACTGAGGGATTCATTTTTAAATTAGATGTTCCCAAGTTTACTGCAAATGCATGTACAATTAACTTTGCCTAATGAGATACAGCCAGCAAATTCAGAACAAATCTAAATAAGATGCTTTTTTCTCTGATGCAGTAAAGGTATTCTTTATGAAGCTGTTATAGTACTTATTTGTATGAAAACTATTTTGTTCTACACATAGTATAAATCAGTTTCACTCTTCTACACTGCAGAAAAATAAGTTTTACAGATTCTAGCAATAGCAAAAGTGTCAAGGTTTGAGTGGGCATTACCTCTTCATACTGAAATGGTTTCCTTTGCCCATATGTAACAAATAATACCCACTCAGTGTATGTGTTATAAATGCATCAAATGTACAGCGGTAGCTTTATGTGTGTGAGTGAGCCAGGGAATGTGTGATCAGCAAGTCATTGTGAGGTGCTGGGAGAATGCACTTCACGAAATGGATACCTCAACATAGTTGCCAAAAGCCCCAGATGATAATTTTAAAAGTGTTTTCAAATATTTATGGGTCTTTGGGGGACCGATAAAGACCATTTACTTTCCAGAAAAAAGACCAATGTAATCTGAAGAAAGGATTATTTTTCTGGCCACCCAGCTGCACCAACTAGGTGAGATATATTGATATTACTTGCATGTAGATATGTCAAAGAATGGTTTTCTTAGTACATTAGGTTTGCAAATCTGCTGTGGAATATATCAAAATCCAAATTCAGTACTGGAAAGTTACATTTGTTTAGGAGTACTGTAGTCACTGAGGAGACACAAACTATTTCACAGCCTTCCTTGAAGCAGGGACAAACAGTTTCAGACTTTAAGTCTCTTGAGCCCCCTTTCCCTTCTCCAAATGAAAAAGTCAAACACCTATATATCTCAAGTATGAACAAAACCTACTATGAATCAACAGTGTCTGTTTCATAGACAATAATTGTGTTTGAATATAGTAAATTACAATCTCCAGAATTGTTAGCGTGGGAATACACTTTGGTACTAGTTATGAAAATAGCTAGAATAAGCCATTTTCTTTGGTTTCAACAGCTCCAAGTAGACACCACTTTCTGAGGCAGCATGAAAGGAGAATAACAGGTATTTTAGTGTTTGAAACTAAATTTAAAGATGTTTTAACGTGCTCAGAGCTGGAAACCTGGTAAAGAGCTTTCTTGTCCATCATGTAATAAAAAAATATATTCAATTGTAGATACAGATGGAGAAAACTCAACATCAAAGTACTTTATTGGCCATCTACCATCATTTTGCCTGCTACTGCCATAATGAATGATGTCACTACAGTTTACTGTCCCAATCTGATTTTCTTCGTGGACTACCAAAGATATTAAATTTCCACTTCCAGGATTTTCTTTTTCTCCTTCATTCCAATAAGTTGTTGCAATTATTTGTACACAGATTTAACTCTTCAGTGGCATAGTATCAATTGAATTGGGGCTTGTTTAGCAAAGAAAGCATAAAAGAATGTCTTCCTCTTTCCTAGGAATTGTTCTGCTACCTGATCCCCATGGCCTTGTCTTTCCCTTCCTTTTCTGTTGGGCTTAAACATCTCCTTTCATTTAGGACTTTTTATTTCTACACTGAGATAAATATATTCTATCTAGATCACAGAAAATGTGTGTCATCAGATTTGCTCTCTGGTCTCATTTCTGTTGACCTCTATCCATCAAAGGTCTATCCACGTTCATTTCTCCGAAAGCAATTTTGGATATTTTGGCAAATTTATTGCTTTTTTCTTTTAGAAAAATTGAAGCACCATGAATGAAACGTATTCCTTTTCTGAATTAAAAGAAGAAGTGCACTGGATATATCTCTTCATTCTTATTCAATCAGCTGCTTGTCTAGTTCCAGCAAGATAAGATGGCCATATGAAAAAGCCACGAATCTAGAAATATAGTTGCTTTCTGTAAAAGACAAGTTTTCTATTCACTATGGCAGCAGAAATTATCAAATTTTGAATTTCTGCTTACTATATAGGAGTATAGTATAGGACTAGTTTTTTTGAGGACAAGGGAAAGAGCATTGGACAAAACTTATAACAATCATCAGAAAATATGAGATAACTGGTTAAAATAAACATAATAAAGGAGCAGTCTGATAATTTTCAAACAAATCACTATTAAGTTTTGCAACATTTTTACTCAGGCACTGCTAAAGTATCCATTTTTATTAAAGGGGAAGAAAAGTACAGAAAAAAAAGGAAAAAGTTTTTACATCTCAGTTTGAGAAAAAGGGGAATCCATTATTGTCTACATGCTGCCAATTTATGTGGATAATTTCTATTATTTTCATGTTGATAAGATGTTAATTTAGCCAATCATATTTAGGTTATATTCAGGATAATTTGACCTGGAATTTATACTGTAAAGAAAGGATTTTTTAAAAAATTAAATTGTCTTTATTTATTTATTCATTAGAGATTGCTTTATTTCAAAAATGCAATAATTATATCTTTTGGATTTTTTTTCAGCCTACCATTTTTACATAAGGTTGCAAATCTTCATGGAAAGGTCTGAGTTGGAAGGGACATTAAAGATCATCCAGTTTCAACTCCCTGCCAGGGGCAGGGACACCTTCCACTACACCAGGTTGCTGAGAGCCTCGAACACTTCCAGGGATGGGGCAGCCACAACTTTCTGGGCAACATTTGCCAGGGCCTCACCACCCTCACAGGGAAGAATTCCTTCCTAGTACCTCATCTAAACCTACATTCAGTTTGAAGCCATTCCTCCTTCTCCCCACATGTGAAGGAGGAGCTAAAGTCCATCAGCTCCTAGGAATTGCCTCAGTGTCAGCCTTTCAAAAGAAAGCAACAACATAGGCACAATTTCTTTCGTTACTCCACCAGTGCCAGACGGAATCAAGTTTGCAGGTCTTTGCAGGGACACAAGGAGGAACTTCACAAAACCTCATCTGCACTTCTCTGGATTAATCCACACACTGAGATATTCCTCTTGTTGCCCT
Organism: Sinosuthora webbiana; assembly: GCA_013397395.1. Classification (NCBI taxonomy): domain Eukaryota; kingdom Metazoa; phylum Chordata; class Aves; order Passeriformes; family Sylviidae; genus Sinosuthora; species Sinosuthora webbiana. The sequence goes on along the minus strand of VXBN01008153.1, from coordinate 1,843,083 downwards.
GCAAAAATCCCTCACACAGATGCTGTGCTTTCCTCCAGGAGAGCAGTGAGACAGTCTCTGCACCAGCCATGCCCAGAAGCAAAGTGCATCCCACAGTGTGGTGCAACTCACAGGAGGGGACACCCTGCAGCTCTCAGCCCCCTCAGCCTAACAGCAATTTCCCTTTGGATTTGTGATCCAGACACTGAGCACCTGCAGAAGGTGCTAACCCCAAATAAGTTCCTGAACAAAAGTCCCAGCCTCTGATAATGTGTGAAAAGCCAGTGTGTGCACAGAGCTAGGTGAAGTTTAGTTAAATTCACTGAGCTGTTCACAGAAGTCAGAGCAAGGTGAGGACAAGAAATTTGTATTGGGGAGGATGGGTGCCAAGGGGATTGTGTGATATGGTTGCCAGTTATACCAGGGAACAGAATTCCATGACCAAGAATGTCTCTGATATCCTTCTACTCTCATGTAAGTGTCGAATAGATTTAAGCAAGTGTTAGAAATTACTATATTTGATCTTACCCTGCCTGACATGTCAGGACTACCAACAGGTAAGTAGATCCTACTCTTTATATTGCATGGTGCTTCATAGGTCACACATCACAACATATTACTTGTCCTACAGATTTATAGAGACCCTCCAAAACGCAGAAATTAGAATTTACCCTACTCGCCATTCGAACCTCACCATAGGCTTGCTCACAGTGAACACTTAGAAACTGTGCAGCAAAGAAAAGAAATACTAACAGAAAACAGAAACACATATCTAACTGTATTTATAATTCTGGGAACACATTGTAACTCAAGACTGATTAGAAAGGGAAGCAACTTTGAAATTCTTCCAGATATTTTCCAGCATGAATGACTCCCTTTCTGTCTCACACACAGAACACACCAAGAAGCTGTGTTGCATGCTGCAACAACCTCCTATTTCAGCACGAAGAAACTGTCACAGATAAGGCAAGAGATATGCAATATTATAACCATTATTTATTCTAGATTAATGAAAGGGGAAAATAGCCCTTTTAGTTGCAGCTTGCATGCAGAAAAACATTAATCTTACAGAGCTCAGACTGTCTATTGTATTCACAATATATTAGCAGTTAGCTGATCTATCAGCTGAGATGAATTATTACATTGGCTTACAGTGATTTCAGTTTTCATTATAGGGCACTCATCCAAGTCTTCTCCCACTCTGTTTGCACATCCTTATTTTTGCTTTTCCTTTACCCTTTGGATACTCTCTGGCCAGGAGGTTTGTAGGCTGAATATGTTGGGGATTTTTTAATGTCTGAAGTACATGAAGAATTAGAAGATCAAGCAATCAAATAAATGGTTTTCCAGAGAATTTGTCAAGCTTGTACCACACCTTCTTTTCATTGACCAAACCTCCTTCTCCTCAGACTAAAACATGTTACAGCTGGGGTAGACAGGGGCAGAAAGGAAGGTTGGGGGTGTTGGTTTGGTTGGCTGCTCTTTGTTGTTGTTGTTGTTTGGAGTTAGCTTTGTTATTTTGCTCTAATTGTTTGGTTTTTTGGTTTTTTTCTTACTCCATGTTACACCATATTGACTCTACCAGCTAAAAAAAGAGAGATGTTCCAGAGAGAAATTCACAGCTCTGGATTTATACTGTGCTTGATTCCAGGACAAAAAAACAGAAAAGGTGGAGGAAGGATGGAACAGCAGGCTACTGTCTAATTGAGATGGCTCAGAAAATGCCCTCAAGGACAGATTTTCTAACCTTTGACATTGCAAATGTGCAAGCATGACTTTGGACACAGCCTGAGCAAACCTATGCATCCTAAAGGATCCTCATAAAAAGTTCAGTCCTCCATCTCAGCAGCTGTCTCCCAGGATGTCCCTGGGGCTTCTCTTTCTGCCCCCAAAGCTTCAGATTTTGGGACAGGAAGGCATGGGAGGTGTGTCAGAGGGTGTAATATATTTACTTGACAATATTTTCATATTGAATTGGCAATAGCACTTGATTGGCAGCAATAGCAGTCCCTCCCTGATGTAGCTTAGTCTCAACCCATGGGCAGCGTCTGTACCCCTGTTAGATAATGCTGCTTTTTCAGTAAGGCCCTTGTAGATCTGGAGCCCTGAGACTGCAATGGTCACTGCATGGCACCTCCCTGCAGGTTTCCTCAGCTGCCATGGGGCTTCTGAGTGGTTACCAAGTACAACTGGGGGGCCACTGAATGATCAGGGTGCTTTTCCATATGAGAGAGAGACAAAGTCTTTAAAATATATGTCTGTGTATATTTATACATAGACATACATGTACGTGCACATGTATTTTGCAAAAGGAGCTCTGGCCGGTTTTTTTCTTACATAAAGCATTTATTTTCCTCCTCCACCCGCCCCTTGCTCCCCTTAGAAGTCACTGTCTCTCTCTCTGATGGCTTGCCTGCTTCAAGCTGTATTATATGATTTTTGGGGCAGGGTTTCTTGTACCTTGCCTGTGTTTGAAGAGGAAGCAGCAAGCACCACTTCAAGTCTAAATAATGACAGTAATCATTTCCAGCAGACAGACAATCTCTTCCTGGCTGGCTATAGTCTTCAGCCAGACTCTTCAGCCAATGTAACTGGCAGTCCTGATATTTCCTCTGAGCCTGGCACAGAGTTAGGATGCTTAGCAGTATTCTAGATGCCAATTTATCAATTTATTCCCTAAAGCAGTTTGATTTTGTTGCATATGAAAATATATACTTATCTATTAAAGGAAATACAAGTGGAATAAACCAGGAAATATTAAAACACAGCAGGATGCAGTGAGAAATGGTGTTTCTTAAACAGTAGCAGTAATCCTAATAAAATGCAGATGCAATCATGTTGAGGGAGCAGTGTGGTAATAAAAAGTGAAGAAAGGAGCAAGGTGCATAAAAAAAGGGGGCAGCCCTCGGGTGGCAGAATGACTCTGAATTTAGCAAAGGCATAATGTGGTGCCTGTTACAATTGAACAGATTTGCTTTCAAAATGTAAAATCAGTGGGTGGACTGCTTTAATGCCTGGTGTAACTCCACCAAATTCAATGGAACTATACCCATTCTGAATGTAGCTCTGCACAAGCAATATAATATACTGTAGATGTGAATAAAGTCAGATGGACAGAATTGGAAACAAAAGCATTCATGTGCATTTCCTTGAATGTATTTAAAATTCGTGGCCCTTTTTGTTCATTTTCCAAGAATATTCACAGCGATCATATTTTGGTCACAGAAAGCAAATATCTAGGAAATGCTTATTCTTTCAAGTTTTGTAGCTCTCCAGGAAATTTATTTGGTTTCTGTCTTATGTCAGTTTTCCCAGTGGGGATTTGAAACAACACCATGTGACACAAGAAACCAGTTCCCAAACACCACCAGCCTTTTATTCTCTCTTTGTACACTATCTAACACAATGAGAAATCTGCTACATGACATAGGGTTGTCTCTGTTACAGATAGTAATTATTATTATCATTATAACTATAATAGCCAAATAGGAAGATATACTCTTTAAAAGTGAATCATTTAAAGAATAATTCAATCATCAGGCACAGTGAATGTGGGTTCTCAAAGGGAAAGCCCTATTTTAACTAATTTGATGCCCATCTGTGATAAGGTCACCTGCCTAGTGGATGAAGGGAAGGCAGTCAATGAAACTTTTCTGGATTTTAGTTAGGGTTTTGATACTGTCCCCACAGCACCTTTTTGGACATGTTGTCCAGCTGTGAGATGAGGGGACTGGGTGAGAAACTGTCTGAACAGCAGTGCTGCTCAGTGCAGTGAATTGGGATACACCTGATTCCCACAGGGTTCAATTTTAGGACCAGTTCTGCTCAATGTCCTTATCAACGATCTTCGTGCAGGAGTTGAATGCACCATTAGCAGGTTTGCTGTTGAGACTGAACTGGGAGGTGCTGTTAGCTCTCCTGAGGGACAAGGTGTCTTGCAGAGGATCTTGATAAATTGGATCATTGGGCTGTGATTAATGGGATGAAATTTAATAAGTCAAAATACTGGATTACATACCTAGGATCAAAGAATGACAGACAGTGTAAATTGGGACAGGAACGTCTGGAGTGCAGCCCTGCAGAAAGGGATCTGGGGTGTTGCTCAGCAGCCTCAGTCTGAGTCAGTAGAGCAAACCCTGTTCCAGAGGGCAACTTCATTGTTTTCTGGGGAGAAGTGGAGAGGGAAGTGCTCAGCTCTTCTCCAAAGGAACCAGGGATAGGAATAGTTCAAAGATACACTTGAGGAGTTTTAGACTGGGCATCAGGAAACTTTTGTTTAGTGAGAGGGTGGTCAAACCCTGTAATGGGTTTCTAGAGAGGCTGATGCCCCAAGTCTGTTGCTGTTTAAGGGGCATGTGTACAATGCCCTTGATAAAATGCTTGAACTTTTGGCAAACCCTGAATCTGTCAGGAAGTTGGACTAGATGATCATTGTAGGCCCTCTCCAACTGAAATCACCTAGACATGAGTCTAAACATTTCCTACTTGTGTTCAGAAACAGTGTTTATCAATAACCAAAACAAGTGTGCAAAGTAGAATAATCTGAAAAAAAATCATAAGAATCTTTTGATAGAGGTGAAAAATTGTGGGAAAATATTTTGCATAGCATTTTACCTGTGAAAGCATGTCAGTATTGCAAGAAAAAAAGGAAGGGATGCATTTCTTTATGTATTGCACATGGGAATTTCATCATCAGTACATTGTCCAGACATAGGTGTGATTTTCCCTTCCTGGTCTAACAGAGTTTTAGTAGTTCACTGTCTAAGCTTAACACCTGTTGTTAGTCTACAGGGGTTGTCTGAAGTTAGACCGTGATTGTTCTGCTCAGGTCCTTGGCAACTTATTTTAGTTTCCAAAAATTTCAGAAGATCAGTATTGTTGGAAAACTCTTACTTGGCTGTGTATCTTCTTCACCTGCCAGTGGAGACAATGATCCAGGGTTCATGAGGTAGCTTTGCTATCACAGGAACACCTGACCTACAAATGGAGGGTGACAAAACCACACTTCTTCAGGGTGGCAAAAAAGAAGCCTTAGCAGTGGTTGATGGCAGTCACAGGCATCTTTTAAGGCCATTACAAAAATAAAACACTCAAACTTTTTTTTGGTAGTGGCAGAATATGAAACAAGAAGCAGAAAAATAAAAATTCTGGTTTGAAAGGTTCAAAATGGGCATTAGGAAAATCCTCCTTGCTGGAAGGGTTCTGCTGCCATGGAACAGGTTACACTGGGACCCTGTGAAATCTCCATCCTCAGAGCCAGACAAAGCCATGGTTGACCTGATCTAGTGTTGGCAATAATCCTGCTTGGAGCAGGGATTGGAACTGAACAGGTCCCTCCCAACCAACATTATGATTCTATCATTCTAGTGTCTTTTGGGTTTGGTTTGGGGTTTTCTGTTTGTTTTTTATTTCTCTGGGCGCCTTTGGTTGACCTTGGGCCCTAAGGAGTCTTCTTCCACACTCTGCTCTTAAATTGCCATGGCTTCACATTTCTGCACATTTTAACTCTCTGGAAAACTGACCACAAAATGAAATAAAAAGTTTCCCTGCTCCTTGACTCATCCTGTGTCTGTAAGAATTTCTCACAAATATCAACTGGACACAAATACAAACCAGAAGGTCTAAATGGCAAGCCTGAGGAGGCACTGTCTTCAGTTGTGCAGTGGTTTACATGTTATGTATAAACAACCAAAAATCTCAAGTAATGTTTTGGGTTTTTGTCCTGGAAGAGGGACAGAAAAAGAGAGAAAGGGTAATAATGCAAACCATGCTCACAAATGTCTTCCAAAGTAATTAAATTTAACACTGGGGTATAATAAAGAAATAGTCAGATGATTTACATAAGGATGCTCATTTATAAGAGATCTCAATCAGATTCTGGATAAGGCATGTGGATTTGACTTTCTAGGGGTACAAGATATAGGTATTTTTTGTGTAATCTTGTAGTTGTCCCTTTTTTACACAAACAAGTCATGATATATTACAGTTTTAAAAGAAACTATAGCACTCGTACTCATCTTTATTTTGCTGTGTCAAAGATATAAAGTCAAGGCTTCCTCAAACACATCCATATGTGCAATTGATGTTTTACAGGATGTGTATCACTGTTATTCTCTTGAAATATTCCTAGGAGGAAATTTAGTACTCTGAATAACACTGCTGTTCCCATTTAGCATGAAGAAAGAGATTTTGCTTGAAAAGAAACTTCCTTTTAAAAAGAGATTCCTAATTGTCTGAGATGGTTCTAATAGAACTCACTTTTAATTAGCATTCATCCTCCTCCTCTTTGAAGACAGCACTACTATTACCTAGCTCAAATCTATGAAAAGGTGAATAACCCAAGAGATTCTCTTCAGGAAACCAAAGCCTCTGTGGTCTTGCTTGATGCTCCTCCTAGGCCAACTGTATCTTGTTTTACTGAGGCTCTGTTAAATTTTCTTTGTCCTCTTTTCATATGAACTGTCTTTCCTTTGGTTTTGTACCCTTTTAAAATGAATAATATGTTCAGGTGTCTTTATCATGCACTCATCATTCTTTTTTCTCTGGGAATGGTTCAGCTTTTGCATATTTCTCTGTCCAGTGAGCAACCTTTTGGAGCTGCTTCTTCCAATGTAGGTCAGCCAGGCTTCAGCTTCTCTCATGTTGTTCAGATTTGATGTTACTGATAAATTCTAGAGAGTAGAAGATTTAAAAATAGGCTCCCCATGCCTTCAGGCTTCAATTCCATAAAGGTGATGCCTTTCCCTGCACTGCTATGAAAACCAAGGTGTTGTAATGGAATTCTATATAAATATAAATAGTCAAATCCCTTAAAAATACAAATAACACCCAGATTTAAGATGAGGTTTTCAATAATTAGAGGAAAGGATGCAAATATGCAATACATTCATTTCAGTTTCCCATCCCAAAGTCTCTTTGTCATTCAGCACAGGGCACAATACAAAACAGGCTTGAATCAGAGTCATATTTTAATGCTCTGATTTTCTCCATAGCCTCAGATGAGCAGTTGCATTCACCTAAGCCATTCTGATTTATAACTTCTCACCAATCAGACCCTTGCTCATGTAAAAGCTAGGAAAATCTACAGTGATTTTAGCATTAGGGATAGACACAACTCCTTTCTTTTTCTAGGCATGAGCTCATCACTGATGGATATTAAGAACTTTCTTTTTTCTATTTATGAATCTGTTTTTACTTGGTGGTCTCATAACAATGACATTTCCAATTACCTTCACATTTAAGTTTTGATACTGTAGTAAATTCTCTTAAAACAGAGACACTAGACCCGGGAAAATCTGGTCTGTGACTACTTAGCCTGCTGAGATCATTAGTGATGTGAAGGAAAGATCTCAAATTCCCCTTGGCTTTTCAAATGCTACTGAGCACAACTGTAGGAATGCACATTGGTCTGCAAAACGAGAATGTGAATAATGCAAAAGAATGAAAATTTGGGTGATGTAAAAAATCTTCTCTGACTGGCCTGGCAACAGAAAACCAGATTATTTGCATGTTATCATGACGAACATGCATCTCTATCTCCAGAAATCAATTCTCCAGCTGATTTTCTTTGTTGTTGGAAGTGGGAGGAATTTAAAGACCAGGGAGAGAAAGTGGAAGGTGAAAAGGAATTTGTAGTTCATTGGCAAAAATAACCCTTTGTCTATAATTCCTCTGAAAACAGACAAATATGTTTAGGGTTTTGTTCTTGTGCACTCACACCCAGAAATGGATAGAAGAGCACAATTTTCTTAACGTAAAACAAAAAAAAGGGACATCGGATAATAGTCAACAGTGACTGAGATGCAGTAAAATGAGTTCAGTATATGGCAAATGTTATTTATGTTATCTGTAACTCACAAAAATATAATAAAAAACCACACACACCAAAATCTAACATTGACCTTATCGTTACACATGGATCTGTATCAAAACCATCAGTCTGAATGCTCCATCTTTGGGAAAGTTCAGTGTGGATTTAAAGTTTGTGGTTTCCTGCTGTCTCCATAAAGAGATTCAGCCAAAGTTTTGGTTCCAGGCACTCTTGAACACTGTCTTTAAAAAGTATTTTAGGCATTTATTATATGGCATAAAGAAACAAACAATAAAAAAGCCATATTTTAGATTTCATTTAATTTTTAACTCTACTGGCTATTCTGAAAGGCTCCAAGCGCATATAGGTAGACTTACTGGAGCCTCTTTTACAAGTGCAGAAGTGGTATTTTGGTGCTCATATTTTTTTGATAATTGAGAATCCTTTTAGTGCCAATCTTTGCAAAGAGGACAGAAAATTGGGTCAAATACTTGGTTATTCGAGGTGTGAGTGAATGGTGAGTGGCCAGAATTCCAATTCCCCCTCTCATAATATCAGCAGATTTTACCCACTGTTAAAAATATTTCTATTTCCACCCTGCCTCCACCCACCTGGTTGCTTTCAAAAGTTTCAGTAAGATTGTCTGACTGCTTTTGCAAAGGATGGACATGACTTCCTCAGAGCACAGTAAATGCTGATAGAGTTTTGCATGTGGGGAGCTCAGGCTGGGCTGGGGTAGGGTTGTTATACTGGAGGAAAAGGAATGAAGGAAAAGTGAGTTGCATGCTGAGGAGAGCCCTGGAGAGACAGATTTTCTGCCCACTTAATATTTTTTGAGATGAGAGAGTTTGTGAAATCACTACTGCTCATAGGAGGGAGTATTGACATCCCACATTAGGGCTGTGGCTACTTCAGCTTAGCAGCAGGTCTGTGGCAATAAAGGCTGGACATTCTGCCGCTCCTGGAGCCTGGTACCCTAGAAATTCTTCTACTTCACTGTGCCTAAATCCTGACCTTGCTGGTAAGCCAAGAGCCTGTTAGTACTGGATTTGCAGAGATTGGTCCAAAGGCACAGGGAAATGTGTGCTCACACACCCAGTGCAGTTCCCAACACAGGCATTTCCTCACTTGTCTGCGTGGAGCTGGACGAGTCTGGCAACTTGGTGTTTTCCATTCCCAGTAGCTTTGCCTTTCTGGTAGCAAAAGCTCTTTGAGCAAACCATTCTGCCCCTGCATTGAAAGAGAGTGGCCCAGCCTCCTGGTTTTTTGGAGCAGTAGCCAGGAAATGATGTCCCACAGGATGTCCTGCAAGACCACTGCTGTGCTGAAACACTGAAGACATTGCTGCATAAAAAATTTTGGACCCAGAAGTGGCTGTTTTCCCTCTAAAACTACTTCGAGAGCCCACAATTTATCTTCTTTAGGCTTTTCTCATATTTACTGTAACCTTATAATTTCATCTAATAACTGTGCAACCCTTTGGCTAAACCTCATTCTTCTGCTTGTCCTCTGGTTTGAGATGCCCCTGTTTGACTCACTGTCCATCCTTCAAATGCATCCTTCACAGATTTTATTGGGTTTTATTTGAAGATGGGAATGTTTAAAAGATCCAAGATCCAAATCCTCTTTGTGTCTCTTAGGAGATCTGTCATTTCCAAAGCCTCTTGGAGAGCACCTAAAGTGTGCCACTTCAGTTTCCAGCTTTGAGGCTAAAAAGCTGGAGGCTCTTACTGAACAGATCTCAGTTAAAGCACCAGCAGACCTCAGCTAAAAGAAAAAGAAATTATTGACAAGCTCTGTTGTAGAGTCATCAAAATGCAATGCAAATGCACAAGTGTCTGAATCTGCTTGTTTTGGCATCTCAACCTACAAATCAAAGTTGTCACATGAAAGTGATCTTTTTGGATCTCCTGCCTTCCAGATGGCATTTTTCCCATGTGTTCCTGACATGCACTAGCTCTGTCATACCTGAGTAGTCCTCTGAATGGAGTTCTCTAAACTGGCAAAATTAATTGGAGGCTTATTTTCTGCTAGAGTAATGTCCTGACTGTATCTAAGACTATATCCTAGGGAGTTGTTGATTTGCCATTTAGTGAGGAAGGAGGTTTGTTTTTTTTTTCAGTTGTCCCCAGACAACTGTTCTTCTTAGAGATTTTTAGACAGCCGGGGTTGATATGATCTGAGAAGCTTCTCAGCACAAGCTCCAGAATGCAACACCCCACCACTATGGGCAATGACTGATCACTTGAAAGGGTACTTGGATCATGCTGACATTTTCCTAAACTGAGCTCTTGTGCAGCAATACAGTAGAGGAAGGGAAAACACTAAGTTTCCAGAACCCTTTCTAGGCTTCTTGAGGGTCTCTTGAGACCATCTAAGCCTGTTTTGCAGCTTCTGCTTGACTTAATGGAAGGGAATGATCCAGCTGCCATCCTTTGCATTTGATTTTTCTGTGTTTAGGGAAACATAGTCTGAAAGGCCCTTGTTTCATAAAATGCAAGATGCCTACAGGTGAACAGGTCCTTTAGGCTTCCTTTGATAGCCAAGAGAGAGTAAGAGACTTCCTCTCATTCTAGGCAAATACCTGTGGAGGATTAGTGGGAGTGTGCTGGTTTCTTTGCATTCAGTACACAGGGGACTTCAGATACCTGTGCTGATAAGTGACATCAGGTGAGGTGAATCGTCCCTGCATGTCTGCACAATTCTTTGAGACAAACTTCATTCCAATACTTACTTTACTACAAGGTTCAATTACTTCCAGCTACATTAATAAACCCTTCCTTTCCCCTTTTTTATCTTTCATATCCGAGCCACTTTTAAAGATATGACAATCTCTCAGGGAAACACTTATGTTGTTGATGATGGACTGAAAAATGTATATTACATGTTAGCAACACTAGGAGCTCTTAAGCTTTATGCTGAGAAGGAAAGCTACCACAGCATTCACCTCATGGCCATTTAAAGTGATTACCTGTAGGCTGAAAATTATTGTGTCATTATTCTCTTCAGCTAGAATGAACTGTTCTTAAAATCACAGGTAATCTGGTTTTGAGCATCTGCAAATAACAAGAAGCTGACAAAGTGAAATCCCCTCCCCTCTTCCCCAGACTCACCTTTGTTAAACATTTGGATCTCTGCTACTTTCCTGATTATGTGGCTTATTTAAAAATGCCCTACTGTGTTATCTTTTTTTTTTTTTTCCAGACATCAGTAGGTGTGCTTGGTGTTTAAATAGGTCTAAATATGGAGAAATCAGTCTGATGTAAAAGCAGAAGGAGCTTACATTTATGGTGGTAGCAATAATGATGGTACAACATCACAGAATGGCTCCTGGAAACAGACAAATGTCAAAACAGCACGAAAACCCCCTCTTACACACTGTTAAGACTGCCCAGAATTCTCCCAGAATAATATACACAATCATTTTGATGAATTCAAAGCTAATATCCATGCCAGTCCCTCACAAAGACAGCTAGTTTCAGACAGAAACTAATTGTACTGTCTTGTTTAAAAATAAAGAAATCATCCCTTGCTTTAGCAAATTTTCTCTCTGGCATTTTGCTGCTCTTGCCTGAAAACATGCTGTGTGTAAAATGGTGGCGTGAAAGGGTTAGGAAGCTGAGACACAGTAGTGGACATTGTTGGGGATATAACAGCACTTTTAGTTGCTCAGGAGAAGGGTGTGGGAGAAGGGATGATCTTTGGAGAGCTAGCACACCTCAGTGGAAACTGCATGTACTGCAATGAACGGCTTTTTTTTTTAACAAAATATGTCTGTGTTGCCTTAACGCAGTCGTGCATATTACCTAGCTACTAAGGTTTTGATCTTTTTGTTCTGCTTTGGCTTTGTTGTTGTTGTTTTTAAGCTCTCACGGTTTTCATAACGCTCCGTTCTCATGATAAGTGGAATTTGTCAACACATTTCTTTTAAACTCACTGGGAAGAGCCTCTTTAGGAGGATAATATCTCAGGCAATAACACTGGGCTTTCTGCACAGCCTGCACTTTACTCAGTAGCCTTTCGAAAGCAATCGCTGACCCTGGAATGCTGATAGTAGTTACAGATTTAATTTTTCAGAGCTGTCCAGTCCCTAACACTCCAGACGAATTCAGTGGCAACTGTGGATGGATACCCCTTCCCTGACTAAGGCCTTGAGTTTACTGGAAATAGAGGTGAGCCCTCACAGTCTGCTTATGCTGCTACCACAGATGCTGTGCCTTGCAAGGCTGCAACCTCCACATTCTTCACTGCCGGTTCAAGCAAAGATGAATGGAATGGAATGGAATGGAATGGAATGGAATGGAATGGAATGGAATGGAATGGAATGGAATGGAATGGAATGGAGATGCACACACCAAATAACCACGTGAATAAGCAGAAAATCCCATTCCTGACTAAAACCATGCTTGCTAGAAAAGCTCATGGAGTGGAGTATTGTGTTTGTGATTTATCACCTTACACTGCACATCTGCACTGTAGTGAGGATATATGCTATAAAAATAATAATGATTATGATATGATGATGATGGCAATAATAATGGTCTTAAGTGTAAATAGAAAGTCATTTCTTCCTTCCAGTTTCCACAATAAGTAGTATAAGGAACCAATATGTGAACTGATTTTTTTTTCTTATAGGTTCATGCATATAATAATTATTTGGGTAGGAGCTTTGCTAGCATATATTTATCTTTTATTCATCTGATCACATTGCTCATCCGTGTGTCTGGTTTTCAGTTCAACTTTAGCCTTGATTAAGAATTCTGTGCTATTGCCTTCTCACAGTAATATGTTCCGTGAAGTCCTGAATGACTGTGGGTTTAGTTCACTTGCCACTGAAATCCCACAGAAGCCTCCAGAAGCCTTTCCTTTCCCAATAATCTTAGCAATATGACCTATCCCAGTGTATACAGAAAATTATTTTGACTAGTAGATTACGTCTTTAATTGTGTCATCTTTGATGTTCCAATTGGCCAGTTAAGGTACAGGGATCAATTGTGAGGGCATTTGAGGGACACTTTCACTGCTGCTCCTGGACCTGCAGGGAAACACTAGGCTGTAGCAGTGATGTTGGAGCACACATCTCAAGGAGATTCAGAAAAACATTGTTTCCTAAGGTACCTAAATACTTTTGAAAGTTCAAACTGTACTTAGTCAACAGGACACAATCCCTGGTGTGGGTGTTTTTATTGCTCCTTTTTTAATTTGTTGTTAAGAAAATGATTCATTACATAAGCTCTTTTCCTGACATACACCCCACAGTGAAACCAGGAATGGAAGGGAATCCAGAAGGACAACGAGACTCATAACAATGCAGAAAGATGTGGAAATACTGATCATTTGTAGCATGATACCCCGGAACATCAGGTTAAAACCCTATAAAGTTTCAAAATCAACTATTGAAAAACAGAACCAGCATCTTTCTCATTTCTTTTCAATAGTACAAATCTATTATATTCTTCCTTACAATTTAATCACCTCTAGGCAAATTTCAGATTTAAAATCATTAATATGTTGAAGCAGATGTTGTACACTTGGGTCCAAAAAGGGCCACAATAAAACCAAGGTCTATAGTTTCTTGTGCTTCTTAAATGAGGCCCAAAAATTAAGTTCAGATACCTCTTCCTTCTTATTTTTTGAGACATCCATAAATGTCCTTTAAGAAAATACTGAAGAATGTGAAAGGTGTCAGTTTGCTACACATGGTATGTAGGTTTTATTACTGATTCCCAAAACTTGGAATAAAACATGGTCAATTTCTTCCTTACAATTGTTCTCTCTGGCACAATGACTACTTGACTGTTTCTTGTAGTAATAATTATTGACAAAGGGACAAAGCACAGAGCAGTCAGATTTTGCCCCACTGTTAGTTCCCATAATTTGGAGCTCTGATGTCTTTGAAATAGTAAAAGATATCCATAATAGATGTGATTTCTAAGATCTTCTGTAGGAGTTCTTTTCAAAAGCTGCATTGTTTCCATGGATGCTGCCGTATAATCTAATTATTCCTGATGGGTTGCCTATTGTACCACAGGATTCTTCAAAGGAAAGGAAAACAGCAAGGTAGATCATTTGAGCAAAAAATCTTTTATTTGTTTAGGACAATGTTTCACAAAAGCTCTATCTGGGAAGGAAAAGAAATCTCTTCTGAGCCTCCTTTCTTTCAGAATTCAAGTTGCTATAATCATATAAAGCGGCTCTGTGTACTGTATGTTTTATCCTTTCCTTTCATTGGATGATAGAAGACATTTCAGCCCCATGTTGGGATGGGGTTTTTTTTTCCCACTGAAAAATTAAATCATTTATATTGCAGGATCTACTGTAGACAACTAGGGTAAAACAACCCCAAGCAGTCAGAGAATACAAGCCAGGCCCAACACCTGCAGCTTGTCAAAGGAATTATTCCACTCAACTCAGTTGGAATCTTTTCGTGGTAAGACACACAGTGGTGCAAAGGAGTTGATATTTACATCCACCTCATTAAAGTGAATCAGTTTCTTATTATCACTGAGTCACAAGTTCCTAGACCACATGATGAATCTCACTTGGTCTGTGGTGTGTGCAGCTGAACTGGTTTTGACCTTGGGCATTGTGCTAACGAGGCCCATTGCATATGCTGTTTCTCAGGACACCTTTGCACCTGCATAACTAGGCTCCAGCCAGCTTTTCCCAGGGAAAGGCCTGGAAATGTACTTTATCATGTCAAATAACAATATCCTGAGCACATGAGCATGATCTTGTCTTGCTGTGCATGAGTAAATAAATGAATGCTTCCCTTACAAGCTACCACACTGTAACAATATGGCTGTGTGGGAAACTAATGAGTGCTGGAGTGGGAAAGGATGGAAGCTCAGAACTGTTTCTCCCCATCATCCACTCCTGTCTTACAGCTATTACCACGATAGGACTATTTTGCAAAGCTAGATTCCGTGTTTTGGACTTTTGATATCCTTTTATATAAATGTGAAATGATTTACCAATATTTAAATGCTGTCTCCATTTATACAGTCTACAAATAAGAAAAATCTTTATAGGTTTTCTTTTACGTGGCCTTTCAAGAACACTTATATTTCCAAAAATGACCTGTTTTGCTCCTATATTTTCATTATTCTTATAGGACACAAAGGTTCTGCCAAAGCCCTACTGAGGGCTTATTTTTCCTTATGTGACATCTATCTGTAACATTTGGTGATATCTGCATTGATAAATGATATTCAGCTGGTAAACTTCTGCTTTTAGGTAGAGGCAGCTCAGCTTTGTTTCCTCCAGTGTTTACCAACAGAGAATTCAGAGCTCTAGTTTTAAAATCTGTTCAGGATCCAGAAGGAGCAGCAACAAATTTACAGCCTATGGTGCTCCTTAGGGAAGGATTCTCTGAGCTGAACTCCTGGAGGACCTGAACTCCTGGAGGAGGGAGGGGGAAAAGTGAGGGGTGAAATCAAAGCTGCATATATCTTGGGAAAATTAAAGGAAAATTTTGAAGTCTGTAGTCAGTGGAGCTGAAGAGAAGGCCAACATTCTTGTTCTACTCAGCTCTGAGAGAAGCTTATATTCTGTACATTTTTCCCTCCTTCCTGTTTTTCTACAATTTATTCATCTGCAATAAAAGATAACAGTATTATACTATTTAAACATGTCTTTTTTGAGTCTAGTTCCTCACAAACAAACAATATTCTACAGTCTTCAATATTCTTACCTTCAATTACAGACAAATTGCTTGCTTTAAATTAGGTGTTTGGATTTCCCTTTGGCTAGGGCTTTAATAATTGCAGGGATGGAAAATACTGATGCAGTGAAAAATGTAATGTGCATTCAGCCCCTGACAGAAGTACAATCTGCAGGGCTGAGTCCAAGAGCCCATCTCCATTGAAGGTTCTCTCTCTCTTGTGGAAAGAAACTACATTCTTTCCTCTAGTTTCCAGTTTCCTCTCATGTGAAGCCACGTGAAAAGGAGGTGATGGTGCCTCTCCAGATAACAGCTGCTATCATAGAGGGATTCCATTCAGACCCTGCAGAACCAGGATGTTGGAGTATGAAGACCTCTGGACCAAATCCACACAGGCCCAGGGCTGCTCCAGAAATGTGAGGATTGAATTAGAACCCTCAGAAAAACTAAAACACATAAATCCACACAGACATGAGGTAGAAATGCAAGTTTAGTTTTAAATAAATAGAGGATTTTTAGGGGCCTTAGTAAATAAGAGACTGAATCAGTTTGCAAGAAAATGACCTAAAGTCTAGTTTAAAGTTCAGGTAACATTGCTTTTTACAAAGCCAGTTAAATTCTAATCATAACAAAAATAATGTAGCCTTGCTAAACATTCCTAGATAGAACAGATAGAGCTATATGCGTAGAATTTGTGCAGGAAATTACGAATATTGTCGCACAACAATCTTAGCTTAGGATAGGCTCAGCAAGGATGTAGAAAATTCGTTTTAACCTGATTGGCCAAAAGTAGAATAAAATGCACTACTTTGAGGATGCTAGGATGCTCACAAAATACCACAAATGCCGCTGTTGCTGCTACTGCTGCAACTGCTACTGATAAGATATTCACTGCACACAGACTACAGGTGCTGTCACTGCTGCTGTTGCTGCTTCTGCTTGGGACTTAGAAACTTTATGTTAGAAGGCTTCTGCATACTGCTGCAGACTCTAATAACTTTCCCTCAATGAGACTGATTTAATGATGCAATAAAGGACTTTGCTTTTACAACTACCCAGTTTCTAATCTTCAGTGAAGACACCCAAACCTCTCGGTGTCATCAGGGCAATAGAACACTACATCCAAGGTGAATTAGTTTCTGAGCAGGGGGGTTACCTTCTACACCTAAATCTTCTTCCAACATGTGGATCTCTTATGTATGTATTTAACCAGTGGAGGCAGAAAGTAGCAAACATCTGGAACAACATCACTGTAGATCTGAATGTACTACAATGAAAAACTCCAGCTTTAAATCTGTTGTATTTAAACTTTATTTATTTATGTTGGAGCACCAGTTTGGGGCAGTAAAGCTGAGGAGATTACAAAGTAGTAGCAGTAGTCATAGTCGTAGTAGTATGAAAAGTATTGCAATATTAACCACTGTTTTCCATTTATCTCCATTTATCTTACAAGGAGGGACAAAATTACGGCTTGATATCAAAGTCCAGAGAAGCTGAAATCTGAAAAACTTCATTTTAAGAAGCAGACATCCTCTCAAGGCATAGTTTACTTCTAATAATCCAAAACAGTAGGAGATACAGAGAAAAAAAATATGTTCTCAGATGATGCCATTGGATGACTTGATGTAGTCAGAAAGCATGGAATACCTTCATGGTATGGATATATATTTTGGGATGATAATAGATTTCAAGTTTTCCAAAGGGACAATCTCCCTACAGCAGTATTTTCTTTAGCTTTTAATTTTATTTTTTTCCCCAGACAAGCACACTCATACATGGCTGTATTGAAGAAGCACAGCATGATTCAGGAAAGATGCTTGGAAATGCTTTGGGAAGGTTGTTTAAAATTTTGGAATAGATTTCCCACAGCATGAGCTGTAAACAAAGAATAATCCTACTAATGTGTGGTATAAGCATTATAAAGAGGCAGAAATGCAGAATCCCATAGAAGATACTTGTGGCTGCTTGAGCTCAGAGCAATTATGACATTGTAAAACTTTTTATTTTATTAGGAACTTAAATATATTACGATTTGGTGATTTTTAGTTGTTCATTTCTCTGTAAACAGAAATATTTTCATTTGATACATATTCCCTTATCCACAATATCCTTGACTTCCCATTACTACTAAATCTGAAAAGGGCAAGATATGGTCACAAACTCCCTACAGATCTCCCTACAATCTCTGCTGACAGTTGTCATGGAAAATGGGATGCCTTGAACAAAAGTACTTTTAATCACACACTGTTAATGTGGCCTCTGACAATAAATGATATTTTAATTACCTGGAATCATGGAGTTATTTGGGTTGGAAGGAACTTCTGTAGGACTTGAGGTCACTGGGGGTGTTCAAGGCAGGGTCAAAGTCAAGCCAGACTACTCTGACGTTTCTTTGTCCAGCTGGGTTTTTATACCTCCATGGCTGGTCATTCCAAAGCCTCCCTGAGCACTTGTACCAGTGTCTTGCCCACTGTCATTATGAATTTTTTTTTTTTTTTTCATTATACCTAACCTCAGTTTCCCATGTTCCAGCTAGTTTGAGCTGTCCTTTCTCTGGGCACCTCTGACAAAATTCTAATCCAATCTTTACTCATTAGGTATCTACAGAGAGCAGTTAGATCTTATGCTTGGCCTTTGAGTTGAAAAAATAGAATTCTGTCAGCCTTCCCTCATACTCCATGTACAACTAAACATTTTCATGGAAATAAGAAAGAAAAGAAGAAAACAGTGACAACTTTAAAACCACAGTAAGAAGAAAGACAGAGAGGGGGGGAGAAATACTTAGAGGGAAAAAAGTGACTGGACTGGAAAACTGACTTGATGTTGGCAGAAGATGAGAAAAGACACTGAGGGAATCNAAAAAAAAAAAAAAAAACGGAGGGAAACCAAAAAAAAAAAAAAAAAAAAAAAAAAAGAGAGAGAGAGAGAGAGAAAGGAGGACATGAAGCTAAGAATATAATATGCAGAAGAGGCCTTAGAAGTTGAAGAGTTATAGAGGTGAGAAATGGGTAGGAAATGGAATGGCCACTCCTCTACCACTGTAGGAGAGGGTAAGGGACGTGCCTTCTGAAAAAGATGCTTTTATAAGTGGACCTATATCTTCATTTAAAGCTCATTTCTGCCTTAGAAAGAGGAAGATTAAGAAAAGCTTTCTGGGTAGAAATGTTTTATGAAGATGACATGACTGCTGCAAAAAATGAATGAGCACTGGAGTCTGCAAAGCAGACAGCTCCTTCCTAGTTCCTGTTCCACTTGGAAAGTCTACAGAAGACTTTATCTTTTTTTCTTTTCACTTGCAAAATCTACAGGAGGTTTTCATTGCCTCCAAAGTCTACAGAAAGTTTTCTTTGCCTCTTTCATGTCTTTGTCTGAATCTAGAAAGAATTATGACTATAGGACAGCAGCCTTAAGTGACTAACTTGGCACCTTTGTTTCAGGGTAATAGCAAGATCTAAAGAACATCATCTTCCCCTCATCCTAGGCTGAGGTTTATTAAATTTTTAGGTTAAAAAGGGCTGCAAATGTACTGGAACAAGGTCAGAATTCAAAGTGCTCTTGACATAATGGTAGAGTCAGAAAATAGCTGGCTCCTAACTTTTCTAACCTTAAGACTATTCTTCTGTTCTCTACCCCTTCACAAAATTTATGATGGTTTAACCCTATTCACTAATGAAGTTGCTCTGGATGGATACAAAAGAGAAAATAGCCCTACAGGTTCTTAATTTTACAGCTTCTATTTTTCATGCTTTATCCTGGTGAATATTCATGTTTCTTACAAAAAATAATAGAATGTAAAGCTGAAGAATATAGAAGTTAAACTACAAAAGATGTTCTTGCAATATAATATAGATTCTTTTGTATCTTTTTAGAGGAAACATTATTCACATACATTCGAAAGGAATTGAAATATAGCTATTCTCATTATTTGACCTTGAAGAGTAGATTCAAGCCTATTAATAGTTCTCAAGTTACATTGCTCCATGCTGCTACTTTTATTCCTCAACTATAAATGTAAGAATATCAAATACACTCTGCCATTAGACAAATGCCATTGGAAAAGTTGGGCTATTTTTCAGCAGCAAATCTTTCTTCTGGAAGAACTCCCCACCTTTCCCTTTGGCTGCTCTAATAACTATTTGAAACAATTAAGTATATTATCTTATTTTATTTTTAGCTTTCATTATTAACTCTGAATGTTTTAATGTTGAAAGTGCTTACAGCCATGTGAAAAAATCAGTGTAGTTTTTCCAAAGATCTCCTGTGATACTTAAGTGCTTGTCCCAGTTGGTGTGGAGGAACAACAGTGCCAACCATGTGTATTTGGCCATGAAGTGGCCAAAATAATCCTCTGCTAAATTCTTGATTGTTTCCACTAGTTTAGTATGTTCAGCACTGTCGTAAGCAGGAGGGCAAAAAAATAGTTGAAGTGAACCACTGAAAAGAAAATTGTGTCAGTCCCCATGTAACTATTTCACCAAAATATTGTTATAGTCATTTCCAAAATTATTTCCAGATGAGTACTGAGATTGGATTTCTGTGTTGGATACTGTGCAAACCTTTGCCAGGGTTGACATAGTTTGTAAATTCTTGGTCATTCTACAGTTACTTTGACAGTGTACAACACAATACTCTGGATTAAACCAAGTATATAAAAATCATTAACAAACAATACAGTGTGCTGTGCTAAACCACTGATCACACTGGGTCACTTGATCACAGATGATGCAAATATATTTCCTTTGCTCATTCCTGGTCTTCCATTAGAAGAACAGCCATTTGAAGGAATGGAGCCTGGTAGCAATCCTTAGACAACCACAATTTTAGAAGGTAGAATCCTATTTTCAGCCACGGGCACCTGGCTGTGAAAGAGGGTTCTTTTCCACAGGAAAGAAAGCCTGACAACCCAATGTCTTGGGGAAATTGAGAGGCAGCCCCCAGGAGGCCAAGGCCAGCCAGGGCCATCAGTCCTGGCAGCCTTCATCTGGGAGAAATCCTCTGTATTCACAGTTTCAGAAGGCATGTACCAAATTTTGGCAAGGGGAAGCTGGTGGAAAAGGAGGGCTACTTCCCTCAGGAAAGAAAGCCTTTCAACTTAGTGTCTCAGAGGAAACTGAAAGGCTGCCAGGAGTCGAGGGCCAGCCAGACCTGTCATTCCTGGCTTTCATACGAGAGAAATCCAAGAATGTTCGCAATTTTAGGAGTCAGAATCCCACTTTCAGTCCTGGGTGCCTGGGCAGAAATGATGGCTCTTTTCCACAGGAAGGAAAGCCCAGCACCACAGTGTCCCATAGGCAGGCGAGAAGCACCCCTCAAGAAACCAAGGCCATTGAAACAGGCAGCTTTCACCTGGGAGAAATCCTCAGAGATTCCCAATTCTAGGAGGCAGAATTCCATTTTTGGCCATAGGCACCTGGCTCTGAACAATGGCTCTTGTCCCCAGAAAGGAAATGCCAGCAACACAGTGTCTCATGGGCAGTTGAGAGGTGGCTCCCTGGAGTCCAAGGCCAGCCAGAGCCAACAGTGCCTTGTACAGATGGCTGGCATAAATAAAGTCAACCCAACAATGTGCAGCACTCAGTCCCCTGGATGGATGAGAAATGTTGGATTTCTTCGGGTTTTTTCCCACTTGGGTTTCTTTGTATTCTGGATTTTGTAACAATGTAGAGTATTTAACACCCTGTTGTGAGCTGGTGCCAGCCAGCAGGCAAACTTCTACCCAGACACCTACTCCCTCCCGACTGGGACATGGGAGTAGAGAGGAAGAACAAGAGCAAGAGAGCTGATGGGTCAAGATGAAGACAGGATGATCACTCACCCTTTTTTGCCATGGGACAGACAGACTGCTCTTGGATAAATTCCTAATTAATTAGCTGGCAATTAAAAAGGGCTGCCCAGAGAAGCTGTGGATGCCCTGCATGATGGCTGAAGGGAGGATGGGAAGAGCAGCATGAGCAGTCACAGTGCGCACCCTTCGTGTGCTTCGGCACCAAGGCACCCTCTTACTCCTGCTCTCCTCTTTTCTGGGTGATTGCAAGGGAGAAAAAGAACCACTTTAGGCCAAGAGGTCCTTGGTATTGAAATTCATGTCCCATAATCAGGTGCAGGCAGCCACCAGAGGCATGTCCTTGAGGCACTGCTTCCTGGGAACAGTGGAAGGGGAAAGAGGACCCAGGAGCTGAGGTACGTAGGGGCGTTTTGATGCCCTTCTCCTGCAGTTTCTCTCAGATAGGTACCTGGATTTTAGGATGAATTTCAACAAATTGTAAGTGGGGAAAAAAATACAAGTTTAAAGAAGGTAAGAGCAAGACAATTTTGTTTAATTAAACCTATTTAAGTTGGCAGAACTTAATGAAATGTACTGAAGTGCTTTGGAATCTAGCTCTAACATTTCTGAATCATCTTTAGGGATTTCCTAGTGGACTGGGGAAACATAACCATGGCACACGAGTTGAAATATGGAAAATGGATGGACCTGGAGAGTTATTGAACATGCATCCTTGTTAGAACAGTTGAGGGAAGAAATGCAGCTAGCTCTCAGATTGAAAGGATCTCTCAGAACATGGCCTCTGTTCACTCTTGCATTAAATTGCAGATGACAAAAGGGAAAAATGCACAAAATCAGCAAGGGAGGGACTGAAATTTTAGAGAAAATTATCAGAATCCAAAACTTAACTCAGAGGGATATTCAGAAGGATTAGGATGGAGTCACCAGGTACACGTGTATAAATGGAAAATAAACAAGTAGAAGAGCACAAAAATTTGGAAAACATAACATCAGTGCAAGCTGATGACATGAGTCATTCCCCAAACACCTTATCCTAAGATATCCCTGTCAGTAGATCCTAGTTCCATTAAAAAGGTGGTGATGATCAGCATCTCTTTGTTATGACTTCATACAGAGCACTGACCTCAGTATGGCCCGCTAGATCCAGTGTGGGCAAACCAGAGAAGATAACCACAGCACAGCAAGAATGAATTATTTTATCATCACACCCCATGGGAAGGGATGCAAAACTGCACTTTGTATTCCTAGAAAAAGGCCATGGGCAGTGGCTGTGAAAGCAACAATGTGCAGGTGTGAGTACAGTGTGTGATCATAACCTTCTGTTACACAAAATTTTGATGGAAACAATGACAAGTTGTTCCAGTGGAGAAGAAACAGTTATCTTGCCTCCAATTATCAAGACTCTCTAAGAAAATAAAAATCCAAATTATGAATACAGCTATAGAGAAAAAAGTTCCAGAAACATCCTTTTTTTTTTTTAATTAAAAAATAAAATCCAGAGTGTAAGAGCTGCTCAGCGGCATTACAGGGGTAACTTAAGGTAGGAGAAAGATTCATATGGCCATGCTGCACAAAATCCTTGTAAACTATGTGCCACTACAAGGGATTCACTCCAGCTCATGGAGCTGGTTTGAAATAGCTGCCTGTGTGTCAGATGAGATGCAGGATTCCTGCCACCTCAGTTTGCAATTACTGTGTCCATTGTTTCCTGTCTTTCAGCTTCCAGAATTGCACAGCCTAGAACTCAGATCACAGCTTCAGAAATAATCATTCACAGCTTCTCCTTCAATTGGTTTATTCAACTGTGTATATTTAAAAGGTTGTGGATTAGACAGTCCAATAGTCAGAATTACTTCAATTGAATAGGAGTAATTCCAGAGAGTAAAAATATTGCTATTGTCTTCCTCAAAAAACAGGGATGTTAATTTATTGACAATTAATGCACAGTTAAACTGTGGGACATTCTCTACAAGAATTGCATTAAAACGACAAAAAATTTCAACAGAGAAAAAAATATCAACCAGAGGCAATTTTTGCTTTTATACTTTTATTTTCCCTGATTATGAAATTAATATTTTATGGGGTTTTTAACATGGTGCTTGAATTGTCATCTTACTTAAATAAATTATCAAATGTCGCTAGATAACTAAAAAATAAAGCCACTCAAACAACTCAGCATTTCTCTGCTTCACAATCAAGAGCTGACCCACAGCCAGCCTGAGCCCCACTCCCAAACCAGCCAGCAGGATCACCTTGCCCAGCTGGCCAGGAAAAGCACCTTGTCTTAGCCAGACTCTGTTTCTCCACCACTCAGCCCCAGCCAGCGACTCAAACCAAGCAGCCAGCCAGAGCCAGCTGCCCTGTGAGATCCTCTTGCCATCCAGAGTCACTCAGCCCTGTCTGGCTCACCACAGTCTTTCTTCCCTGGACAGCTCAGAGCTTTTGCCCAGCCAGCCAGAGCCTGTTTCTTCAGCTGGTCAGCCAGAGCCACTGAGCCCCAGACGACCAGCAAAAGATCCACCCTGCCAGTCACCCTTGTCCCAGCCAGCCAGATTATCCTGCCTGGCCAGCCAGGCACAGAGCTCACCCTGGCCAGCCAGCTGGAACACCCAGCCTGTCCTGCCAGCCAGGGCTCCTTTCTCTGGGCAGCCAGCCAGAGCAGTGCTATTCACAGCACAGGATTAGTATGGGAAACCAGACACAAGCCCTACTAAAGTCTATACAGACAACATTGTCTTACCTTCTGCAATGATTCATCTGTTTTAGCACTGAGGCCAATCAGATTGGTCAAGCATCATTTAACCTTAATGAATCCATATTGACCATCCTTGCTCATCTTGTTTTCACTCATTTTGCCCAGAGACAGCTTCAAAGGAGACATGTTTCATCATTTTCCCATCAAGTGAAGTGAAGCTGACACGTTTGTGGGCCCCCAAATTGTCCTCCTTTCATTTCTTTCTGTAGATGTAACGTGTATTATTCTCCTGGAATGTGTTCTTCCCTCACCTCTGGTATGGGGAACTTTTCTCTCCTGAGCCCCCAGGGCTGTACTCCACTGCTGCCTCCTCCATGCCCCTCAGGATCTCCGTCTCCCTCTATGCTATGGTCTGTGCAGCCATGGTTTCCATTAAGACCCCTCACCAGAACCCTGAGAAATGTTATCACTCCATATCTCCCCAACACAAACCTCTGGTATTTGTGCTGCACAAGTCTCTCAGCTCAGCAAGTGGCATTGTTACAACTCAGCTGCACTTTGCATTGTTACAGCTTGCTCTGAAGCTGCTGAGCCAGTATTTCCCAAAGCCTCTACAACATTTCCCCTTCAGTTTTCTTGCACCATTACTTTCATCCTGTTTTTCTGAGCTTTGTGCCTGTAAACCTCAACTGTGCTGTTATGGAAAGTTTTCATGGGAATGAACAATTGGTTTTGGAGTGTGGGGACAACAAGGACAAAGTCTCCACTTCATTATCATGTTTTGTACATCTCAGTTTATGCTGGTAAAATCCAACCACACTGCACAACAGAATAGATAAGCTATTTAATTTTTTTTTTAATTTCACATATTTTTTAGCACAATTTAACTTATTATTTTATCACTATATAATTCCTTGTTTAATTCATTATAGAAAATTACTTTTTAAACTTTAATTTTTATTACGAGTATTATAATTTTATGATTGGATTGTCTTTTTCCAATAATATGCACAGTTGGAGATCAACTGATGTATGGTATTTGCACCTGATCACCACGTTCCAGTCAGCAGTAAAAGCATAATGAACAGCCAAAAGGGAGATTAAATGAATACTTATGAATGCAGCATAGCTGTGTCATCCTGCTAGACCCCCCCATGGAGGGAGTCTGCAGCTCACTGAGGACTAAGCCTCCCAGTGTCTCAGTAGCTCTACACAGTCACAGAATCATAAAATCACTAAAGTTTGGAAATACATCCAAGATCATCGAGTCCAACCTTTGATTGAGCACCACCGTATGAAATAAACCATAGCACTAAGTGCCACGTTGAGTCATTTCTTGAACAATTCTAGGGGTGGTGACTCCACCTGGGCACCCCAATTCCCAATTCCAATGCTTAAAAAAAGCAGACCAGAGCTTTGAGGCCACTTCACATGCCCTGCTCCCTCAGCAGCCTTCCCAGGCATGCCATGGCTCCCATTACACCCTGCTCCTCTACCATGGCTGCAGTGATCCTGGGACACTGCAGGAGGCCCCTAAACAGCCAGGACAGAAGATTCTGCCTAGAAAAGCAAAAAGCAAAATGACCCTGGCAGGTTACAGCTGCAGTCACAGGCCTGGTGTTTGGGTATGAGAGGAAGGACAGGAGTAACATCAGCTATCCCTCTCCTGCAGAGTTTTCTTGCTCTTCATTTTCCATTATGGTGAAATAACTTTTGGTGATTAAAAACTGCACACAAAAGCTGTTTCCCCCAGCAAATGAAGATGCTATTAAATGCCTACTTGATGGACAATGCTGGTGAAGATATTCCATGACTAGGAATTTATCAGCCCACAGAAGCATAGCCATGGTTGTGTGGTGCTGCTACCCAGGCCAACCACGTCCTTCTCACAGCAGGACAAGACAGCAAGAGTGCCATGCTGTACTCACAGCCACATCCATGCTGCAGCTGATTTGGCTTGGTCAGCTCAGGGTGCATTGTCTTCCTCTACCCAACCATCCCTTCTGACAGATGCTCCCACCTCCAACCCAACCCACAGGATTTGTTGTCTTATGGCTGAGTGGGCCTTTCCTTGCTCCCTGCTTGATTTTCTCTTGGGACTGCTGACTGCTGGCCTCACCCTCTTACAGAAGTGGAGATGTGCTGGGAACAGGTACACACATGGCCTTCTTGACCTCTGCTCAGATAAGCTCGTGTCACCCAGTGCTTTATCTTCCTTTATGATCTTAGTTAGGGATAAGTCTCTTGGATAGTAGAGATCTGTGCTACTGGGGGAAATAGCTCAGGTGGTGACAGTTCACACCAGCTGGCAATTCAAGTGAGTTTCCTTACTGCCCTTCAGTACTGACCCCCTGTTAACTGCAACTGCCTGCAATCCCTTGTTCACTGCTAAATTCACTCCTTAATCTTCTACATTTTTCATCTGTCATGGATAATCACTTCTTCAGTTTATTTACTCATTTTTAAGTCCTATGAAGATGAAACTCCGAATTAATTTGTGGTCCCCCTGATTTCTGTACCACTCCTCTGCTCTTTGAACTATCATGTCATATCATTAATGTGTATAGAATGATAAACAGAATCTTTGTTGTCAAATAGAGATAAATCATTCTAGTAATTTACATCTTCTGGGACTTTTTTTCAAGGTAAATAACTATTCAGAGTGTCTTGCTTTTCCAGGATTCTCTAGACATTCCTATTTTTATCTCCCCTGGGCAAATCCAAGTACTTACTTTGTCTTACAGTCCACAAGAAATAGAAATGTCATTTTTGCAGCATCCTCACCCTGCAATAGGTTAGTAGCTGGCTAATTGATGGCCATCAGACCCTGAAAAGTGCAACCAGAAAAGGTACACTCGTGAATTTTTGATGTGTTTCTCAGCTGGCTGAAGTAGCCCAATGAGTTGCTCTGCCCTGCTTGGAGTGACTTCTCCTGTACTGTGTTTGTCTGTTGCCAGCCCCCAATTTCCAACATTTATCCTAGTCCTGTCTCTTCATCACTCAGCCCCAGCCACCTGTTCCTCACTCTGGTACTATCACTGTCCTCAGGCTCTTCCTCCCAGCTCCTGCCTCCTGCAGTCCCTGCACAGCTCCTGCTCCCAGCCATCCAGCCTCAGATGGGACAAAAGTAGTGTCTTGCCCTTCAATAATTGCCTGATTTATTCAGGATCCTTTATCCCAGATCCTTAGCCCTGTACAACTGGCCGTCTCTGATGTATGATCATGACTCACCATTTCAGCATCTGATTCCTCCCTCCCCACACAGCTGTGACTGCTGGACTCAGCAGCCAGTAGGTCTGCCAGACGCAGCCCACCTTGTAGGTCTGCTCCCAAATCCCTTTTCAGTTTTCAACATCTAAGTCTGTAGCTCTTCCTTATTTAGAATTGCTGTGCACTAACTTAGCAATTCAGAGACATCACTATTTTATCAACCCTATCTATAACCAGGCTCACAAAGGAAAGCTTTGGTACGCTGGGTTATTATATTTTTCTCAACCAATATATTGACTTTTTTTTTTTTTTAACAGAGGTCTTTGGCAAGATCAAACAGGAAAACAACACAAGCTTTCTATTTAGGATTTGTGCTTAAATGACAAGACCCATATCTCTCATTATGCAAGAACTTTCCCTCTTAGCAATTATTCTAAATTATGTTCTTCCTTTCACAAAGGGCATTTGAGATGCTTAATACCTCTGTACCTAGAGAAGCAAAACTGCAAGACCTTAACAAAGGATAAGGGTGTGATATATAACCAGGAGAAAACAATCCAGGGTGCAGTCCCTTTATCAGATTGTAGAATGGGGCTGCAGCCTGTCCATTAAATCACAGATAGGACATGCCACAATTCTTAAGGTGTTTTTCTAAAGATTTGGTCACAGAGCATAACTGCAGCCATGTGCAATGTATAAACCAGGTCTTGTCCACGTGAAACACACTCAGCACTTATACAGGGATGCAATAATCCAGCTACTATTGATACAGGATGAAGGAAAATACCTTAGATGAGGGTGTTACAGGACTCAGAGCAATTGGAGGTTGAAGGGAAACTGTTAACAGTTTCACCTGGAGAAATGTTATTTGATGAATGCTACCATCTTGAAAGGAGAGATGTGATAAGGAAAATGGAAATACATCTTGGAAAACACACCTGCTTTCCTCCTAATTCAGATAAGCATTCCTTGTTCCGGGTTTCTGGATTTTTAGGGGGTTTGTTTCTGGTGAGGTTTGTTTGTTTGTTTGTGGTTTGGTTTTGGGGGCTTTTTTTGGTTGGATGGTCAGTTTGGTTTGGGGTGTTTTTTTTATTTGTTTGTTTGTTTGTTGGGTTTTGGGGTTTTTGGGGGTTTGGGATTTTTTTTTTAATATTAATCTAGCACCTGTGATACTGAAGGGTCAAAAATTTCTTCATATATGTTGTTTAAGCATTGAATTATAGCTACCTTGAAAATACTTTGTCCAGGCTTCAGAATGTGACCAGGGAAATCATTTGGAGATGGAACCTAACACGCAGAACACAAAGCAGAGCTAGTTTATTCAAAGACAGA
Organism: Sinosuthora webbiana; assembly: GCA_013397395.1. Taxonomy (NCBI): domain Eukaryota; kingdom Metazoa; phylum Chordata; class Aves; order Passeriformes; family Sylviidae; genus Sinosuthora; species Sinosuthora webbiana. Next base: position 1,814,609 of record VXBN01008153.1, on the reverse strand, counting down.
TGGAAGTAATTCCTAAAAAAACACAAGAGTTCAGGAAGTGTTCCATTTGAAGACTGTATTTGCCCTGAAAAGCAGAGAGCATGCTGGATTAGACAGCAATAAAATGATTACTCTTTGACATTTTTTTAGCAGACAGAAGGTGGCAATTTCTTAGATATTTTTTGTGTCAGTTTTCTGAGATTTTCCAAAAGCTTTCCCGATATGCTTTTGGTTAAATTTTTGCTTAAGAACATAAGGAGTTACCATATTGGATCAGAATTGTGATCCATCTGGTCTGGTAGTCTGTCTACGATAGCAAATAGTACCAGACATGTCAGAAGAAGGTGCAAAAACCACACAGTTGACAGAGGTCATTTCATGCCTTCCCTAATAGTCAAGGCACAATAAAAGGATTTTTAAAGCCTTAAAATAATTTGTCTGCATTAAATAACTCTGAATATATTTATTGTTGCTGAAAATGGTCAGTCCTTTCATGTCCTTCTAAATGGCTTCCAGAATTGGCTTTCATTGTCAGTGTGTTTAACAGCCAAACAACACTGGAAAAACTTCCTTCATTTTACATTTGTGCCTTCTATTTTCATGAACTGATAGTTATATCAGTCAGTGTCCCACCACATCATTGAATGTTTTAAAACAGATGGACTCTCTCTCACCCTTTCTACTCCAGGCATTGCTTTGTGTTCATTTCTCTCACTGGTTCTCTTTTTACCTTTCCAGAGCAGAAAAGCCCAGACCTTTCTGCTCCCTTCAGTGTGAGATTTTCCCTGTCTGATAATTGTCTCCATGCTTTGAGTGAGCAGATTGCAGCAGGAGGCCCACTTGACACAAAGTGCAGCTCCAGGAAAAGACAGGACAGGAGCAGAGGGGTCACATAAGAGCACAAGGCTTTGTTTTGCAGGAGGTTGAGTAAGAGGAAGAGGACATGAACTCAATTCTGTCCTGCAGAAAGTAGAAAAGAGAAGTCAAGGTGATATGGTGAACAGTCTCCCAGAGGGGCTATGAGAGGTATCCTAAACTCTACCGCCTTTAAATCTGCCTTGGCTGGAAACACTGTGAAACCAGCCCAAATTTCAGGAATGAAGAACTTTTCCTGCAGTACTGACCATGGACTGAAAGGAAAATATCATCTCAATAATGAGACAACCTAAAAACCAAAAGCTTGTGTTAGAGGCTGATCACAATGATCTAGTTCTGGATCTAATCCTTGACTGTTATTACTGCTGTGTGTTTCTTGAGCTACTTTCTGACCAGAGGAATAAATTATTGAATTCAGAACTCTCAAACAAATCCTGTCATTGAGAGTGAAAAACCAAATCTCCAGATTTTGCCAACTTCACTGTATTTTCTCCAGCTCAGAAAAATTCTTCCAAGGTGCTGCCAGTACCAGTGCTCAGCACCCATGTATTGAAAGTAACTAAATAATGCCCCAAGGCTGTGCACAGAAGAGATGCCATTGCATACTGCAAAATAACTTCTGGAGGCAAGTTTGAATCTCTCTCTCCATTTCTTCCTAAACTGAAGAATGAGACTAAATTTTTGAACGAAGGCTCAAACGTTCCCTGTGGGGCTGATTGTTCCTTTGGCAGGCAGATGTAGGAAATGTTGCCACTTTTGTTTTTATAGAGTTTTCACAAGTGTAACCAAAGGATTTTGGTAACATGAACTGAGCAAATAAATTACAAAGCACAGAAGAGATAGAATTGCACTCCTATGTGTATTTACGTGTTCAAAAGTAAAATGACACAAGCCAATGAAAATCCACAAAATATTAATTCATTTAGAGGAAGGGCTGTAGAATGAGTAATGGATACTGGGTAGCAGAAATACTGAGAATATCTGTAAAATATCATCTTTTGATTGTACAATTCTGAATTGTTGACATTTTAATTATTGGATTTAATGCATATGAGTTAATTCCTATACAACATAGGGAGAGATACAAAAGTCCTTCTTTAATTAGTGCATATTAGCAGTACAGTTTATAGGTCTACATTCAGGTTTTTGCATTAGACTGTGTTAAAAATTTCAGCTCAAATGCCTTAGCTGGTGGGATGCTACTGAGACGTAGAGTTCAGCAGGATGCTGGAAGGTTATCAACACTGATACAGATAAAATCCATCACAAGGTCTTATAGTATGGCTAGACAGTTGGATCATAAAAAGTGTCAAATCTAAGCATTTCAAGATTTTGAAAAAGACAACTTTGCTTCTAAAACAAAATTACAAATTAAATAAAAATTTAGGTTTTTTTTAATTCTGTTGCACAAAGGTTTCAGTTTAAAAACACCAAAAATCACCTTTATTGATCTCTTATTTTTCTTCTATTTACTTCTATACTACTGACCTTAGATGTGAGTTGGAACTTGTTTTGTAATTATTACATTAAATGTAATAAGTAGTGTGTTTGTAGTTGATCATTTACTGGTAAAGAATTATAAATCACGCTCAGTTTTATTATTGTTTTAATAACTGATAAGACTTGTTTTGCCATTGCTCAGTGATAGGTTTAATCAGTTACCTGCAATTAAGTCAATTTAGGTGTGCAAAGCTCTTTAAAACAAAGGTGTGGAGAAAAAACACTGACATAATGTAAAATGTAATGTGGTGGAGGACTATCACCAACAGTCGATGTTTATAGGTACTAGAGAGTAAGAAAAGAAGAGTGGTAACTTCTGTGTGTGTAAAGGAAAAATACACCAAAACACTGCACACATGAAATGTGTGACATTTCACATTTCACTTTGTCATTACATGTGACATGGGAGACTTCATTTGAAAAATTATCTACAAGATTTTGATACCAGGAAAGCTGTGTGATGTCCACTTGTGTAATCACTGGGGATTTGTTTCTTTGTTTTAGCACTTGGCCTTCCTTGTTCAGTTCACAGGCTACTTGGAACTAGCCAAATTCACTACTCTTTGAGGTTTTGTGTTTTCTTACTAAATTTACAAGATGAGACCTTCTTTATGCCCTCTTTCCAAACCCTCTCCTAAAACACAAAGAAATGCTTGTTTTTATTAATTTTATTAATGTATTAATTAACTTAGGGTCTTGTTTCAATTCACTAGTTCTTCCATCTGTTAGTGTTCACAATAATTTTAATTCCATTTTTACAAGACCTCTCTGAGCAGACAGACAGAGGGGACTTATGTCCACTTTACAGATGGTCAGCTGAGTCACTGAGAGTTGAAAGTTTCCACCCATTTTTCATGCCCATAAGGCTTTCTTTTATGGAGTATTTAACATTATGTTAAACATTATACCTAGATGTGTATATTATAGTTATTCCTAGATATCTAACATTATAGTTAACACTATATCTAAAGTTCAGCTTTCACCAACTCTATTTTACTGCTATGTCCTCTTTGTTTCTGCAGGCTGGATTTCAAAATGTCAGACAAGAAACGGGTAAAACACAACTAGTGTGAAAAACTGAAAATACTAGGCAAGTAAATGAATTTCTTGTTTAAAATAATTTTCCACTTTCACTCTGAACTTCCCCAAATGAAAACGTTTCCACTCAAGTGCCTGGGTGCAAACTCATATAACAGGTCATGCTGGACAACCTGAATAATACAGAGTTCCCTGCCCTTGCCATAACACACATTCATTAATATCAGCACTCATGACAGGTTTCTGCAGTCAGGGGATGTTGCTGCAGTGTCAGGGATTTTGTTAGGTGGAAGGTACTGAATACAAAAGGTTAATTCTAGTAATTAGTTGATGATAGATTAGGACCATGAAAAGCTGCCGAGAACATCAATATGAACATTGAAGAATGTCCCCAGGGCCATTTAATCTAATTCAGGAGTCAGAGTAATAGCTGAAGTAAAGGAAAGCCTGGCACCAAAAGTCAGCAAAGTAGAGACAGCAGAGCCAAGGTCTGATGGGCTGTTTTAGTCCAGAGGTTTAGAGTGACTGAACCAAAGACAGCAACAGATAATGGACTAGTGCACTGTAAAATATTAAACCAAAATATACTACAGGGCAAATCTAGGAGGAAATGCCATGAGATTTTGATGAAAAGCTCTTGCATAATTAGGTTATGTAGCACACTGTATAGATTGCCTCTGGAGCAGCATCCTGCCTGTCTTCCATCTGTGCTCTGTTCAATACTGATGGAGTCGAGTTGGATTTTGATTTCATCAATCTAATCGGTATGGTGCCTTAGTTTTGGCTTTCCTGCCATTGATCTTATTGCCTTTGCATCACACACAACATCTTTTTTCAAGCTGAAGCCCAATGGTATAACAGTGAATGTGCCACTGCAGAGACTTGTATGACTGGTAGAACCTCAAATATGTCACTTCAGGAACAAAATTAGCTTCAGTTCAGCTGTTATTGGGGGAGTTTGCTCTACTTGAATGAATTCACATTAATTTAAATATTTTAAAGTACCAATTAAAATAATCTAGTGTAAGAAGACGGAAATTAAACATTTTTGTTTATTTAATTATTCCATTGGTTTTTATGGGTTTTTTAATTCCATTTGATGCCATTTTATGTAAATAATGTTTTTGTTCAGAAATGGTTATTTTTCTTGTCTATTTCAAAAAAATGGATTTTTTTTTTAAGAAATATTGACTATGTTCATAGGTTTCAGATGTAAGGCTATGATTTTTAATAAGCATTTTTTTTTCTGTCCTTTTCTGCCTCTTACTTTAATGACCTTACCTCAGCCTTATTAATTCCCCTCTTTATGTATGTTCTCTGTACTTAGGGCTCTTTGGGCACAGAAATTATGCAAGAATATAGATTAATTTGGGGGCAATATTTTGTGTTCTTCCATTGGTTTTTATGGGATTTGCTCCCTGCTGGATAGAATTTGCTCCCTTAGGAATTGATAAAAATCTCTCACATTGGTGACAGCAATGAGTGAACTGGGGGCAACAACCAAGAGTTGCCTATAGACCAGTCGGTAATTCCTCATCTTCCTTTTTAGATTGTAACCAGGTGGGGGTCAGCCTAAGCTCCCAGGCAGATAGTGGCTGGACAAGAGGACATGGCCTTCAGGATGCACCAGGGAAGGTGAGGTTGGATATCAGGAGGAATTTCTTCACAAAAAGTTGTTAAACATGGGAACGGACTGCCCAGGGAGGCGGTGGAGTCACCATCCCTGGAGGTGATCAAGAAATGGCAGGGCGTGGCACTCGGTGCCATGCTCTGTTTGACAGGGGGTGGTCCGTCAAAGGTTGGATTTGGTGATCCCAGAGGTGTTTTCCAACCTAAACGATTCTGTGAAATATCCTTTAAGGACGCCGAAGAGGGATGCCGAGGAGTGTGGTATCGCTGCGTTGTTCCCCAAGGGGTAAGCGGCCAGTTAGCACACGGAGGCGAGGGGATGATCTGGCAGTGCCCCTCTCTCTCGCCCCGGATCGGTCGGACCCGAACCGCCTGACCGGCCCCCGCCGCATTCCCGGGTGGTTCCCCGGGCGCTGCATCCAGCGCTGAGCAGCGCACAGAGCCCGCCGGCACTGCAGATCATTCCCGGCACTCCATGGCGGCTCCTCCGCTTGTCCACTTCGGGTCGTTCCCCGGCACCCGCTTCCATCCCCCCGGCACACCCTGTCCCCGCCACACCTCCGCACACCGGCACCGCGCCGCCCCACAGCGCGACACCTCCCGGCACGCCGAGCCCCGGCACACACCATCCACCATCCTCCGGGCACGCCATCCCGGCACTCCATCCCCACCCACGCCATCCCGGCACGCCATCCCCACCCACGCCATCCCGGCACGCTATCCCGGCACTCCATCCCCACCCACGCCATCCCGGCACTCCATCCCCACCCGGCCATGCCGCTCCGCACCGAGGCTCCCATTGCGTCCCTCCGCCGCCGGGGAGCGCTGCGAGCTCGCCCGGGAGGCTACGGGAGCGCCGGAGCGCGGTGGGCGGTGGCGCTGGCTCCGCTCCTCCCCGTTCCTCGCTGCTGCTGCGGATGGCAGAACAGCTTTGCTGCCCTGCCAGGCGGCGCGGAGGCGCTCGCACACGTTCCGCGGGAATTGCCCTTCCTGCTGGCTCTAATTACGCTCGATCTAACTTGAATTAATCTAACCTCTAGCTCTGAGGCTTTGGTGCTTTTGGTTGAAAGCTGGAAAGGCATTTGCCTACTGAAAGTTTTGGCTTTTCTTGAGGCCGCTAACTGGTCTAATCACACCTCTGCCTGCAGGCTTGCTTCTGCTTTTCCCAGAGAGACAGACCTTAGCCCAGCTGGTTCCTGGGGTAAAGAGCATGTACAGTAAAGACAGATATTGGTGGTAGAGACAGAGATTGTAGCCGCCCTGCCTTCAAGAGAGAGCAGGTTGCCTGACCACCTCGGGAACAGCAGCTGTTGCATCCTTGGGCAGTGTCTGAGTTCCTATCTCCATAAAGCTGCCTCCATTTAAATTAAAAGCGACTCTTATCTTCAGCGGATAATTTCAGCTTGGGATCTGCAGCATTTGAACTAGATTGTTGAGCCGGGCAAGTGCAAACTCCTCACACAGGCAAGATCACAAAAAATTATGTGTATGCAACTGACTTTGATAATCACAGCCAAATGGTTTGTGCCTTTGGTGTAACTCAGCCCTTGCAGCTTTTGGCTTGATTGTCTAAACAAATTAAGATTAAGTGATAGGGCTGTGTGCTTATGCGTGTGTATATATATAAACACCTGTCTGTCTCTTCCATCCTCTCTCCAATTCTGACCAGTTCAGGTAATTGGTCAGAGATGTCAATGTTAATAATTTTAGGCATGTTTTGTGGAGATAGATAGTCTAATATAGAAAGAGGCTGCACTGGTCTACAGCTCAGGAAAAGCCTGCAGCTGGCATCCCTGTTACTGCCTTATTACACAGCAGAGAACCCACACCTTGCAACATTAATCCATAGAAAACCAGGATGCATTGGTCCTGCTGCTCTCCTCATTATTATTTGGTTGTTTTTCCTACTTCTCATCTATGGGAGAACTTAGAAACTTAGAAACTCTCAAATACTTGAGAGAAGAAACACATGAGAAGCAAGAGCACTATGACTCTTCTGGTTACCTGCAGGTCAGGAGGTGGTATCTAACTTCAGACACAACCTGAACTCATCAAGGCAGGAGAGAGGTTAGCTCAGAAACACAGCAGGAACTAACAAGAGGAAAATATATCATATCTTGCCAGTTGTCAACGAATGCTATGTCTGAGCTTGGAAAAATGACAGAGATCAGAGAGCTGGTCATTGAAAAAGTCCCTCACTGAAATTGGTCCTACGGTAAAAATGCTTAGTTCTATCTGTGGCTGTAAAATAAAGCTACATTAACTCTGGTTACACATTTCTATGTGGAGGCATTATGTACAGCTGCAGCAATCTTCCTTCTTGCATCCTAAGTGATAACAATTTGGAAGATTTAGAAAATTAAACATGTAAGATTAAAGATATTAAAAACTAAACAATTTACTGTTAAATAAAATTGATTGTAAGGAATATATTAATATACAGGAGAAAAAAAATAGAAGCTCTCAACACAACCAAATTGTTTTTCAAGACTAGCTCCATTTAGGCAAGACAGAGCTAGGCATAAAGATAATTTTCTCAAGAGTTCTTAAATGACCTGGAATTTCTTCTTAAAACACAACTTTGGTCTTTCCAAGCCCACAGTTAAGTGTATGTCAGCAATGCTTATCCTTTGAGAATTCAGGCTCTCACATCATGTGGATTCTCAAGAGAAAGAAATCAGCTCTACCCTGCTGCAAGGCAGAAGGAAAATTCCTTTCCCCAGGTCTCAAGGAGAAGGCAGATCCCATTCTGCAGGCTGGGGAATGATCTGTCATGTGTGGGTTATCTGTGCTGGGAAGGGGCACACCAGGTTTTTCTGAGGCTCTTCGTGCATTGTGGACTAATTCCTAGTGACTTTTTTTAAATTAAGGTTCCCACTCTGTTATTAGTAGTGTTTGCAAGGTAGAACTTCCCAGTAGCCTCATAATTTCAGGCTTTTCTGCAATAGGATATCCATACCTAGAGAGCAGCAGCTGCCAGCAGCAATGACAGCTACAGAGCCTGCCTTAAACCAGCTGTGATTTGATGCACCCATTATCACTGCTGTCTGCTGCTGAACAGCCTTTGGTTTCCAGTCAGATCCCACACGGAGACAAGGCTTGTGCAGCCTCACTGTCATCACCACTTCTTTAAGCCCTAACAGAGAAATGTCAGACATAGAGTTACATCTACAAAATCTTGTGTCCCACAGGTTTCCTGGAAAGTGGTGGGCAGATACTGCTTTATTGCTCAGTGACGCAGAGCTGTTCCTCTTTCTGGGAGACATGTCAGGCTGCTGAGTGAGTAGCATGTCTAGACTTTGAATCAGACACAGTATGTAAGGTATCTTGCCTAGCTTTCATGTAAAACACTCAGAATAGGAACATTACAAGGGAGATACAGAAGGTATGAAAGCTGAGATGAGTGTAGCAGGAGGCCTCAGGCAATACAGGAGGGAGCTACGTGTCTTAGGTAACTTAGGAGAACACAGGAGAAAATGGAGTATAGAGATGGTTAGAGGGAGGAAAAAAGAGAACCTGGGAACACTGCAGCATTGGTTTTATGGGATAAGAAGAGGAAACCAATACAGAAAATATAGAAGATCCATAAAACATGGCGGGGGAAAATGGAAGAGGGGATGCTTTCTATTTCTTGCTACTCACAGGACTATCTTGTGCAGATCCCTGTAACAGAGGATCAGTGGGGCGCTTACAAAAAATGTGGGAATACCTGATCAAGCGCCAAAGAACAGGCAGTTAACTCCTGTAAAGAAAAGCAATCTAGTACATCTCAAGAGAATGGAATAGACAGTGCTCACTTGTGTAAATGAAGTCTTAATAGATGTTTGGTTGCTATGGATTTTTTGCAAGTGATCTACTTCCTTTTCCTTTTTTGCTCACATTGCCAGCTTTACTGTGACAGTGACTGCAGAAAGAAATGCTGTCTGCTTGAGGAACATTAGAATCCAAGGACAGAGTACAACGATTCCAGTGTCCCACAGAAGCCTTCTGGTAGGAACCCCTTTTTTGGTTTCCACATCATCAGATGGCTCAGTTCCCCTTTTCTCTGACCACCAAGTGCTGGCAAAGGGGAGCACAGGAGGAGAAGCAGTTTTGCTTGGCTTGTTTTATTGGTGATGTGGCAGTAAATCCCACATAGTTCAGGAGTTTATGTGAGGGTAATAGGGCAGGCTGGTACCTGAAGGCTTCCCATTTCACACTAGTCACAGTCTTGGCAACCTGTGGCTTCTCCTGTGTAAGTGAAAGCACCAGCACCTTTTTTTACCCATCTTGCACACGGGTGCTGATAAAGGGGCTCACCTGAGCAAGGTTGTGGGGAAGGTAGAAGAGGGCTTTGCATAATTGTTTTATATGTTCACACAGTGCTCTGAAATCCTCAGGGGATAAAGCATTGCCCTCCTCAGCCTGAATCACCACGGTGCAGAAAGACGTATTTCTTATATACAACTCTTAAGAAATACACGTTTCTTATGAAATATAAATATGTTTTCTGCCTAATGAGTAAGGCGTAAGATCATATAATTATAGAATATGCTGAGCTGGAAGGGGCCCACAAGGATCATCAGTCCAGCTCCTCGCCCTGCACAGGACAGCCCCAAGACTCACACCACATACCTGAGAGCACTGTGCAAACACTTGTTTGATGTGGCCATGATTTTTTTACTATTAATATCATGGAACTTCTTTGACTATTAATGTCATAATTAAAGGCAAAGGAGCTGTTTATTAAAGGCAGAGGTGGTTTTGGGTTTGGGCTTGTAATCGTTTGTGATTAGTATTTTTTTTCCCAAGGCTGCTCTGGTGAAAGCAAGCCAAAGGCACTGTGGCAAACCTAAGACTGTGTAAGGATACGTCAGTCACTGCTCTGTTGAATCCCGGATTCTCCCGACGTTTCAAGTCAAACTTTGGAAGAGAATTAGGAATCCCAGCCCTGACGAAATAAATGGTTGATGCAAGCCTAGGCGGGAATGTGGCAACGTAGGCTGTAATTGGGAAAGGCACCGGTGGAGGTCAGTGTCTCCCAGGCACAGGCTCAGAGTGCCTGCCCATCGCTGCCCGTCCCTGCTCCGCTCAGAGACGTGTCTGCGCCTCCACCCGCGTGGTTCCAAGCCCCGCTTAACTTCCTTTCGCTTCTCCCCGTCGTTTCAGTGATGTGAGCATGAGCTGTTCAGCCTTGACATTCAGCCTTGTCACAACACAAGTGCTGCTGGATCTGACCAAGAACAAAACCTTCCAGAACCTTTGGGGTGGGATACAGTTTTCAGGTGCCTCCTGAGTCAGGCAGCGCATGCATGTAGCTGTTTCAGGTTAACTATAAGCCTCTCATCCCGTGTGGATGCAACGAGATCAGCCCCTGTGCATGGGATTCTGTAGGTAAAGACTGTGTGTTTTAAGATCCCACCAAAAGCCAAACTAATTTTACAAAGAACATAAACAAGGCCACTTTGTAACACTGAAACCAAGCCAGAAACCCAGATCTTTGGAGGGGAAATCACGTGGTTTAAAAGTAATTGTTTTAGCCGGTTTGCTAAATGCATGTCAGTATTTGCATGTGCTTGTGCCTGCAGTATCAGAAGTGCCAGGAGAGCTGGACTTTCAGTTTCACGTGGACTTTGAGTGAAAGGGAGAAAAGTTCTCGGCTTTTGTACACAATAAAAGTGCAAACTGTCCCTTCAAAGGTACACAGCAGGGTACTAAAATATGTAAAGGTAATTGCCAGCGGAGTCTGGCTGCCTGGCTGGGCATAGCTGCATTCGAGACACACAAACTCTCACAAGCACATGGGGACCCCAGAGGAGAAAGAAATGGATGATAGCAGCTGGATGAAACGTGGCCAAGAAGAGAAAGGCTGAAAGATTCAGGCTGTTTAGCCCAGAGAGGAGGCATGTGAGGAGAAACACTGCTGCAAAGCAGGAAATGAATCTTCTGCATCGACTCAGTAACAGGCTTGAACTGCAAGTTGAGAACTAGAAAAAGATCTCCATGGAAAGCAAAGAGATGTGTTGGGATGTACTGAAGGGCTACAAAAAAATCCAGTGCTCAGCCTGGAAAAAACATGTTATGCCACGTGACTGAGAGATAGGACTTCAAAGGAGGAGTGCAAAAAGTAATCCAAGCAAGAAGTCAAAGTAAAAAGAAGTCCTACTCTGAGTTGAAGTCGAAGTTGAAGTCATTGAGGTCATTTATTTTCTTCTCAGTTCAGTTTTATATGCTGTTGCCGCTCTAAGCAGTCACATCCTTAAGCAAGAATTTCCCACTAGTTACAGATTTAGCCTATTTTTTGCATTACTTGGCAGCCTTACAAAATTACAGTTTTAAAAACCTTGATATCTGCAGATTCTGTACTTTCCCAGTTCTTATATCTGTGGTTGCTTATCCCATGGCCTGTTTCCCACCAAGGCCAGGATATCCTTAAGCTCCATTGTGCTCTCTGATCTGTCCCCCATTTATTTCTCCACAAGGTTAGAAAAATGATTGTGACATAGTCGATCCTGCTTTGGCCTGCAGGAGGGCAACAGACCCTCTCAAAATCCTTCATGGCCTGTTTTTATCATCCATTGATATGACATAAATCCTGAATTTCATACCTCAGCATCTATTGACAGCAAAAATAGTTTTAATCAATGAAGCTTTATGTTTTGTTTTCTTTTCTTTCTTGCTTAGATGGGGTGTCTTCTAAGGTTTAAACTTTCTTAAGTATTCAGGCAATTTATCTCCTAGATGAGTTTGTGGAATTCCTCATCCATCTGGGTGTTAGTGGGAATTCCTCATTATGTGCAGCCGATGTGTGTGTTTACACATTTATTTTGAAAGATTGTCTGAAAGGTAGGAATAAACCCAAAATCTTCCTTTCTGTCCCCACAACTTACACACATATAGTCCAAAGAAGACAAAGAGATTTGGACAGAATATTATAAAAAAAGGGTCTGTCATTCCTTTTTCTTCTATAAGGGATGCCCACTGCTCTAAATAATTTTCCTTGGCTACCTCATGAGCAGGGTTGGATGATGGGAAAGCTGTAGAGCACAGATCTATTGCATGCAACTGAGTTGAAATTCAGCACAGCGGCAGCAGGAGAGATTTTGGGTCACAGTTGACCAATTTTTGACAATTTTCCTTGTCCTGTTCTGTGCAGAAGTTGGTTAGGAAGATATTAGGTAGAATAATCCTTATCTGTATGCTTCAAAATTTTGTGTGTCACAGACACAAGATTCTGGCATTGCTGTAATGAAAAGAGAGGCTCTTCTACTTCTTCTCTATTCCTTCACTTACCCACAGATCAGAAATAAGGCATCTTCCTCTAGGTGACCAAGATATAATTTTGCAATTTTCCATTGCAAAATTCTTACACTTATTTTACTACTCTAGAAATACATAGTACTAAAAGATTCACAAAGCGTTCTTCATATACTTTTCACAGACAAGTTAGAACCCTTAAATGGAAAAAAAATATCCTAACAAAACCCTACATTAATTTTGGAAAAAAACCAGTGAGACTGGGTGTTTAGTTGTACCAGGCCAACTGACACTCATCCCAGCACAGATATGGGAAATCAGGAGATTAGGGGAACCCTAGATGGGAATGAGAGGCAGAATCATTTCCCTTGTAGGTAACAGTCAGAGTTGTCTTTGACTCTCTTGAAACTGGTGATATGAGAATTCCTTCATCCCTTTCTCTCTAATAAAGGAATGTGTAATAAGTAAATATTTAATCAATTGGATTAATTGTTCTGGTGTTCTTGCAAAGTGCTGTGAGTGCCATTACTGCAAAATCCTGGATAAAAAATTATGGGGAATAGCTACATTTTATTACAAAAAAATGTCTGTTCACTTAGTGTAAGGCAAAAGACAGGCGGAAGGGTTTCTGATTTGTGTCTGGGTTCCTGATTAGGGGTTACTAAGCAACACTAGGCCTGATCTTAGCCCTGCATTCCTCCTTGGAATGCAGTGTCTGTTAACACTCAGGTAAAACTGGGCTTATTGTATACATTCTTCTGACATCAAAGGCCTGCATTAGTGCAAGTGAAGCAGTGATTCCTTGATTTTCAGGGAGAGGTTAACCTAAACACACACTTTACTGAGCATGGCTTGATGGGTCAGCTATCACCCTGCCCAATACTGGCATGCATTTCGTTTCACAGCTGTATTTCCCTCCTTTTGTTCTTCCTCCCTGCCTGCTCCCTCCCATTCCATGCCCTGCAGCCTCTGTGCTCCTGTTGGGGATGTTCATTCTTGTTCATCCCTCAGTGACAAGGCCTACTAGGATATGTCCTCATTCAAATGCTAATGCAAGAATGACTTGGATTAATTATGCTGAAATAAGTCAGACTTTCTCAGGTGTTTTCCCTAAACACTTTTCCCAGGCAGTATTCCATCACCTGAATGATGCTGCTCTCAGCCACAGCTCACTAACCTGCCCTAAGGCCTAGCCAAATAAAAATAACAAAACAAAACAAAACAAACAAACAGAAAAGCCAACCAAAACCCAATCAACAGAACAAGGTGCTCCTTTGGGATTTGGAAGAGCACAAAACAAATTCAGTGCAGACAGTCTTCTGGAGTTGTTTAGAAGGAAACCTCTTCCCACAGTTCATTGGAATCCCAGTGTAATTCACCTTAATGGAGTGAAATAGCCATGGGATGTGTCCCCAGAAATCCCAGCAAGTGCTGACACGGTAACTCCTGTAGTGCTTTTGGAGTGGCTGTCCTTACCAGTTACATAATTAACTCGGAAAGACTGGTCATACAGAGAGAAAATCCTTCCTGACAGGATTCTTGTGTCCACTAAGATCATTCCTCAGAACATACCCTTCCTAATACACCTCTGTAAAATGAACTGCTGAGAAGAGAATAAGATAAACTTTCTCTGTTTGTGATAACTTTAAAAAAAAAAAAAGTCAAGTGTGATCAATATGACAAGAGGTGACTTCTGTTTCCTGTGCCAAGTGTGTGCTGGTAGTGAGCTGTATAAAACACACTGAATCCAACATCATGTATAAACATTCCACAAAGTTCTGTTGCCATTGGTATAACAGCTCTTTGCAATTCAACAAAGGGAAAGTCCACGGGCTAGAAAAGTGCCCTCTCACTGCTAATAAACTTGGATTAAATGCATATGATTTAATTAACTCAATTTCGTAAAGCTGCACTCTGGTTTTGCTTGTGCAGCTTGTATGTCAGAGAAACACACTGGCAGGCTCCCAAATAATAAGCAAATACAGAATATTCCATTGTTGGCTTGTGCCACCACCAGAGCAGGGACAACCAAATCTGCAATAGAAATGTCTGCAAACTTCTGGAGGAGAAAAGCAGTACCAAGGCAAAAATTGTATTGAAGTATACATCCAACATGGAAAAAATAGAAATGGAAAAATCAGAGCTTTGATAACTTACATTCGATAAAATGAGAAAAATAATCAGGAATTTAGAGGGTAATTTCGAATAACCTTAACTAAACCTATCCATGATTGCTTTTGCCTATAACAGCATTCTTCTCTGCCAGATTTTTGTAAACTGGTTTTCATTTACAAATTTTAAACACTGGAATAATTACCAAGGAAAAGCTTTTAGACTGACTGCACTTTCAAGTGAATCTACAGTGAGGTAGTATTTAGTCTGCTTTGAAAACAGCTATTCTGGTATAAACATTTTTTATACTGATTGTGAATTCAGAATGGAAATACATGCTGTTTTAATTACGCTACAAATAACTGTGCTAAACATATATTATAGTAAATACACTATAACAGGGATGATACCACTCTTTTATTTATATTGATATTTGCATTTTTCTAGCACAAAGAGAGTACCACACACACATTCCTTTGTTAGATAAGTGACTCTGGTCTGATTACAGCAAATGCAATGTTTTGTGTTTAAGGCTACAAGTCGTATCACTTCAGCCTTACCATGGACTAAAAGCATTCATGTGGGTAGTTTTCATGGCTCACTTGGTCCATTGTAACTTGCTAAGCCATGATGATTCAGTTATGAATTTGAGCTGGAAGGGAAATGTTTCAGAGTACTCTAACAATGGTGCTGCAGCTGTGACAATACAAGGGTAGGTTTTACCTTAGCACAAACCCTAACAAAATAGCACCATCACCTAAACTAGGCCTGCAGGAGAATTAAACAATGAGTTCTAACTGCTCAAATAAACGAGGACTGTAAAGAGAATCAGTGCTAGTGGGGATACAGCTGATGGTCAGCCTGCAACACAGCACTGTTCCTTAGGGCTCACATGAGTGGTCCACTTTAACCCCAAGAAAGATGAGTTTTGGTTGAGGAAAGTGCCCTCACTCACAAATGCGCTTCAGCATGTACTTGAATTTCACTAAAAGCACTAGGATTCAAGTTTGGACTTAAAATGAAACATAGGCCTACATGTTTTCCTGGATGGGGGACACTGATTTGAAGGCTGCAAACCATGCAAATTACCCTCTTTTGAAAGCCAGCAAGGCAGTGCTGAAGAAGGAAATAAAATTAAAACCTCAAAACCAAGGAAGCATTTGGGTCGTTATGTTTCAAGTTGAGAATTGTGGATCTCAAAGTGGAAAATCCCAGCGAGATAACACAGGAATGACAGAAACTCAGTAATGTCAACAAAGATGAATCACCTCTGGACCAGGAGGTGGGGGAGAAAGGAGTAGGATTGCCTGAAAGTAACCTAATACTGATTAGCATGGCAGAAATCACACCCCTGCGAGGGGACCACATGGTGTCAGACTGCTTTTGCATGATGGACTAGTCACTAATCAGAGCACATGCAGAAATGCATTGGTTATGTAATTGAAAGCTAAGTAATGAACAAATTATTGTGCAGCTACAGACTCTCCAGAGGCATGCTAGCTTTGGGAACTATGGCCTAGCACCCCCCTGTGCAGAACAACATTAAAGGCTGGAAGGTGGGTCTCGGCTCCATGTGCTCCTTGGCTCCTGCACTCTAAGAACAAACGTTACCCCTCTTTGAGAGTCAACAAAGTGATATCACAGAGATCTGCTGCATCCCAATGAAATCATGTAAGTTTTACAAATTAACCCCAAGGTATTTTTTGGATGATACAGTTTGTTTACTGCTTGTCATGTTTTTTAACTGGAGAACCGGGTACGTCTGATAAATTGTTTAATTTGGAAGAGCTGATGGAAGCGAGGTCTTGCCAGTGCTCTGAGAAGTTTACTTTCCCAGTTGAACCTCACATGTAAACTATCCTGGCTAATCTAGATGTGTAAATAAATAAACCTGGGAAGAGCAGCATCAGCTCCAGGAGGCTGCTCAGTCTTCCTGTTAAATCTGTAACATACTGGGATGTGTTCACATGTAGGGTGAACACTTACAGTCAATTACACTCAATTTATTAGATTAGGTATGCAGAGGAATGGAATAATAGCGGAGTCATATGGCAGAGGAGGTTTACCATCTGCTATCTGCCTTTAGCAATGGACCAGTTCTTACTGTGGACAACAAAAAATAGGAGTAGTGAAAAAAATAAATGGAGTATGTGCTTTTAAATTCCCAGATGGGACTTTGACTCCAAATTCTCAATTTGCAGTCACATCCTTTTGTAAACGAACTGAATTATTTTCCAGTATTTTACAGCTGAATAGATTTGCTAGCAGGCTCTTATTAATTACATTTAATAGTCTTCTGTTAGAAGCCTGTGCAGAGTGTGCCAAAGGGTACAGGCTAAGGGAAAAAAGATCCAGATAATGCGATTGACAGCAGCAGAATTGTGCCGAGTTCATTTTGGCAACCATTCATGTGTACACGCTGAGGTTTTTGTATTTAAAAAAATGTATCTGTGCATAAATACTAACCACTAAAACAGAGCTGAGAAGAGACATATGTGACAAACACTCTCAGGCAGCATCATCAGGCACCTAAACCTGAAATCTGAGGACTAAAACTTCTGTTCAGGGATTTTATTCAGCTATTAGTCGACAGTGCCACCCTGGGTGAGGTGAGGATCCTCAAGAACCAAAATGCCATTTCTATGCAACCACAGCACCTCATTCTTCAAAAAAGATACAACTTAGCCTGATGTTAAACCTACCACAAAGCCTCATCTACTTTTAGAAACCAGAATTATCACCACATGCTTCCCTAATGGCCATCTGCAGCTATGCTTCATATCCACTTTGTGGCTTCTTTTTTTTTTTAACTTGTGTAAATGAAATTTGCCTTCTAAAATCTCAGGCCTTTCTGCCTCTGTGCTGCAACTAGCAAAGTTTGATTTATTTATGGAAACAATCAGTTCTGAATAATTTTGTGACAGCTTCTGAGATCTATGATATAAAAAATAAATATAACATTAGTACTGCTGCAGCTGGTTTGGGAGACCGACTTTCTAGGATCAGTTGATATCTCTTATTCCTGCTTTTCCTCCCTCACTTCACTGGGGATTGGTATGGGGTGGGGAGAAGATGTTTGGAAAACAGACCTTGACCTTGTCAGCAGCAAATATTTGCTGCTGAACAAGCAATCAAAGGCCATTCCTGGGAATTTTTTCAAGAATATTGGATTGGGACTGCATTCGCCATCTGCATTTGCCATCTCTTTTACTGCTTTAACTACTTTTTTCAAGAATATTGGATTGGGAATGCATTTGCCATCTCTTTTACTACTGTGACTATTCCAAGAGCTTATAAACTTATATAGATTCCCAAACTTAATATACCTCATGATAGTTCAAGTTTGCCAATTCCTGTTTCTGACCTCCATTAAAACCTTCACATGTTTAGAAATATAGACTCTAAAATTTCAATATTAACAGCTGAACTGACACCATCCTTACCCTTTAAAATTCTATTATTGTAAAAAAAGAATTAAAAAAAGAAACACACTGTCTTAATCAAGAGATAGAATTATCTATAAGAATGGTTTTGAAGTGAAATATTTTGTAAATCTATTTGATAAACTGAATTATACTAAAAGATTTTGCATTTCCCTTGCTTTTAACTTGAGAATCTCAATCCCATCTCTAAGCAAAGATAAAGTAACTCCTCCAAACTAATCACAAGAGAATGAAACTGCTAGTAATATATCCACCTGCAGATGTATGTACATAAAATATAAAGCTATATAATTTCACATGTATTTGTGCAGGGTTTTTTCAAATTTCTGTGTCTGTTTTTGACCATGTTATTCCAGTGTAATTTCAGAATGGAAATTTATTTGCTGTTGCATCAATGTCCTGGGAAATTCTCAAATTGCTAGAAACATCCTTCCCCCCATTTGACCTCACCAACATGTACGTTGGGACAGCTTGGTGATTTTGGCATCTTTTTGCCATAAAAATAGACTTGAATTCAGGGACTTACTGACCTAACTTGTCCATTTTTTTCTGTTTTTCTACAGAAACAAGCCTTTTATTATTATACCTAATATTTCTGTATATCTCTACCTGTGGGTCCTCCCTGTTCCTCCCAGACATGCCAGCCAGTTTAATTCCACAGATACATGTAAAGGTCTCCAAGACAAAGCATGTAGTTTAAGTGTCATTATAACATATAGAGACTCTAACAATTAACTTCTGAGACTGCTGTGTGAGCTCAGACTTTACAGTGAGCTTGAGTTTACCTGGGAAAGAAGAGAGGCAAAGGGCAGGACTCTCCAGCAGCAGGAAAAGCACCCACATCAGTCATGCATAGCACAAATATGCAGGAATACAAGTTGCCCTAGTTCTGGTGCTGCCTGAGCGGCCTGTAGGTGTGCATGATGCTCTTTCTGGTCCCAGTACACTGCCTAGGAACCAGTGCCTATCAAGCAGGAGTAAAGACTGGTCTGACTTTGCTTGGTTGTTGTTTGGTGGGCAGTGCTCAGGTGTCCAGGACATAACTGTACCATGGCACTTTCTATGATACTCTGCTCTGGACTTCCCCAAGTGATTCTTTGGTCTTGCACAAAGTTAAGTAGAACAAAGTTTACTAGTGGCTGCAGTATAAATTCACCAGTGTAACCTAGGCTGGTAAAACCTGGGATTTATGTCCTTGAACTTGCTCTGATGGTGGGCTGAGAACAACAGAATGTATTATATTATGTGTGTTTATAGGCTGCTAAATCAATACACTGCTGAAGGGGAATCTTCCACATCATTTATAAATAATGGTGAGAGATGTGCCCTCAGCAGCACAGCTATACATGCAAAGTGCTTCCATTGACTTCTGCACTGTTACACATTTTGCAGCATGATTAATTCAACCTGTTCCCCCTCATGAACTGTGCACACCAGCATCTACTGCTCTTACGAGAGACAGAGCTGTTGCAAAGAACTGTCCTCCCAAATCAGCCTTTCTAATAACAGGGAAACAAAGGAAACTATGAAAATCAGAACATATTAACGTCAGAACTTCTGGTCCACAACAGACCTACACCTACATCCAGGAATGGATGGTCTCTGCTGATAAAAAAGTTCATTTGCACTCCTGCTCTTTCATAATGTGTCAGGTTTCAAATCCATCACAGGTCTCCTCCCCTACCTTTGTAATTTGGTGTTGAGCACTCAAAACATTGAGTCCTGTACTCCACACTCATCTAACTTTCTGACCCTGAAATTTATTATGATTATTATTATTACAACAAATTATGGCCTACAGCCATAATTTGTCATCATGGAGCTGATGCAAGAAATGAAAGGAGTCAAAAGCATGAGTGTGGGCACACGTACTGCAATATTACTTCAGTACACAATGAGAGGAGGAAGTATGGGTGATCACAGATAACCAAGAAATCCTAGTCAGAATAATGAACAAATTAATGACAGAATAATACCGGATTGGTCAAATCCAAAAAGAAGTCTGAAACAATGAAAATATAATCATTAATTACTCAGATGTTTTGATGAATGAAGTAAAACTATGTTTCAACAGATGAATGATAAAAGCATTTAACTGAAGTTATAAAAGTAGTTCAGTTTAATGGAGCAGTTTTTCCAATTAATAGGTTTTCCATTTAGAGCCTCACCACCCTCACAGTAAAGAATTCTTTCTACTCTAATCTAAACCTACTCTCTGTCAGTGTGAAGCCATTGCCCCTTGTCCCTCCAGGCCTTTGTAAATTGTCTCTCTCCATTTTTCCTGTGGGGCCTCTTCAGCTGCTGGAAGGCCACAATCAGGTCACCCTGTAGCCTTCTCTCTTCCAGGCTAAACAATCCCAATTCTCTCAGCCTTTCCTCACAGGAGAGGTGCTCCATCCCTTTCCTACCCACTGATGGGTATATATAGAATATAGATATAGAATAAACAAAACAAGTTGTACTCTCAGCTCAGTGAGACACATTCCTTTTCTTTGCACACGAAGTTCGATTGTACCTCATTCCCACTTTTCTGACACCGTACAGAAGCTGCACTGGGCAGGTCTAAATGTCAGTCGGTAAGTTTGTATATTTTCCTAATATAAGCTGAATCAGAACATCCTTCTCACGAGTGGGAATTATCCAGGTCCTGGAACTCATGAAAAACAGGTGGTTTTGAGCAAAGATGAGTTTAATTGGTCGTTTCAGCAATCTGTGCCCAAACATTAGCGCTCATTTCCTCATAGCAATTCCTTTTGTATTTGAAGTTACTTTGACAATGGAGAGAAAGGTTCCTTGTTGATCTAGTGACCCAATAAACCACAACAAACAAGGAGCTGCGAAACAACACCAGCAGCCATCTCTCCTCCAGCATTTTTTCCCATCATTAGAAAACTTTTTCATGAGAAGCAAACAAGCCTTTAAGATTCTGCGCTTAATAAGATGTATTTATGCAAAACTGCTGTAGCATGCTCTTAATAGACAACCCCACTACCCAACAAAAGTCCACATTCCTCTTGATCAGCTTTGTATTTTCTTTGTCCCTATCAGAACCTTTGGCGGGCAGGGCTAGCACCAGTAGCTCGGCAGAACTGCACTTGGCTGTGCTTCCTACCTGGGCCTGACTCATAAAGATTGTCTGGGAAAGTTTGTAAACATGAGAAATAGCCATTAGACACGAGGATCACATCACCAGTCTGGCAAATCAAGGAAGTTCTTGCAGGGTTAGGATGAATAACAAAGGGCATAGAGGTATATTTAGAAAGTAAATGCGTATGTATGATGAGTTACATACATTTCACAAGCAGCAAAACTGAAGTCTGTGAAAGAACCAGTTCTCCAGACTCCACCCAGACGAAGGCAGCAAATAAGCAGCAAAGTATGATGAAGCAAGCAAATGAAATCAAGGCATACACACCCAGCCTGGGTTACTTCCAGCATTTATATGATCGTACATAACCTAAATGGATTAAATCGGTTTGTTGCACTGTGAATCTAACTAATGAGACTGCTTCATAATTATTTTTGGGACAGGAATATGTTTCAGTGCAGCAGTTTTTCATTGCTGGAGAGACAGGAGTGCATGTAGGCAGCATACTAAATCTATACTAAATCTTTCTAGAGAAACCCTCCATCCAGTAGGAATGAAGCGCAACATTTTTTTATAATTTTAATTTTTTATGGCACCTCGTCCCCTCTTTCTTCTTTTGTTTTCTTCCTGCACGTTTTGATCGCCGACCTCTCTTTACTTTTGCACGTTTTGATTCTCTCTTCTCCTGATGTTCTGGGCGGTAACGCCAGGAAAAAAAAAAAAAAAAAAAAAAAAAAAAAAAAGGGGGGGGGGGGGGGGAAAAAAAAAAAAGGAGGGGAGGGGAGGGAAAAGACAAAAAAAACCTCAACCCAGCCCTGGCTCTGGTCCTGTTATCTGGTGCTAATGATGGTGTAAAGAGCGAATGCCTGGAGTTCCTGTTATTGCGAACAGCCCAGCTGCATGGAAGAGGCTGATAGGAGCAGCCCCTCTTCTGATGATGCTTATTTTAGCTTATTTACCAACGCTTATTTTAGCACCGGTAGCCGATATAGCTGCTACCAATGACGGCGAGGGGCTCAGGGGTGTGTTACTGGAGACAAACCTTGCGTGGCAGTCTGGAAGCACGGTATCCCCGTTAATACATGGAAAACGATGCGCGGCAGGTACCGGCGTGTTTCCCTGGATCGCAGACCAAGGCTGCTCCTTTAACCCTCCAGCCACGGCGCTGACCTCCTTTTCCTCGGTGTGGGGAGGAGGGACAGAGCTGGGGATGGTAATGAGGTGCTGGGTTACCCCTCACGTCCTATTTCTGGTCCGGTTTTACCGTGACACGTGGTGGGGAACCACTCCGCGCGTTTTTAGCAGGTTATTTTTAGCCCACGTAGATTTTATAAAAGCGCAGCAGAGCCGGTCATTTTCTTTTAGATCAGCCAGCTCGTTAATGAATCGCTGAGGTGGGAATGCCATTGTTCGCCCCGGTCGGAAATCAGAATTCCCAGAAAGGCTCACATCTCATTATCAGCGCCAGAGGCAAATAGCGGCATTGTTATTCCATGGATTGCACCTTTTCAATGGCTGAATTGCCAGCCCCGGGCTGTGTCTGGGCGTGCAGGGGCGGGGGAAGGGGTGCGGGGAAAGGATTTGCCTCCATCCTTTGCTTTCAGGCTGTTCCATTTGTTTTCCTAGAGCATGAGGGTGCTTTGGCAGGCTGAAGTTTTTTTTTGTCTGGCCAGCTCCCTCTCTGTGTTTTGAGCCCCGCGTAGCCCATCGAGCTCTCAACGAGCCGGTTTTGTGTACGTGGAAAGGAAAAGGAAAAAAAAAATCGTGGAAAAATGTGGAAACTTGCTTAATTAATTCAATTAATTCACATGATCAACATGGGTATTTTATCTTCATTCTGTCCTTTCTTCCCACCAAGCTGTTAGTTACCAGCCCTTGTGGTGGAGNTTTTCTCTCTCTTTTTTTTTTTTTTTTTTTTTTTTTTTTTTTTTTTTTTTTTTTTTTTTTTTTTTTTTTTTTTTTTTTTCTCTCCTAAAATCCTGCACAATGAAATGTGATTCGAGTACATTTTGCTAATCAGTCCTCCTTTGACCAAAAAGTGCTTTACAGAGGCTTCACCCAGCTTGATGGTATCAGATTTTAGTGTGAAAGTGTTACATTCCTGACTGCCCTGCACTGTCTTTGTATTTGAAGTTGCCTGGTAAAACAAAAGGAATACTTAGAAAGAATAATCCCATTCAGAATGGACGAGATTAAAAAAAAAAAAAAAAAAAAAAAAAAAAAAAAGAAAAAAAAAAAAAAAAAAAAAATAATATTTTTTTTCTTTTTTTTT
>VXBN01008153.1:1778692-1791399 GCA_013397395.1 Sinosuthora webbiana | reverse complement strand
TTTTTTTCTTCTTTTTTTTGGTCTATATGAAAAAGTTACTCTGGAAGACAGCTGCGACTTTCACCTTTCACTTCTTGCTGTAGTTCATGACAGAAGTAGCGCATGCTGGAAAATCTGCTTGAATCATTTGAGAACCATAAAAGCACTTTGGATTTTTATATGTATTTATTTATTTATCTTTTATAGCATATAGATAAAACCTGCGTTTTTACACACATCTTTTATTTTAAATGCTGGTTTTTTTCCCTGCCTTTAGTCTTGTCTGTAATTGTCTTTTCTGAAGGCACTTGAGGGGGAGGAAGACCATTTGCATCACTGTAGCTTTTTGTGTGAATGCAGTTACACTGGCACAAGATAGTATAATTAGGCTGTCACTATACAGTGACAAAAATGTTGACTAATTCTTAGAAGAAAAAAGACTTTACAACAGTATTTGCCGTGAACTCCTGACATACATTTGAAAATCTGAAGGAGTCTTTTTATAGACACTAAATTCTTAGTGTAAAAAAACCAAACATTTTTAATTAAAAAAAAACTCTGCCCATGTCAGTAGTGATAATAACAAAAAACCTCCAAAATATTAGAGCATTCTTCTGTTTTGAGAGTTACATTTATAAAATAAGTAGAGCCACATTTTGATTCATGTATCAGAGAATCTCTTTGTTTTGCATGCAATATAACATTTGTGTTAGCTGTTTTGTTTGTTTGTTTATTTTCTTGGAAGAATGGGCTCCTTTTACATTTTTAAAGGCTGCATTTTTATTACCTTCTTTTTCTCTGCTTTTGCCTCTTAATTTTTCCTTAAACAGCCTCACTTGCTTTAGAGACACAATTAGGAACCAAAGACCTTCAGAAAAGGAGCTTTTAAAATTAATTATTCTGAATATTATAATGTATATTTTAAAAAAGGGTTGCATTTCTAAGCATCCCTCCTGGTCTTCCAAAGCTGAAGCTGGCATCTGTGTTGGCTTGAATTTAAATGGTCCCTGCAGGCTCTTTAACTCAAAGGGTTATTTTATTCATTTGGTTGTTTCGTATTTCTTCCCGGAGGGTAACTACAAACCTAGCTCTTGTATTTGTTTACTTGCCTCACTTTGTTAAAAGATTATGTCTTCACCAGCGTTTACGAATTTATTAGTGCTTAAAATGCACTCAAATTGTCAAACAGTTTGCCTTTATCACTGTATTTTACCTGGAGCATTTTGTGCTGCGATTGTTCCCCGTGTATCCCTAGCAATAAGCTCTCTGAAGGAGGAAATGCACCGAGTGAGCTGAGCAGAGGATGCAGGGAAGTGTCAAACGTTATTTGTCTGGCTTTATTTGCTCCTATTAATACAGCCTTCATTTGTACTGCCTGCGGTCAGCATTTCCAAGCACAAGGGATCCTAACTGGGCACCTGACCTCCACATCTGCTAAAATATGTTACTGACACTGTTTAACGGGGACAAACCCATCTCCCAGGCTGTGTTTCCTCCCTAGTTCCCCCCGTGCCCAATCTAGCGCATTCCTCCCCAGTGCAATGGAAGGACAGGGCGACATTCCCAGCCGAGCCCCAAGAACCTCCTCATTCCCTCTGCTCCCTTCCCTCTGGCTGATGGCTACTCCCAATGTCCAGCACTGCCCCCACGGTTGTGCCAGCAGGTTTTTGAGGGGTTCTGTGGGAACAGAATTCGCTGAGAAGACCTGAGCTGAAGAAGAGGGAGATGTGGTACAGAGTATAACCAGGGGGACCCCGAGTGTTTGTTCAGCATCGCTGAACTGCACCTCCCCTTGTCACACCCAAAGGGAACAACCTCCAGACAGCAAAGTCTGCCTCTTCTGAAACGTCTTCCTGGATTCTACACCTGCAGTTACTGTGGCCAGAGAGGGAGAATGGGTGAGGAAACCATCACTGGAGATGTTGGAAATCCCAGGACGAGCTTTGCTCTGGTCCTTCAGCCTGCCCTCTCCCAGAACTGTTCTCAGCTGGTGGTACGGCAGCCACACAGGCAGCTTTCTCCATCCAGGAAGTTCCACAGGGTCGTAGTGCATTTCTAGAGCACATAAAACAAGTGTCATAATCTCCTAGTCTGTGTTTCCAGCCTGACCAGCCTTTGATGTTTATGAGCTGCATTCTGCTCAGCGTTAAAGTATTTGATAGTTTTATGCTGTGTTCCACTCAGCATTAATCACTGAATATTTGATAGTTTTATAACCATTAACAAATATAAGAGATAGCAAATATAAGAGACAAGCAATGCAAACATAAGAGTCAGCATCTGGCTCAACCTTTTCCCTTTCTGGCAAGAAAGAATAGCATGTGAGAGTTTTTATTTGGTTGGTTTTTTTAGTGTATGTGTATCTCACCTGTGATCTTGAAGAAACAATTAGAAAAAAAAAAGAAAAAAGAAAAAAAAAAGGGTTATATTTGTGCCTGTGCGGGCAGGTTTGAAGTATTTCTGGGATGAATCTTGAACTAGATCCTGAGAAAAAAGCTTTCTTTTTCATAAAGGTAACAACACTCCCTGTGGCAGCAACAGATTGTTACTGGTGTCAGAGGAGAAACTGAAGGCTGATGACAGGAACTGCTGTGCTTGGGACATACATAAATACTGTAATATTCAGAATAGGCCACCCAGTCCCCATCTGTATGTGAGCAAAGAGATGGTGGAACATGACAGGGGCAGAGATACCTGAATATGAGTTGGTGAGGGGAAGATTTTGTGGTCTTTACTTTAAATCCATTATGCAAAATGTAAGTCCATCAAAACACCAAGGCTGTTTTGACTGTCTGAAGAGACACTAACCGTTTATAAACTGCTCTGAGAGACTTACACCTACAGAGTAAGGCAACTGATTTTATTAGATTTATTTTATTATTATATTTATTTATTTAAAATAATTGTTGTGGAGCTTCATGGTAAGGTTTTACATTGTGAAGTGTTTGTTTCTTATGTTACAAGAAAATCTTGTAGATAAGCTGCTGCCATAATGTTTTCCCCAGTTCAGCAGATACAATCTTGTTCTCTAAATCCATGTATTAGCATGTCTTACTTCCAGCTTAACCAATTTGATCACAGCACATTTCCTTTTGTGTCTTTCCATTGCTTCTTTTTCCCAGCATGTCATAAATATTTCTTGTGTTGGTTCTGCATTGGTCAAGACTTTATCTATGTTTTCTCTACATCCTTTCAATTTGTTCACCTTCTTGGTCTCTGCCTTTTCAGATGGCACCATCTTTTATTGCACGTAACACCTTTTTGCTTTCTCCTTTGATTTTCAAAGGATATTATTTTGTTATCAAAGTAGCTTCAAAGGACACCTACCACTACCCCACCCCCCCGAAAAAAAACGGTAAGACCAGTAAGTGAATTTACTGTACATCCTTGCTTAAAGGCTGTCTCTCCCAGGAAACATATCAGTTTGCTATTAAGTAGACAGTTATGTGTTATTACTTGTATAATAATCATCTCCTTCCATCTGCTTCATACCCACCTTACAGGGACTTAGTATTTTCCCTTATCGGGCATTGTTTAATTGTTTGCATGCATTGTCTAAATAACAAATCTGTGCCATATCTTTTGTTGTCCCGGTTGGTTGTTTTTTTTTCTTTTCTTTTTTTTCTTTCTTTTTCTTTTTTTTTTTTTTTTTATTTTTCCCCAAAAATTGGTATTCTCTATTTGCAGGAAGAAGCAGGGTTTCTATATTTCTGGTCAAGATATATAAATGCTTTTGTTTGGTTCTGATTTGTCTGTGCTGCTAAAGGATAATAGAAATAAAATACTTAGCTTCAGGTCAGCTAAATCAAATTATAAACATTTGCTTAAAAAAAAAGAAAGGGATAGTTTATAGCGCACTATGCCCTGCTCACCCCATTAAGATATCCCTGTCCCAGTCTTCAGCCACCAAAAGTTACAACACACAGAAAAGCAGGAATAAAAAGAAGGGCTGTTCTCCTTCCTTCTCTTTTTTTGGTCATTTCTGTTCACCCTGAAGTTGATGAGTGCACTTTGAGGTTGCAGATTTCAAGGTGTAAACTAGAGAAGCTGAGCTGTGGGTACACTTCCTGTTCTGCTTTTTCTGCTACTGGAGTAGTAATCTCCAACAGAGAGAAAAGAAAGGCATTCAGAATAGTATCACCTTAAATGACAGACAAAAAACATACCAGTGGGCTACACCCTTAAGAAGGGCCTATTATGAAATAAAGTCACACTTAAAATGAATTGTGTTTGACCTGCTGTGAGGTTGCAATGCCGGGGGGTCAATTATCGTTGGAGTAATGTAACTTCGTGGTAAAATGAAAATGCTGTATCTCCACCAAGACAACTTATCTTGAATACTTTCCTTTTATCTAGTTGGGCTCATGATGATAGATTAATTGCACACCTCTCAGAGCGCTAAAAGGAAACGCTTCGGAGAACAGAGTAGCTGTTACTTAGAGCATAGATCAATATTTTGTTATGCATATGTACTGGATGAAGCAGAGCCATGACTCATAACTGGAACCTTTTAGACTGCACTGTAGCCACAAACAGACAATAGCATTCATAACTTTGACAGTCTTTTAATAACAGGTTTAGCTAAAATAATAGAATTGTTAAGGTTGGAAATGACCTCTAAGATCAAGTGCAGCTTCCAGCCTAGTACCAGCATCACTAAACCATCAAGTGTCCTCAAAGGTCATAACCACATTTTTTGAATACTTTCAGGGGTGGCGACTCCACTACTTCCCTGGGCAGCCTATTCCAGTGCTTTGTGAAGAATTTTTTCCTGATGTCCAATCTAAACCTTCCCTGGTGCAACTTGAGGCCAGTTCCTCTTGTTCTGCCTCTTGTTTAACCTGGGAGAAGAGGCTGATGCCCACCTGGTGTACCCTCCTGTCAGAGAGTTGTAGAGAGTGATAAAGTCTCCCCTGAGCCTCCTTTTCTCCACGCTAAATATCCCCAGCAGCCTCAGTTGCTCCTCATCAGACTTGTCCTCCAGACCCTTCCCCAGCTCTGTTCCCTTCTCTGGAGATGTTCCAGCATGTCAGTGCCCTTCCTGTGATGAGGCCCAAAACTGAACACAGGATTTGAGGTGTGGCCTCACCAGTGCCCAGCACAGGGGAATGATGATGTTCACTTTACCTGATATAATAATCACAACCACACTGCCTGTCTGACCTTTTTGGGGGGCTGTGTCACAGCTTCCTGAGCCACCACAAGTTGCTGCCTGGGAGATGACAGGAAGGGGACCCTCTGACCTATCTGAGCCCTGTGGGAGCTCAGCCCTTCATTCCAGAGGTACCAGGACTTCTCCTGCAGCCTGTGCTTAGGTGAAGTATCAAGAGCCATCATCAAAACTGATGATATAAAAGCTTGCTCACCTGCCTGAGAGGGGAAGGTCTCAACCCTCATCTGTCCTGATTATTCTTTTTCTCTTGCTCAGTTGTGGGATTTGCCCAATCCCATCTCCCCAGTGTCTGCAAGGCACTAAGCACTGCCCAGGAACAAAGGAATAGCAGGGAGCAGTGAGTGCACACTGGGAAGGGAAGGGCCAGGACTGCTGCTTGCAGACACAGCATTAGCCTTTGCTACCCTGTACTGTAAACAGATCTCTGAACTTCCAGGGAAAGGTCATAAAATGTATTAAATTGTCCTACGAAATGGACCTTACAAGCTCCTATAACTTTTTTCTGCACTTCACTGTTTCCTGTATGATGGGGATAACACAAGGGGTTATTGCAACTATAAGCTATTGATTTTAATTTTTCATACTGTCCCTTTCAGACAAGCAAATATTTAATCATACAATTATTCAGATGAAGTAAATTGAGAACAGAGAGATGAAGCAAATTGTCCAGAGGTTTTAACAAACAGCAAAACTAAGACTCTGGCTGTCCTGCCTCTCCACTCTCCTCTCCATGTCAGGCCATTTAGCTTTGAACTCCTGAATACATTTTGCTCATCCTTCTGGAGCATTTCACTAATTGATGAAACATTAAAATATAATTCAGGATGACATTCATCACTGAAATCTGAGTTAACAAGAGGCAAAAAGATGAAAGCATGGAAAAAAGGGGAAAAATGCTTTCAGAAAAAAACCTAAAGTACATAATTTGAAAAGCAGTTTTATTTTTTAGTAGAGGACTACTCACAGAATGTCCCCAGATACACCAGAAATCTGCAGTAAGTGCCACACACAATAAGTAGTGACATTGTTCTAGTTTGCCATTAGGTTAGCAGTGCTAGACTTCCAGCTAGGTGCTACTTCCCCTGGGCAAACACTTTCCACAGGCTCTCTGGAGAGCAGTTCTAAACAGGTTTCACTGTAAACAGTTACGCAAGACTTTACAATGGTTATTGGCTGTAAAAATATGTGTTCCCTACACTGTCAGCATTTTTTTCCTGGGCTAATGTAATTACAAAGCACTATTGAAACCAACCAAACCTGTTTATACAGTAGGAAGGGAAATTACATAACCCTGCCTCAAAAAAACCGAAACAAACCACAAAAAATCAACCCACAAAAAAAAACCCAAAAAACCCAAGTGAGATTTTCACAATGATGCGATGCTAAAAGATCCAGCAACTAAAAATGCATCCAAGTCGACCTGAAATACAAACTAGAACTCACCCTTACAACAGGACACTGTTTAAATGCACTGGACAGGGAAAGAAAATCTCCACAGAGAACACCTGCATGTATGGTAGGGAGGGCTTCTCTTTGAGTCACAGAGCAACACCCACTGCTGTCTCAAGCAGCCACATCATACACTCCCTTCCAGAAACTGGTGAAGTTCAGCACTGAAGGTTGTTCCACCTTTACTTTTACTTCCACGGGGGAAGGCTCCTTCAGAACATCCAGCCAGAAACATTGCCCTGAAAAAACCCTGTGGGTTCCCTGTGCCAAGGTCTGTGCCGTGCCCAGCAGGGTGTGGCTGCAGTGAGGGAAGAAATGAAGGGCAAAGGGTGATTTCTGTCACTCTGTCAGTGCAGCAGGAAAGGGGACCTGTTCCAAGGGTACATGACCAGTACCACCCAGGGTACAGGATATGGAGAAGGAAGTGGCATCCACCTCAGAATGGGATAGGAAAATTATGTAGTACAGCCAACCAAAAATTTATGAGTAAAATCCTTTTCCACATATCCCCAAATAGGCCGAGTTAAACAAAAAAAAATCTTCTTGAAACAAATGAAGTTAAGACTATTTTTATTTGGGTCATTTCTGTGATTTCTGTAGGTCTTCTTCTTCTCAGCTGCAAACAGGTTCTGGTTTTTTTTTTTTTTAATTTTTAATAAAAGATCTGTTTTTCATGACAGTAGAACCTGACACTTTTGAAGACTGAGCAGCACAAAGCTTCAATCAAACTGGAGAAGAAAATCTTTGTTCTGCAACAACCTCACATGTAGTGACAACAGGTATTCAGTGGAAGCACTGTCAGAATCTCTGTAACTGTGGGCCCCAACACACAGATCCTCCGTGTTAACTGTTTTGTTGGCAACAACAGCAGATAGCACTGAGCTGCCTTAAAGGAATTTGGCTGCAAGAACAGGTGCAGTTACCCTAAAACACCTAAGCTCCTGTTTGAGCAGATTTTGCAGCCCTGAGCTATCCATCTAGGCTTTCCCAGGAAAGGGGAGTGCCAGACACCTACGCAAGAAACATGTCAGAAAGCAGCCAGCTGAGCACAGAGTGTCTCACACTGGTCAAGAGTGAGAGGTGAAGTGTGAGACAAGGAGAGAAGGCATCTCAGCTACTGACTCCACGCAAGAGCTGACAGACCTGAAATGGCACCTTCCTGCCTCCTCTTGAGCTCTCTTCACAGGCTTCCTTCAGGCTTCCTAAGAAAGGGTAGTTTCCACAGATTACAGAGAATCCCGCCTCAGGGCTTCTGGGATTTCATCCCAGGAAGGGGCTTTCAGTAGCTTGCGAGTGACCAGGCAATGTCAGCAGTGCCAGACGGGAGAAACTTGGCTGCCTATTAGGACAGTGGCAGCTGAGTAGCAGTTCAGGAAATGTCACGGGAGTCTTGAGTGGTAGGTACAGGTACCAAAGAGACTGGTGAGTGCTAAAGCACCATTTATGAATGCCTTGCACAAATAAAATAACCTGGAAGTTGACAATGCAGCCCAAGCCACCATCAGCTACTAGTTCTGCACTATTAAAACTGACCTGAGTAGGATTAAGTATGAAAGCCCATTGCTCCTGGCATACCTGTGATTAACTTCCCGTTCTGTTTTAGCCTCTTTCCAGTATCTGAAAGGACCTACAGGGAAAACGGAGAGGGACTTTTCATCAGGAAATATAATGACAGGACAAAGAGTAATGGGTTCAAACTGAAAATCTTCAGCTCAGCTGCTAATGATGCATTTCCTCATCATTTCTGCAAATCACATGTCTTTTTCTCCTCTTATGGAAAGTGTCCTTCAATCATCCCTGTGGTGAATATAAGATCAGAAAAATAGTTTGCAGCAGTACGGGTCTGTGTTGTCTATTGCATTAATGTTCCAGCCAACAAACATCACACTTTTGCTGCCATCTGCATGGACAATGAAAATTTGAATACAAATAAGTTTGAATACAAATATATAACGAAAGACAACACTCATATTTCTATAAAGATGAATCACATGATGTACTCCTCTTCTGGAGTTCAAACAAAGCAAATCTATTTCATATTACATGGATTTTGCTTGCTTTTCACAGCAAAAATATAAAGTTTTAAGCCAGGGTTAACTCTAACCACCATTGGTAGGGGACTGTTCTTCTTTCTCTTTTCTCTGTTTCAAAGTGATGCAAACATCCAGGTAACCACTGAGAGAAAATTATTCGAGGCAAATTATTTTTCTAAGCTTTAATATTACATAGAGACAAAGGTGTAAATTGCTGCCCTCTTAAAACGCTTTTGCTAAAAATTTTCTCTCCAAAAAGAGGAGCACGGCAAGGTGTGAATTTTACTCCGGGTGCAACTGTCACTTGACTGAGGTGCTAAATGGGAAAGCTGTTATTTTAACTAGAAACGAGACTGGCTCTCAAAACATTAACTTGATTTAAAGATAATTAAACCTCAGCTGCCGTTGGATAATTTTTCCTTCACTCCTTATTTTCCCCAGTAATGGATTTTGTTTATTTATCACTATAAAAAGGCCATAAGTGCATGAAAGCTTAGTTGGAAACAGCCCAAGGTTGTAGGAGAAAAGGCAAACCCGGTCACAGGGTGCACTCCCTGGGGAAGCTGAGGTGAGGACGGGGGTGGTGATCCCTCACTGGACCTGTCCCAGTGGGGAGGTTGGAAAGCTGCTCTCGGGACGCTGCTCCGGGCTCTGCTGGCTGGGACGGAACACGCGAGCTGCACTCCAAACTTTATTATCAAATACTCAGCGCTCTGTAACTTTGCCTTCCCAAATCCTTTGTTGTAACCATGCCGAGTTGATGAGAACTTAATGTAGACTATCTCTTGACTCTGGCAGCTATTTTCAGCACATCAGCCTGACTTGCCCCAGGCTGGTTTAACTAATGCTGATAAGGACAGTTAGCGCCAAAAATCTTAGCAGGACAAGTGCCCGCGAATCAGGCACAAATGCCAGTATAAGCAATGACAAAATTAATTTTGGATAAAATGTCTGAACAAGTTAGACCTTCCCGTTCACACAGCTCTAGATATGGTGCCAACTTAAACTGATCCCATTTGACTTTCAGTCCTTTCCTTTCCCTGCCTGCCACCCAGCCACTCCCTTTTTTATTTTTTATGCTAGCTGGCACGCAGGCAAATAACCAGGAAAACACTTTAGGGAGCTCAGCTGGCTGAAAACAAAATGTCTTCATCTTTGGGCAGCCTGGCTTTCCAAACTATCTTATTCACTGGTGTCCTGAGCTCCAGTGCCAGCACAAGTGCACACATGGGAGTTTGGGGCTTGGGGAAGAGCCGGATTGTGGCACCTCCAGTTTAAATGACAACCTCCAGGTGGGTTCACGCTGAACATCGACAGCCTGCAACAGAAATGGTCCTGTCATCCTACCTCAATTCCCCAGTCCTGGCCAAACACTCCCTCATGCCAGTTCTGGCCTGGATTACAGAGTAAAATGATGGAGTTTGCTGACCCATCCCTTCTCCAGAAGAATATATGTCCCAGAAATAAATGCAATGAGTCCCTCCTATAACTAGAAATCGAGACCCAAAGTCCCAAGGATATTGTTTTCTCCTTATCTTTATTTTTCTTCCCTATTTTTTTTTCTCTTGCCCTTCTTGAGAGATGCTGCTACCCACTTTAGGAACCATATGGTCCTTTGGGGAATTTTGTCTTAGATGTTGCAATGGCTGATGACAGGCAGCTCCTCCTGTACAGGACAGAAACTGAAAGAGAAAACAAAGCCTGTTTTCTTTGTATGGCACGGACATGTCCTGTGTGACCTGTGTAACACAAGCATAGATGATTTCCATTTCACTGCTTCTGTATGTCAAGCTTGGGAGTAACTTCATTTGGTGATCCTTTGCTCATCCCCTCAAGAAAGTAAACCCATGGTAATCTCACTTCATGGAAGGTCAGGCAGATAAGGAATGATGTAAAAATTAGAGAAGATTATATTGATTTTACATTTTATTTCAAGTTATCTGTAAGTTCAGGCTGAGACTGATGTAGGGGTAGTACTGAAGGGTTTTTTTCTAACATTAGACACATAAGATGGATTTTTAAAATATATTTAACATAGAACATAAGTTTCTTGAGCATGGGACAGCATTCACCATAATAGAGATGAGAAATAATTTTCCATTTGCAAATTGTGTGTGGGTCTGGACTGCAGACCTCTGCTCTGGTGGATATATTTTCCTTTTTTGACTGGATTCTGCCTTCATCCTGCAGCCTTATTTGGGCTTGATCCAAAATGCTGGCATGAGTAGAAATCCGTTCAAAAAGTTTTGAACCTGACCTTTTCTTTTGTGAGTGGTCATTTTCACAGTTATCTCTTTCTCCCATTGTTCAGTGTTCAGTGTTCCAGGAAGTATAGGTCACTAAAAATCTACAGAATGGCACATCCTCTAATAAACCTGCTAGTTTTATGTCTTTTCAGCTGGACCAATGTTTGCAGTGGGGAAGCAGGGATTTTTTTGTTTTTCTTTTTAAAAATAATTATTAAACCCTGTACTGCAGGAGTGTGAACTTGACTGCCTCAGTGTTGCTTTTGATTTAAATAAGACCAGGAATAGGTCTGTCTAGGTTAGTCAAAATGTGGAGCTCCTGTTTTCTAGATGAAGTACAGTATTAATTTTAATTACTAGCTAGGATTTACTTCACAGGAGGGCGAGTATCTCCATTCTAATGACAAATCATTTTCTCTTTCTGTAATGACTGTGATTGTCTCATTATACTTTCCATGGTATGTAATTTCTGTGTTGACACAAGTGGATGTACAGCAAAAAAACCTCACTCATCCAGTCAGCTTGGGATACTCGACTCACATTACCCTTTAAAGTCTTCAACACATATAAAAAAAAGCAGAAGAGTGCAAAATCTTAATACCCCTACTTTGAGGTTCAGGTTCCTTTAGCTTCAGATTACATGAATAATTTCTTCCCCTCACAGAATGAAAAGACAGTTCTGTTCTGTCATTAAATAAAATGCTTGAAACCTCCAAAATTGAAATTCTATGCTTTATGTATAGTATCCAGCATCTTATTGGGTAGATTTGTTTTTAAAAGGAGATCTAACAGACACTGTGAGTTGTCATGTCCTTACAAGATGTAAGCACTACTTATCTGAACCTTCCTGGAAA
Organism: Sinosuthora webbiana; assembly: GCA_013397395.1. Classification (NCBI taxonomy): domain Eukaryota; kingdom Metazoa; phylum Chordata; class Aves; order Passeriformes; family Sylviidae; genus Sinosuthora; species Sinosuthora webbiana. The sequence goes on along the minus strand of VXBN01008153.1, from coordinate 1,779,665 downwards.
ATGACAATGCATTTGGCCTACTTATCAAAAAACTAATTCTGAGCTGGCAGGTAAAAGCTGCTGCTTTACTCAGAGTAACCAACCATTTTGAAAGACTTCAGTGCATGTTCACATATTCATAATTCCAGCAGAAATGGAGACACTGCCGATTTCAGCACCAGAAACCCTTTACTGAATGAAAGGTGTAGCACCACCTTTTTAGCTAAGTGCATCTGAAACAAACCCTGTATGATACCCACTTAATCCAATGCTTTTGACAAGGGCAGAAAAATCTGGTTTTTAAACTCTCACCTCATACATACAGAACATAATCATATAAAAATGAATTGGAACTTTATTTATTATGGGCATCACAGAAAAATAACGAATGGTAACACTTTCAAAAATTGTTTGGAATGCAAATCTGGATTGCACAGCTTTTATGTAAATATTTGGTCATGGGGACATTTTCCCAGTAGAGACAAGGCTGTGGACATAACAAAGGGCATGGTACCAACACTACTTAACCCTTTACAAGTGTCAGAAGCACATTTTTGTCAAACAACTTTGCTATTGCAGTCTGTTGTAATAACACAAGCACGCCAATAAATTAATGGAAAATAAACATAATCAAGTGCACTTTGTCTTCTGATAAACGTGTCTGATGGTTTTGCTGCACGTGAAGCACGAACCGCGTTTTTCTGGAACCGGCGAGGGCTGCTATTTTGGACACCATGCTACAAAACCAAAGTCTGATCTCTGCTCTTTCGCACACGCTCTCGTCTCCCTTTTGTCTCCTGAGCCAGTTTTCCGCAATTCCAGATCTTTCACTGGCAAGACGTGTGCGCTGCACCGGGAGCGCACAAGGCAGCACAGCCGCGTTGCTATGGGGACCAAGACAAGTCCGCTCGGCGCTTGCAGTAATCGCCAGGGACAGGCGCTCCCGACGGGAGAGGAGCCCTGCCCGCCGCACCCCGGGCATCCCTCCGGCTAC
>VXBN01008153.1:1750731-1778340 GCA_013397395.1 Sinosuthora webbiana | reverse complement strand
CTGCTGCCCTCCCGGTGTCCGCCCCGGGGCTGGGGTGCGCCGCGCCTCCGCCCGTGCGTGTGTGGGGTCCCCGCCGTGTGTGTGGGCGTGGGGGGTCTCCGCCCTGCGTGTGTGGGGGAGTGTGTGTGTGTGCGGGTCCCGGCCGTGTGCGGGGCTCTGTCGCCCGTGCATTTCCCCGTCCCCGCCAGCCCCTCTGCCCTGCCCGCCCTCAGCGCGGGGCGCGGTGCCCGGGCGGGCGCTGGCGGCGGGGCCGACCTGGGCTTTGTTCGCCCTCAGCGCGGCTGCCGAGCTTTATGTGCCGCCTCCCCCTCCCCTTCCCCCGCCGCGGCCGCTGTGCCGCCGTGCCCGCCCGGTGTCTCCCGGCCGGGCGGCGCAGTCACGGAAAACCGACGTGGAAAGGGCAAAAAGAGGGGGAAAAAAAAAAAAAAATTCAAACCCCAGCCCTGCCCGCGTGTGTAGCACCTCCAGCATCCAGGCTGGCTCTGCTTTCAGGGGGTGGAAGGGGCCGGGTGGCTCCCGCAGAGCCCTCGGAACCCGGCTGTCCAGACCCGATGGCCACGATTGAGCCCTGCGGAGGAAACGTGAGGGGATTTGAGGGTGGGAGGAAAGGAGTTGAATTGGATGGACCTAAACGCATTTGTTTTTCGTGATGAAAGAAAACAAAGGAGTAGATAGTCTCAAACAAAAAAAGCAATCAGCCATACCCAGAACCCACACATACCAAATCAAACGTGCCTGGGCTGCTAAAAAGCAGGCAGATGTTTTTCATCTCAAATACTAGATGTTGTTAGGTTCCTGTAATGAACTTGGCTGCCATATCAGTGTTTCCTAAACATACCTCTAAAATAAAAGTAAGTTTTCCCTAAAGTTGACCCAAACTTATGTGAAACTGCAAAAGGTGACAAAACACCTATGGAGGTCCAGGTTCACAGTAAAATGTGTATCAGTTGTGTCAGGAGGTCAGGTTTTATTTCCTATTGAAATGTTAATGCCTCTGTTGAAGTCACTGCTGTTTTGGGAAATTACTCACGGGATCAAAATTCTGTGTCTGTAATGGAATGGTGAACTCTGATCTCCTGAATGAAAGGGAATAGGTAGTTCTGCATTAAATGTGTTTCCTGAAGCAGAGTTAGAAACAAGGTAGATGGTGTGTAAGAGCTGTGAGTTACTAGTATTTAGTTGACAAGGTTAGCTGCCACAATTTATATCGAAACGCTTCATGTAAAAAAAACTAAAAAGAACTTATGCTGAATAAGATTATTTGTACTGCATTTGCACTGCCAGGTTATCAAAGGCTATGATTATAAAAAATTAGGAATAATTAATATATGAGGAAATATGATATAAAGTGTAAAATTCTGTTCAATCCAGAACAGAATTTTACACTTTAGTTCTGCTGGAGGGTACAGGTGTCTTCAGACCTCAGTGTGAAATTGGGTGACTTTGTATATAAAGAAATACTCCTAATAAAAACACACATAACTCTTTTGTACAGTTATTTGAGTGACTGTACCCATATATTTCACAGTCCACTGAAGGAAATAATTGAATAACCTGTGTATCATAGGAATTGGTATGTCCTCTGAGCTAGCTTGTGTTTTTTCCCACCAGGCTGAGTTACTGTGCTGCAGATAGACATTACTTCCTTCACTGAAGGAACAGATGTCAGTCAGTTGCTGTTCTCCATATGGACCAAACTTAGAGGATGCTATTTTTTGTGTGGTTGAGTGAAAGCTGTTGTCAGTGAAGCATTGCCTAGGTGCTGAAGTTACTCGAATTTGTGGTGGTTGGGGCTTAACCCTAGTAACAAACTAAGGACCACCTACATGGTCACTTGTTCGCCGTGTGCTCAGATGAGGGAGAGAAGTGGAAGGGTAAAACGTGAGAAAACGTGTGGGTGGAGATGAAGATTTAATGGGGAAAGCAAAATCCCTGCATGGAAGCAAAGCAAAAGAAAGAATTCGTTTGCCACTTGCCATGGGCAGGGAGATGCTCAGCAGTCCCCAGGAAAGCTGGGCTCTCACACAGGAAGGTGAGGTGGCAAGAGAAACATTGTCACTCTGAACATCCCCACTTCCTTCCTCACCCAGCTGTGTTCCATGGTGGTGACATGATGTGGTGTGGCACTGCCTCCCTGCTTAAACAGTGTTGGGGAAATAATCTAATTCCATTTGGTGCAAATTCCAATTCTGTAGGGTTTTAGGTGACTGAGAATAACGATGGGTGCTGAACTTGTGATCCTGATTAAACAAATACAATAATAATTTACAGCTTTTAAACTTCTGAAAATGTGCAACATCAGAACACAGATTTTTCAATAACTGAAATGTTAACATAGCCAGATTGTACCTGTACAAAGGTAGATGCTAAAAGAAGATACTACATGCATAGTGACCCATTTAACCTTTGAAGGAAGGTTTTACAAAACAGTAATGCTGTGCATATAAATGCCCCAACTGAGGATGAGTTTGAGTAGAGTATTAAGGTAAATAATTGGGCAGGAATTTCTTTAGTCTCTAGTGGTATCTTTTCTTGCTGCTCTCATAGTGGGTTTTATATGCATTTTGGTTTTTTGTTTGCAATGGTAATATAGTTGGCAATTTTGTACTCTGTTGAAATTCTGCAGTGTGTCATGCTTTATTAATAGAACTGCGAGCTTTTAAATAAAATCAAAGTTCTGGTAAACTCTTAGGAAAAGCTGTGGTTATTGCCCTGCTGTTAAACTTGCAAAAGTAATTCCAATATTGTGCTTGCAGGAGTCATGCATGGCATGGTAAGTCAGCATTTGGTGGTTAATACACTTTGCCAAGTAAGTATAATAAGGAACTTAATCCTGTTCATGTTTTTATGCAAGCAATAGGATCTTGCAGAAGCTTAAATTATAAAGTGTGATTACCACAGAAGTTTAATGATCATTCCTATCCCAGTCTTTTAATTGCTAAACCTGGTACACTTCATCGGTTGGCAGTAATTGTCACAAGATGCAGGGTTCAAGTTCTTCTAAAGTGTCCACTGATGTGAGAAGTTACCTGAAATTTGGGACTCTTTTCCTGGATCTTGGAGTCTTAAGAAGTATAAAAGTCTTTAACCAGAAATTACTGAATCAACTGTTAGTCACCTGCTGTGACATCGACCGTGGCATTTGAATCAGTGATTTTGCCTTGGCTAATCTGTGTTTCCCAGAAGGTATTTTATGTGTTGAGAATACTGCTGCAGACATTATTTTAGCTCGTCACTTCGGTCTCCTCTGACTGCCCCCCTGTGTTGCATCGAACTTCAGCTGCCTCTGTCTTCACTCCCAGTTCTTGTCTCTTCCACAGCCAAGCCCACTTTACAGACGGATGAAACCACCCCTCCTGAATGGCTGGTCTAGCTTCTACTGCTGCTTTACAAAAAATACATGCACTCATGTTTTTATATGAGCACATGTATGCTTTCTACTGATTCCATTCACACTTCAAGAAAGTAATCTTGAATATATTTTAATCTGTCTCAGTATTGGAGTATATTAAAACTCCTTTGCCACAGTGCCTGCAGAGATTTGTAGGGAGCTTGTTTTTGGGGGCTGGTATTGTTTTGACATACTTCCACTTCCAATTTAATCAATTGTTGCTTGCATGCTTTCATAACCTTGTAATGACAGGGATCATTTTTGGTCTTGTTGCAACTTCTGGTTGATTCCTTGAAACTTTTATAATGTTTCACACAGTACGTAAATTTGGAGAAATTTTAATAACTGTGTGGCTCATGGGCATGGAAGAACGTATGTGTCCCCACCCCCTCCACTACAACAATTTAGTCACTTGCTTTTTTTTTCTGTTTCTTTCTTTTTCCCCTTCACTTTTTAGGGAATTCCTCTTTCACTTCTTTCAGGGGATGGCTCAGAGAAAAGTCTCTTCAGCCAGTTGCCATGGGAGTAAGTAGCAGGGAAGTCACAGTTCTGTGTAAACCTGTATCAGTAGCAGCTGCAATATAAGAAGCCCCTGCATCCTCGGTGGTGCTTTCCTTTACTGCAGTTGCTGAAAAACCTTAATTTTTTAGCTGGTTAGATCACATGATTTGAGACAAGAAAGTGTTTTGCCACCAATTTGTCCTGGTACAGGGCAGGAATGAGTGACAGGAAGGATGGCAGAAGAGCATTAGGAGGAAAGCTTGTTCAGTTTGATCAGTATTTTCCCAAAGTAGGGAAATATCTGTAAAACCTCGGCCTGGAGAGAGCTTAGTTGGAGGAGTAAGACTACATGGCTAAATCAGGCAATCAGTCAGATGTCTAGATGTCCCCTCAAAGATTATTTTTGCATCCTGTTTGAAGTTGTACCTGGCATTCATCTGGCTCCATAGCGACCTAGTTCAGGGAGTTTAAAAGTTATAAAAAGAATAAATTTTTATAACTGTGAGGTCCGTTTTCTGCCTTTTCCTAATCTGAATCAATGAGTTCAAGTCTGAATTACAGCAAGGAGGTGTCATCTGGAACCTCAAATGCACATGGGTGGAATATATTGTTGCTGTTGTTTATTTATTAATTTATTTAAATGTCACCCACTTACTGTGTCATGTGTTCAAACCGTGATAAAGAGGCAAGAACTGGAGCTTTATTGGTTTTACACTGGAGCCATTCACTGGTACTCTCATGTCCTTTAGCTGCTGTCAAGAAGCATCGGAGGTACTTGATAGCTGCAAGTTTTGTAATTGCACTTGCTGCTACATTTTTTTAGCAGATTTGTTTTTCATGCCCTACAGCGAAGGCCTATATGCTTAGTACGCTGAAAAATGATTTGTCAACAAGAACTATTTGGTGTGTTGGAGGGAAGGATGAGGATTTGATGCGTTCTCAATGGTTTGAACTTGTGCAGGATTAGTTTGAATGAGGAAGTTTCCTGTATTCACTTATCCTGCATCTTCAGTTCTTTGTGTATGATGAACAGTACAAACTACAAGGAATTTTTAATCTCAGTTGTTTTAAGACATGTAAAAATTAACCTGTATATATAAAGATATATATATTTAAAGTCTCCTTAAATTTTTAGATTATTAGGTAACCTTGTGGTTAATTAGGGCGGATATTCTAATTCTTTGAGCTTACTCCTTTCTGTCTGTTACATGGTGGGAGTGGGGCAGGGAGGGAAACAAGAGCAGGCAGACAACACCTTTTTCTCTGTCATTGTGATGCTTCACATTTATATTTTTAAAAAAACCCAACAAAACAGCAACAAGAAAAGAGCCCAGAATCAACTCTGTGCTACTGAATCAAATACTTGTCAATCTTAATGCAAAGCTTGCATGTACTGGTAAAGAAGCATTGCTGGTTCAGTAGCTCGGAAGAGCCCAAGCCTCTTTACTCAACTGAAAATAATATAGCTGCTCAGTTAAGTGTTGGATCGTAGTGAACTCCCTGATGCATTGACTGACAGATGTGCCCAATGCATTCACACTGCCAGCGAGCTGCTTCATTCAGCTCCCTTTTAAATGCCATCAAATTGGCAGGAAAAAGATCGAATCATGTGGCTTGATTGCTTAGTGACTGTGTAAGCCTCCAATATCCATCTGTAATGGGAAAGTGACTTGCAGAGCTAAAGGCAAAACAACCTGTGCAGTTGGTAGAGGAGGGACAGGATTTTGTCTAAGCCATGCCAGGATTTCAGCTCTGATCTTTTTCTGTGTTCACTGAACACAGTGGTTGTAGTGGTTGGCCTTCGTTTCATTTTTACACTTCTCAGTGCTGTTTCTAGATGGTTCCTTAAAGGCTCTGAAGTGCAGTCTGAAGTGTCACATTACACCTGCCCCCATTACAGATGTGATGCGGTCACATCTGCTCTGTAGCTTCGTGTCTGCTGTGGTTGTTACCCCTTCCAGCGGTGGCATTGGATTCCCTCTCCCCTGGCTTGAGCAGCCTCGTGCAGCTGCTGCCAAAGCCCACCCATCTGATACCACGGGAAACTTGGAACTCCTTGTGATCTTCTGTAGATCCTGGGCTGAACGCTACTGCTCTGCTTAAAACGAATCTTAATCCCAGTTTGTGTTACACTATCCCCTCCCCCTTTCGGTTGCCTCCCGAAAGCTTATCCCTCCCTTCAGTAAGGAGATCTGAATGCCCCCTCTCTCTCTCCACTTGATAAGCACGTCCCTCTCAGGAAGGTCATCAGCCAGCAGTTGCTAGGATACGGGGCTGGAGGCTTTGGGTTTAGCAACCCAAAAGCTCCAAGAATGTGCTGAACAAGTAAGGAGCACAAGGACAGTTGTGAAAGGAAAGGGATGTTGGAGAGAATGTGAAGGCAAAGGGTGTGTTGAGGATAAAACAGAGTTGTGGGTTAATTAAAAAAAAAAAAAAAAAAAAATTAGCCTGTGATTTTTACGTTTTCATAGCATAACTGCATAACTGTTTCAGCTGATCTCAGTGAATTGTGGTGGGGAGTGAAATTAAGTTCATGCTGTGTGTTTGTGGAGGTGGGGTTATTGGTAGTTTTGTTTATATGACCCTTAAAGTTAAGGATTTTTTATTAGATTGGGAGGGTCTGTAACTTGTAGCTTAATTGTGCAGTACCTTTTAAATGGGGGCAGGGGTATGCTACGCTGTGTGAATTGGAGCTATTTATTAATTTAATGTTCTCTGAAGACATCCAGACTGAAAGAGATTTTTTTTTGATGTCTTTGAAGAAGTGTGTGTAGTCAGTTTCCTGTCTTTAAAAAAAAAAAAACAAAAAAAAACAACCAAAAAAAACAAACCTCATGTGATTTGACAGAGGATTTGTGGATTCAGTAAATTTCACCTCAGAAAAGTGGTGCTTCTCCCCCACCCTGCTCAGAAGAAGTAAAATCTGGAAATACAAGCCCACTGTTTTGAGACCCAGCAGCAGAGTTGACTATCCAGGTGGTAGAAGTTTCCCAGGTTTATTCTTACTTGTTGGGGAATTTTTTAAACAACCCTGCTGTTTAATCAGCCTTCTTGTTGTAGCTTATGGCAAAAACTTATTTCATGTATATAAGTCTTTTATCTGCACCATCTGTGGAAAAGTGTTCTGAAAACAGGGAGTTTGGTCACTCCGCATCTTTGAGCTTTTGGCGAGGTAGCTGAGATGAAATGTGCAAGACAAGGTTTTAAAATCTTATCCCTATTAACATAAAGTGTATAAAACTCTAGTTCTTTTCTACAAAAATTGCTGTGTGGATTTAGTTTCCTGAACGGTTTTTATTTAGTCTGGGACTAAATGAACTAGGAAGGAGGAGACACTGTGGAGCCAAGTCTCTCCTAGGTGAGTGCTTTTATTCCTGGGCTGTGTTTACTTTCTCTGGCTCCATAATCTGTATCTCTTCTGCACAGTAGGAGAGTTTCACTAAGATCTGTGACTCCAGTTTAGAGAGCACTGACCTGGGTGGTCTGAAATGCAGGCATGAATGTCTTTTGTCTTCATTTTACTGTCTTTGAGGATTAACCAGTGTTCTGTTCTGCCTAGTGGACTTAGACTAGTGTAGAAAGGCAAGTTTTATCTTCTCTCTAACCTTTTTGCATTGGGCCTTTTTGAGGTTTAAGTAGAAGAGTACTTGGTACATTAATGTCACTAGCCCTGGAAATGTTAGGTTTAACTAGGCTTGTCCCTTTTGCTAAATTTTTTTGGGGTGTTTTTACCACTACAGTGAGCTGTGCTTATCTCTGAAGTTTGTATCACTGCATTGTATGATAACAACACGTAGGGTGTGAAGCATGGAAAAAATGTGGTCTGTGGAGCACGTTAAACAGTAACTGTTTAACACTTGATATTAGCAGGACAGTACTTTCTTTGTCAGGAAAAGCTTTGTGATTTGCCTTTATCAGCATGGGATTATCCTTAAAACAGAATTCTTTGTGGAGTTATAAAATTAGAATGTACTAAAACCAAACCTCTTTGGATACATGGATTCAGATGCAGTAATGCTGTGTGACTTTTGCTTCTCTTGTTTTATTTACTGCTGCATTATTACTTACCTATTTTGTTAGTTCCTGACTAATTGCTTGATAGTTCCTGTCGTTCATCTCTTGCTTGTTTTCCCTCTGTTGAGGTTACTGTGAAGCCTGAGTATTCTTTGCTACCTAGATACCTGCCTAAATTAATAGGATGTGTATGGAGCTAATAATGGGTTTTGGAATCTGTAATGAAACATTTTTGAGTTTCATTCTCACATCAAAAATCCCAAGTCTATTGGATTTGCTTCCTAAAGGGAAGACTATTAATTTTTTTTATCCTTCTATTAAACTTCAGTTTTATTGACATTGTTCCTTTAATGTTTACTAAGTTAAAGGATAGTGTTTAGAGAGTGTTCTTTGTGTTGTAGAGTTTGACATATGAAGAGTTAGATTCAACAAAGCTTCATAGTGTTTTGGGCCCAAGCTTCTGAAAGCTGTAACTGTGCTGGGTAGATGCAGAAACTAAGAATCCAAATCTGATTTTTTTTTTTTTAAACCATTTGGGGAGGGGTCTCACTGATAAATTTAGGATGTGGTTTTATTTTTCGCTTGTGATGAACTGTAGCAAAACAGCATAACTGCAGCTTTGTGGCCATCTCAGCTGTGCTGATGTGTCTCAGCTTCTGGGTGCTGCAAAAACCACTGAAATAAGTAATGCCAAATATTTGTTTCCCTTTATTCCTTTGTGAAGGCAGCTTTTCATCCAGTTACTTGATCAGCAGGACCCTGCCTTGCAGGCAGTGCCTTTGGCTGCTGAGGATGCTGGTGTTTGATATTGTGAGGAGGCAGGGCATGATTGTGGGATGGTGGCTGCTTGTGGGAGACTTGTGTTTGTGTTAGATTGTGCCAGTAAACACCGGGAAATCTCGGCCAGGCATTCCTCTGTGTGTACCTTCCCCCATGCATACTCCCTGCTTGCTAAGGGTGTAAACTTGACTCACTCCTACAGGGCCTGAGTTCAGAAGTGCAGGTGTGAACGAAATAAGGTGTTGTAGAACTTCTGTCCTAGTAAAGGTGGGAAAGGGGAGAGTTGGACAACTTTGTTCTGTAAAGTCATTACAGCTAGCTGAGAAAAGCAGGAGATGAACTGTTGAGAAGAGGCATATACAGAAGTAAAATGAGGATGTTGGGGAGGTAGTTTTTGAGACTGAAATCTGCCTGTTGAAAAGATTTGATCACAGGTACGGGTCTAATCTGCTTTTGAAAAAAAAGTCTAAGCTGAAGTGTCTCTAAAGTGAATTTTATAGCTTGTGGCTCTCAAAGCACTAATGTGCATTTCTGGTTGTGGTCATTACTTGCTACTTAAGGACACATTCTATGAAAAAAGCACTTATATATTCAGAGTCTCTGCTTGTTTGCAGTCAGGTTGTGTGTTGGCAAACAAGACTGGTTTTGGAAAGCCTGGCAGTAAAGTACTCTGAAGATGCAGTTGCAGGTGGATCGCACTAAGTACAGCAGCATCTCAAAACTTTTACTCTATGTAGAAACTGTCCTGTTCCTCATCTAGGGAGGGACTGTGTTTGCCAGGTTACATAACCCTTCTGTGGCACTGCCCTATCTGGTGCCAGAAACAGTCATGCCAAATTTAGATGCACACTTACATTTGTGTAAGCCAGCAGTGCAGAATTGCAATGTGTCCCGATTAAATAAGAAAATATTAAATGCCCAAGTAATTTAATACTTTGCTTTAATCTAATACTTTGCTTTCTGTTATTTATTAGTATATATCACAGCTCTGCTTATGTCTGTATTGGAATGAAGAAAGCTTTGCTCCATTTTAATTTTTTGTCTGCTTTCTGTTTTGAAGATTCTTTTATACTAGAAAACAGCTTTTATCAGATTCCATAAAGTATTTCATTTTCCCTAGATTATTCTTAATAATAATTTAGTTTGCTAAACTCTGTTCTACTTGAGTGATACTTAAAGGTAAGTTCAGATATTCAGAAGGAAAGAGTTTTTCTAAAGGTTGTTTCCAGGTTTGCACCCCTTCAGAAATCATATGAAAAACTTGTTCAATCATACAGATATAGTTTGCAATGCTCTTTAGGGTCAGTTCCCCATAAAAAGAGTCCTTTATTCCACCTTAAGAACCTTAAATTTGAATGTTCAGAATCCAAATAGCGTATTTATCTCTTACTTCTTCTAATACAAACTTTTGTAAGGGATAATACTTATTATTCTTCATCAAGGGAAGGGTGCTTGTCTCTTCTCAGCCAGTCACAAATATTAATTCTTTTGTTTGCCACTGCTGAATATGGCACATGTTCTCCTTGCAAAATACTTTTAAAACAATATGCAGTCATTTGGATCAGGTGCACTTCAAAGTTGACTTTCGAGGGTTTTCTTGAGAGTTCGTTGTGTGCTTCTGACTCTACATTTTGCAGTGATTTATTTGCTGCAGTTAGAAATTAGATATTTTAATGTTAAGCATATTTGAATAAGTGGGATAAACGATTTTGAGTCACTTATCTGTGTCTAAAACAGAAAAGATGTCTGAAAAGGGTCTGAAATTTTATCCATTAAACCATGCTAACCAAAACAAATACAAACCTTCCTTCAGTTTGTGATAAAAATGTCTGCCTACCATGCACTAGCAGTTGGATACCACAGTGGATCCACTCATGTTTTAAGGAGCATACTAGAGGAATGAAATAAATGGAATCTCCCCGATCTGAGTGGAAACTGAAGGGGTAAATCTTAGGAAAAGTGGAGAAAATGTCATCTTGTCACTGTGTGTGTTGGCTTCATGTAGATCTTTAATGCAGTTGCAAAATTGTTTGTGTTGTATGTGACTGAGGTCACATCCAACCTTCTGCTCCAAACAGCATCAACACTGAGTACTTTGGTCTTCTCTGTATCAGCTATCACCTGTCCTATTTTTTTCTCTGATTCTTTACTGCTCATGTAATAGTAGAAGATTTTCATGTGGCACTGGAGTTCCATGCTGCTTTCAGCTTTGGTTGTGTTTTGACTTCCCTGGCGTGGTGCTGCATGCCTGGGCAATGTTTGTGTATTCTTCCCCTGGTAGGTTGTTCTTGCTTATTCCTCCTTAGGCCAAGCTGCTGATTGATCTGTTTATTTTGCTGGGTTTTGGGATGTACTCCTCCTGTGGTTACCAATTGGCCTTAAATACCCCCCCCCCTTCCAGTTTTCTTGAGCTTTTTTGCTTTTTAGAACTGGATCCCACAGAACTCCAGCTACTGGGTAAGTCAGTCTGCCCATATGAAGTACAGGGTCTATGCTGGATTTGCCTTCCTCCTCTGAGGATTTTAAACTTCACTGTTTCATGGTCAAGGCTGCTGTTGATCCCATTCCTGGCAAGTTCTTAGGGGCTGTCCTTGGAAGCAATTTCAATAAAGTATCAAGTGGGGATTGACTCATTTCGTGCTGTTTTTCCCTGAAATCTTTCAGAAACCTCTTAGATTCTGTCTCCTGCTGTGTTACTCTTCTAGCAGATGTCACAGAGGTGAAATAGTAACCAGTCTCTGTCATTTTTAGAAACTTTCTGGAACTGCTGAAACAGTTTTCATCGGTTTTTTTACCCCAATCAGGTGATTTGTAACAAACTTTGACTGTGATGTTGTCCATACCGTCCTTTCCTTTAATCCTGCCCCGCAAGGTCTTAGCCAGCCTGTTGTCTGTCCTGTAGAACAGCTTTTTGTGTTCCAGCTGCTCCTGCAGGTAGAGGGCAGGTCACCTGCTGTTCTTCACTTCCTGGCTTTGTTAAAAAGCTTGTGTCCATTCATGACAAAGTGCCAGTCATGCAAACTGTCCCACATGCCTCACTCTGGTGTCAGGTCTGTGTGCAGGTGCTGTAGGTGCTTTCCCTTTTAACATGCTTTATCCTCACCAGGGTCTCTTCCTTCAGCCAGCCTGGCCTGGGTACTTCCCATAGCTCAGTCTCTATTCCCTCCCTGAGTGCAGAGTTCAATTAACATTCCCTGGGAGGTCTCTCATTTACAGTGCTCGTCACCAGCTTTGATGAGGTTGTTCATAACCCGCTTCTTCCAGTGGATCCCATCTCTAACTTGGCAGCCCTTGTTTCTCAGGGATACTTGTGGCCATAAAAGTTAAGAGTGCCCCTTGCAGTGCCAGTCCTGTAGTGAGTTCTTCACTTGAAGGATGTGTCTCCACAAGCCTTTTCCCCTCACAGGAAAAGAGCAAGAAGAGTAAGTGTCACCTGGGATCCCATGTCCTCCTTTGCCCCTGGAGTTTTCTAGTCACACTTGATTTCCTCCAGGTCTCTATTAATAGCAGGTAATAAATAATTAAGTGGGAAAAGAACAAAAAATAAAAGAAAAAGGCACTAGTGGTGATGGTAATAAGGGTCGGAGGACCCTTGACAATCTCTGACATGTTGAATCCGGCCAAGCCTCCTTCTCCAGAATATCTGGCGGCAGATGTGTGTCTTCCCTGCAGAAGGGATCTCCAACTAGTATAACTTGCCCCTCCCTTGTGTTGCTAATGCTCAGTCGAAGCCCAGCTAGCTCTGACATGTACCTTAATTGAGATGCTTGCTGCTTCTGCATGCTAGTGTTGACCTAGGAGAAAAAAAAAAAGTGGAAAAAGCTTTGTGTTTGCAGCCTTAGTGTAAGAAAAAGACCATGGAACACTAGTATAATGAAAAAGAGGTGTTGGGAGATGTGCAGTAAGAAAGGAATTGAGATTTATGGAAAAGCTGATAATTAGAAGGCTCAGACTAATGTTTGAGTACCTCTCTTAGCAGCTGGTGTGTGATGGAAGCTTCCTGTGCAGGAATGATTGTTGGGTGTTACCCTGAGGATTTGTGCTTTAGCTTTCATTGATATGTTTGCAGTCATTGTGCATGAAAATACTACTTGGACTTCAAAAGTATTAAAAATGGAAACTTTAAAAAGATTTTTATGACAATCTTCTATTTTGGGCAAGGCTCTTCAGGCTGTTGGGTTCTACTTTTATTTGGCGTATGGTTACTGTGTTGATTTATATGTTTGGATCAGAGAAAAAAGTGCTGTAGTAGAAACTGAAATGTTTGCTATTTCTGGCTTTTAGAGCACTTGGACCAAGCTGCCAGGCAGTGAGTGGTAGGTGGGATGACTGGAGTCTAGTTTCCTAGGTGTGTGTCTTTGAAATGTAGTAATTCCAGCTTTTAACAGAATTTTTCTTTTAAGTTGCCACTGTCTCAGTGTTCTGCCATGAAACTGTGTAATGTCCATTTGGAAGTTACACTTGCATGAATTGTCTGGCAATGAAGAGGCAAGAAATGGTTGAAGAATCTAATGCTTCTTAGCTGTGTCAGTACAAATGAGTACTTGTGGGACTTCTGGTTGTAGTGGACTGTTATTTCTGCTTTTATATTTGTTTGAAATTGTCAAAGAGATGAACAAGTAACAGCTGAAGAGGGAGAGAAAGAAAACATTCATCTTACAAGTCCCATTTTGTTTAGAAAAGTAGTCAAAAAAATCAACATATGCATACTCATCTGTCCAGTTTGTTTTGGCCATGTTGTGTTTCAGCAGGTATCAACTGAAAATAGAGGGGTGGATACTTTTTAGTAGTAAGGATGTGTCATAGCATCGTTAGGGTATAATTCTATTACCCACTATGTGCTGTGAAAAAGCAGAGTGTTGCTCTTACATGAATTTTTGTGCCGTTTGTGAAATTCTCAGCAGGTTCTCTTGTGAGGAGGGGGAAGCAAATGTGGTCCTTTGTCGTGGAACTTCAGATGGCAAAGTGACTGTGACTGGAGGTGCTGCCACAGAGCAGCAGCTCTGCTTCAGTGACTTAGTTCAGAATGAAGGCTTCTAATTTCCCAGGTTACAGATTTGAGGCTTTTAAGGAAGTAGCATCATAATGTATTTCATTATCAGTCACTTAAACTGTTCTTTTGAGTTCACATCCCTTTCGTTTAATATAATAATGCTGAAGATGCAGAAATACAATTTGGGTATTACCTTTGAGAATATTGTATTACAGTTTCCTAATCTGTAAGGCCATGAGGGAAAGGGGAACAGAAGAGTATGGAAGTCACTGAAAAAACAGTTCAGGAATTTATGTTAATAATGTAAATGCTACTGTGTGTTATGGAAACATGAATGTTCTTTAAATCTAAAACAGAAGAAGTAGTAGTATTGTCTTTGCCTATTCAGAGGTTTAGAATGGCTAGTTTGGAAATCTGAAAGGATCCTTTAGGAGGGGATAGGATTGTGACAAGTCAACTGGTACTCATGGAGACCACTGTTATTTAGGGAACAGTATTAATTCAACTAAGTAGCAGAGAATTAATTGTTCAGATCTGTTTACTGTGGTCAAAAAAGAGGTGGTACAAACCTGTTAAAGTTGTCTTTGAAAAGGTGTACATGGTTGGTAAGAGACATTGCATGTAAATCTCTTTCCTGAGAGTTGATGTGATTTTTTTTGGTCAATGTTTCTTTTTTTGTTTTCCTTCCCCCTTCTCCCAGACTGAAGGTAATGTCATGAAAAGTAATACCATGAATAGTAGGAAACGTAATAATCTTTCCTATTTTGTTAGTAATCAACTATTGTGAAGGCCTTTTCTTGCAGGCTGTAGTCTGGAATTTAGTATGTTAAGTGATTCCCCTTTCTAAAGGGTTTTTTAAAATAGCTGTTAAAGAACCCATTATTTTGTCATCAGGAAGAGAATGCAAAGACTTGCTAGAGAGCAAAATTATAATAAAAGCAGAAGAATATCTGTTGGGTCCCTTCCAACACACCATATTCGATGATCTACTGCAGAAAGCTCTACTATATGGAAAAGTGCAAGTTAGAACTTGTGTAAAAGTTCTAACTTGCACTGTATAAAATGATTTAAAACTTTTTTCATCTGAGGCTGTTACTTTGCATCTGTAAAAGACACAAAGCCATCTGTCTTCCTCACACTGTCCACTCTCCTGGAGGCCTTGCAGCTCTTGTGGCTGTGGTCACATCTGTGTGTCCTTCTAGCAACCTGCACACATAAAATGACTGGAAACCTGAGCTTGGTTTCCAGCAAGGTGGACAAAACAGTGACTGTCACAGTGCCAAACCTGTTTCCATCATGAGCAAAGGGTATGCTTTCCACATCCTGTGATGTGCAAGCCTGTACACTTGATATAAGGGAAGCCTGTGTTTGTGGTGAAATAGGGGGAATCTTGCTTCAGGCCTTTTGAGTAGCTCTTTTTGTGTCACTATATGGACTCTTTTCCAGGGTTGAATTGAGGAAAATTTGTTGTTTGGAAGCATGTTTGCCTAGAGGCATTCAGATAAGGATTGCACAGCCTTTTTAGAGGACTAAGGCAAACAGAAAAGACAAACAAATCCAAAAAACTCATTGAGATTTTTGGAAAACATTAATTTGTTCTCTATCTCCCTGTAGATAGAGGAGCCCTTGTAACTCAAAGCAAAGTAACTTACTTCCAACCCAGACCTTCTCAAGAATTCTGTCTGTCCTGACACACTCCATTGCTGTTCCATACTTTCATTTTACATTGCTGTTTCATACTTTCAAGCCACAGTAACTTACTTCCAACCCACGATTCTCAAGAATTTTGTCTATCTTGGCATGGACTTCATTGCTGTTCCATACTTTCATTTTGCAGTGAGGAAGTAATGGTAAGGTGATTATATAGCAACTTGAAAACCTGATGCTGAAAATGCTTAGCTTAGATTTGTGTGGGATGTGAATTGTGGGGGGAAGAAAAAAAAAAGAAAAAAAATATGTCTTGAAAGGTGTAACTGCCTGTTGGATGTAATTCCAAATGAGCAGCATGGGACTTTGCACTGTGTTGGGTGCCAGGGTCTGCACAGGCTCTCTTCAGCAGTGACAAGTCTGACTGATGGTGTGATTTCTATGCAGGAAAAGCATGAGCGCTTACAGTGAACAACTGCCTGTGACTTGTTTTCAAAACATAAAAATATATTTTTATAGGTCTGACAAGAAGCCTAACTATAACTTCAGCTGATCAGTCAATGTTTGAAAAGGCCCAAGGAGAGAAAGTTACATTGCCATGTACTTTTGAACTCTCAGAAGAAGATGAAGGCCCACTAGATATTGAGTGGGTATTGATACCAGCAGATAATCAAAAGAGGGAACTAATAGTAAGTAGAAACTTCTTTTTGCGCATTGGTAATTCAGTTGTTTGAGTAGGTCAATGTATGAGTTTTGTTACTGACTTTTTAAACTTCCACCTTTTTGGGTTGGGATGCTTGTGATCTTAAATTGCTTTGAAGCACCAGTCACATGAAATCTAGTAGAAGTTTTGAAATACCAGATTAAGGATGAAATGTCAAGACATTTTTCACTATAAACTTGCCTTCTGATGAAGAACTTCCAAATTAAATACAATTCAGTTCCAAAAAGCAGACTTTGCTTTTGTTTCCTGCATTATCTTCCTTATTAAAAACATATTCATGAGGACTTAATTTTAAATATATTAACTCTTTTAGCTATTAATGCTCTCCTGTCTTTGAAAGCCTTATAAGTAAGATGATTCATATTAGTAGGCAGGTTTTGCAGAATTAAATTGGAGCAATTCTAAACAGTTTTCTTTCAGTCAGAAGTCAATGCTGACATATTGGTATGTGGTGAGGTGTTTGGTTGGAGTATTCACTATAATGCTGAGTTTGGTGATACTCATTTCAAAGATGGATATATTTAACTCTGTGTTATTACTGGGGTTAAAACTATAGAAAGAAACCTGAGAATTCAAATAGACTATTTTAATTGTTTGCACACTAAGTGGATTTCTGAATCGTATTTCTTTTTTTTTTTTATATAGATAATTATGTATTCTGTAGACAGGGTTTATGATCAATATTATGCTGCTACGACTAGGCGAATGCAGTTTAGTAATCTTGATCCCAAGTCTGGTGATGGGTCGTTGGATATCCTTAATTTAAAAGCAGCAGACACTGGCACATATCAGTGCAAAGTGAAGAAGGCTCCTGGAGTTCAAAGCCAAAAAATACAGTTGACTGTACTTGGTAAGATAATTTCTTTTCTTAAATTTTCAGTGATGTTTTTTATGTGCTTATTTCACCCTATTTTCAGTGTCTGAAATGAAACAGTTGGGCAGTGTTGTGCTGAATCTATAGTGATTATGGTCATTATCGAGGCCTTGGGAGGGATGGCTATAATTCTATGTTCTGGGAAATGATATTTAGAATAACAAGCATTTTTAGAAGTTCTGCACTTGAATTGTGTTTCACAGAAAAATCTTTCTGTGCGTTGAAATGGTTTGTGGCACAAACTTTATCTTTCACAAAACAGGCTGGCTGCTGGAATACAAGTAGCAAACATTTTGGTTGTGACTGTTATTAACTCAGTGACGTTTTGTTTATCAGTAAAGCCAGCACGGACTAAATGTTCCATTGAAGGATCACAGGAGATCGGAAAGGACGTTACCTTGAAATGTGTGTCACAAGAAGGATCCCCACTTTTGTCTTACGACTGGAGGAGAGTATCTGGCACACAGAATCTTCCTGCCACTTCCGTGCTGAGTACTGTCAAACTTCATTTATTACTCTGAAATACTTAAAAAGATTGCAATAGTATTTTGGCTTATCCTGACTTGTAAGCATCTGGGGGTTGGTAGTACTGTAGAGGAGTCAAGATTAAATGTCACTTCTGCCCTCTAACAAAACTGACTTTGAAACAAGCTGGAGTTGATTCTGGTTTTTAATTCATGCTTGGAAATGTTTCAAGCTCCAAGTTGAGATTCTTACCATTAGGCTGCAGTATGCTCACCTGTGCCCAAATGTTGTCAGTTCTCCTGCTTGCTGATGGTTTTGTTTTTGTGCTTAAGTGAACAGTAGGGAATTCAGATGTGGCTTCAATTTGATTTAAAACAAGCAAAAAAATCTCAAATTTTTGTAAGCTTCTGCACTCCATTAGAGTATGTAATATCTTAGGACACAGATCCATAAAAATCAGTAAAAGGAAGAACCTAATACTGTTCTTCATTTTGAACTTGACTCCTGGTCTCCTATTTGATGTCTCTTATTTCTTGTTTTGACAGTGAATCAGTTGATCGTTAATGTCCTTCTCTGTACCACTCAAGAGTTTACTATACTTTTCTTTTCTCCACATCCCAAATTTGGCTTGTGGTAACAAAAAGAGCAATTGGCAATATCAGTGCTGGACAAGAATGAGTGGGAAATTGTGCAAGAGTGACTTGTAGCTCACTAAAGCCATGTTAGTTTTGGGCTTGTGAATGTAGTTTTGGGGACACTGAGTGTGTTCTGAAGAATCTAGACAGTACCTACCTAACTTGTTCAGCAGATAGCGCAAGTCAGATGCTGTGGAATACATTTCTAATTGGGTAAGACTTTTACAAACAAAGCATTCTACAGCATGATAGAACTGTTTTAATCTGGATGTTTTTTTAATAGCATTTTTAAGTTAAGATTTCAAGTATATGCTACTTAAATAATCTTGTGATGTTAAATATGGAATTATATTTAGGAAAATGGTCAACCTATACCTTCTATTGTTTGTAGATAAAAATACAGGGGAGCTTCTTCTGAAAAACGCCTCTCGAGAGTATTCTGGTAGATACAACTGTGTGGCCTCAAACAGAGTTGGCACGGATGAATGTTCTGTTGAGCTGAATGTCACCCCTCGTAAGTGTTTGCAGTGCAACAGTCACACAGTGCTCTTGTATTAACACTGTGCAGTCTTTTTCTCTCAACTCCTAAAAGGTTAAAACCCCCAATGCTGTTATGTAACTTGTGGGTGCCACTTCAAGTCGTACTGTTTTAAATGCATGTGATTGAGCACTCCCCCTCTGATTCGGTGATGTGTTATTGACCTGCCTCATGTGAAACATACTGGGCTTAATGTTAAAAGAAAGGTCTTGTAACTTTGACTTCTAACAAACAGTATTGTTATTTGTCTATTCCAGCCGTAAATACAGCTGCTATCATTGTTGGAGCTATTATAGGAACTCTGTTGGGTCTCTCTGTACTGTGTTCTATCATCTTCTGTTTCTGTAAGAAGCACAGAGAGAAGAAATACGAGAAAGAAGTACATCATGATATCAGGTAACAGCGTGTCTCTAGTTTCTGAGCAGTATTATTGGAAGATTAACTTTTAAATGTGTATTTCTGCAAATAAGTTACTTAACAGTTGAGATTTCTGTCTTAATCTGGAAAGCTTATTATAACACACTAATGGCTTGTCAGAGAACTTTTTGTGGTTTGTCCAATTTCAGCAAACATTTTAGGGGCTATGAATATTGAGGGTTTGGGGAGGGTTTTGTTACTTTAAAGGAAGATATAAGGGTATTTTTGACTACTGCATTAGAATATAAAAAAACCAAACTGAATATTTGTTTTAAAGTAATGGTGACTGAGCTCTTGTACTGCAACTGACTTTTTTTTTTTGGTTTCTGTTCATTTCAGAGAAGATGTTCCACCTCCAAAGAGTCGCAGTTCTA
Organism: Sinosuthora webbiana; assembly: GCA_013397395.1. Taxonomy (NCBI): domain Eukaryota; kingdom Metazoa; phylum Chordata; class Aves; order Passeriformes; family Sylviidae; genus Sinosuthora; species Sinosuthora webbiana. The sequence goes on along the minus strand of VXBN01008153.1, from coordinate 1,758,987 downwards.
CAGCTCGCAGCTACATCGGCAGCAATCGTTCTTCCCTGGGCTCAATGTCTCCCTCCAACATGGAAGCATATACCAAAACTCCATACAGCCAAGTCCCAAGTGAAGACTTTGAACGTACTCCTGCTCAAAATCCAGCCTTTGCACCTTCAAAGGTAGCTGCACCTAATTTGAGTAGAATGGGAGCTGTTCCTGTGATGATTCCAGCACAAAGCAAAGATGGGTCGATAGTATAAAATATTATTAATTTAAAAGCTGTTTTTTAAAGTGTTCATTGTAAGTATTAGAGAAAACTACTGTGTTCCATCCCTCATTTAAACACTGGCATGAAATTTTCCTTGAAGAAAATGTAAAAGTTCATTTGAAAAGCCACCAATTCTTACATTTAATTTTAAACTTATTTGTATATGACGGTTGAACTATTTGCTAAAAGCATTGAAGTTCACAAATAAATATCAGACACTGAAGGTATTTAGACCTCTGGTAGGTTGCTGAGGAGGCTCTGACACTGTCAGCTAATGTACAGTTCTGAATGTGTAACAGTGAGACACAGGTGAGAGGAAACAAAAGCATTTCATGTGTAGACCATGAAGTTTCTCAGAGTTCCTGAGACTTTATTCTGTTGTGGAATAACAGAAATATTTTAACTTGGCCACTGTCTGGTATAGTTGCAGGGGGCTTAAATACCAGGGATTACTTTGAATTCTGTTCAAATTGAGTATTTATGTGGTTATTTAACCTGGTGATGTTTGTTTGGAGTACTTGAGCTCTTATTGCAGGGGCAGACAGTTATTTGATTGGTTCAATGAATTTAATTAATCCCTTCTGAATTCAAAATGGCAGTCAGTGGAATTGTGACAGGAAACCTTGCAAGTTCTTTGAAGCACAATTTTTTCTACAGTAACTAGTTCTGGTCCTGTCAGATAACTTAATAATTACATTATCTGATGCAAAAGGTCCTATCAGGTTGTTGGTAGATGTCTCTAAGCTCTAAAACCTAGGACCAACTGTTACTGTCACACTAAGAATGAATTAATGTATCTTGATACATTTATAAATGTATCTTTTAAGTTAATTGTACCTTGCATTTTCCAATACCTGGTTAGATACTAAGGCAGTGTGCTCTTAGGTTTTTTTCCAAAGCAATTTCCTAGAAGCTCCATGAGGACTTGATGAAACCTGTTAAGTAACTGGTATTTGATGGCTGTCCTCTTGCTCTAACCACTGTGGAAACAACTTTTCTCATATGCACCTAAGCAGCAGTCAGTCCTTCTTCAAGATGCTGTCTGGCTATATGAATTTCAAGGAATTCAAAGCTTGTTTTTTCTTGCCTCTTTAATAGCCCTAAATATTCTGAACCAATGTTCAGACTGTAGAGAGCAAGAGTTTCATGTAGCTGAGAGGAAAAAATTACCCAGAATTGTTGATACAAATCTCATGTTGTGATATTGAAAACACTTCTTCCTAATTTTGCAAACTTAAAGCAATACAGGAGAAGCACAACAATTCCTTGTCTTACTTTCACATGTATTTAAGGACTTCTGGTAGCTTCTAATGACTGTTGTCATATACCTGCAAAAGCTCCATCTAAAACTCAGTAGTTTGAATCTGAATTCTTTTTTCCTTCCTGTTTTCTACCTTCTTTATCTTGTGCTGGGGAGCAGGGTGGGGAGAGTTCTTTTAGCTTACTCTAGCTAGAAATGTCGAACTGTAAGGTATTTTGGAAAACTGTAAATGCATTATAGTATGTGCATTGATGTTGATGAAGGAGATATCTGAATAGCCTGTTGAAAGATGTTGGGATTATTTGTGTGTACCAACAGTGAGAGAAAACAACATTACCCCAGACTTCTAGGTTTAGTATCTGCTTATCTGTAGCTGCCTATAGATCTGTGATGAATTCTTTGGGTTACTACTAAATGCTTGTCCTATCTGTAAATAGGTGCACAATTTTTGGCTGGCACTATTAATGTAAAGAAATTCCCCTGCCTGTGGCAGTGGTTGGTACAAGGTCATCTTTAAGCTCCTTACAACCCAAACAATTTCATGATTTTAACATACCCTTCATACTGAATTTAGAAACTTGAATGGCTATTAAGTAATATGGAATTAGTTTTACACATTTGGGACTTTTTTAGATTGTAAACTGATGCTGTTAGAGATCAGATTTTTTATCTTTCATGTGTGCCTTGTGAATAAACTTTGCCTGATTGTAACTTCAGTTTTTATGAAATTTCTGGTGCCTAAACATACTGTATGAACAGGTGCTTAGATGGTACAGTTCTTAAAACATGACACTGTGATCTGATTTCTTGATTCTTATGTACTATTTATACCTCTTCATGCCTATTTTTGGATGTGAACTTCAATGTCTCTCTCTGTATTGTTCTGTATTTCAAAATGTCACTTAATTTCTTCAATTGCTAATTATGATTTGAGTGTTTGTGTTCCTGAAAGCTCTTCAGTTGTTGTACCAATGAGAGGGACGATTGACTTTTATTTCTGTGGTAAATAATAGGTTTAGTAAATGTGCCAAACATAGCTTCTGAAGAACTGTAGATGAGGAGACAGCTTTTTGCATCCAATTATTGCGTTAGAAGAGACTTCCAAGATGTTAATCATACACTGATTGTTTACCTTGAAACTAAGGCCTTTCTTAATGAAAAGGGTATAGTTACTACAAATACAAGTTGAGTGCAAGACTAAACTGAATCACAGACTGAGAGAGAGCTGTAAACCTAAGGAACCAGGCAGCAAACCTACTAAATTTGGTTCTAAGCCGTCTGTGGACCTGTGTGTGTTTTTCTGGGTTGAGTTTCTTGTAAATTAAATTTTTGTTTTATTTGGTTTGGCCTGAGACCCTGTAACTTATAGTCAGGTAAGCCCTAGGACACAAACTCAGAAACCTGTCTCAGTAAAGCGCACGGAGCAGAGTTTACACATGCTTGATGCTCTGTCAGCTTGTGCAGAATAATAAATGGGCAGAAGAGAAGGACAGCCTGATGTGCCCCCAGAGCTTGGCTGTTAGGCTTAGCAGCCTTGACAGTGTCTTTCTATTTATGTAATTGCATGGAAAAATGAAAGAAATGAAATCTGACACAGTCCTTATCTGAAATATAGAACCTCTGACTTGGGGTAAACTCTGCCTCAAGTTGCTATCATCATGCCTTTTTGGGTGGATGCAACACTACTATGAAAACATAATACTGCTATAAATTATTTCTTTTGTCATTAGAAGATTCACTTACACTGGATTATGATTCTCAAAAGCAGCTACTATATTTTAACAATCTCTAGCTGTGTGGGAGATGAACTGGTTAAACATGTGAGGTGTCTGATGTGACAGAGAGCTCTGCTGACAGAACGCTTTTAGGAAGTAATGGCAGCTGATATACCAGTTAGGAGGTGGCATTTTTAATGTCTCTTTTTGTTTTTGTTTTTTTTTTTTTTTAAGGGGGGGGGCAGGGAGGGAGGGTGTTAAAATTGTGTAAATACTCTAAGTGAGCTCAAGAAACCTCTAGTTAATGTCATGACTGTAAAATTGCCTGTTGAGGACTACTATATATAGAAAGAAACCCCTCGATTTTAGCATGGTGTGAATAAAGTGTTAGACTTGTAATACTGTAGAGGTTACGTTACACTCGTCCATACATTACAAGAGTTTTCATCGACTTTCTGCAGTGGGTATTTAAAGATACTTGTGTGAAACTTCCTTCCCTAAAAACAAATACTTCTTCCAAAACTGTGTGGTGCACAGAAATGCCTTGTTGGAGGGGTGAAACATGACCTTTGAAAGAAATGTACAACGCATACGTCTTTCTCAGCTCTTGATAGTATCATTCATATTAGATGTATGCTTCCTGTTTAATAGTGCAAGTAAGACTTCTGAATTGCAAGCTTTTTCTGTAATGCTGAATATTGTATATTACTGGTTTCCATGACAAGCTTTTAGTTTTGTTCTGAGCAGTGTATATATTCTGGATCACTCTAGGTCTTTGTTCCAGTCTAAAGATATTATGCTATTTGTGTCACTTAAACCTTGTTTTATACACTTGATAGGTGCTTTTTGGGGCCCTTTGTTGAATAGTCCCCTAGCACTGAGATATAGCTCAGCTGAAATCAGAGCAATAAACAACTTCCTGGGATCTAAAATGTGATGTTATGTTACACTTCTCATGCACAAAGCATGGACTTTGAACATTGATATGAATTTCAGTATGAGGTTTTATATTCACACTTTTGGGGGAATGGTATTTTAAAATACAGGTATTGTGAGTGAATTTGTAAAAAAAAAAAAAAAATCCGGAACTTTAAAATGCTGTAGTTCCATGACAGACTTGTGTACTTTTTGAAATAAAACTGTTGGAGAAAACAGTAGTCTGTCTTTATTTTAAAGCAGCACTTGTATATGGCTTCAGCTTTTTCTTTATGTAATTGGAAGTGAACTAATAAATATGGCTGTGTATACCATGCTGGCATGAATAATTTTATTTATTGCTTTTTTTCCCCCTTTCCAAGGCAAGTAAAGCTTTAGATATTTTAAACGATGCACTTTTAGATAGGGTTTTTTAATTGTAGATACAGTTATTCTGAAACATAAGGCTGGAAAGGAACTTTAGATTAGATTTCATCCCTCTTTATTTTAGGTAGAACCAAAAACTCCTGAAACTGATTAATCTTTGTCTTTTAAAGTTCAAACAAGCAGGTTGATAGCACTCAAAGTATGTTGATAAAATGCTCCAGGTTTTTATTGTTAATGTGTTAATTTGCATCTCTTTCAATTTTGATGAAGCTGATTCAGGATACTCTGCACCACTTGGCCTTGCAAACCAACTGATTATTGTCCTTGTAATTTTACCTGAGATTCATGTGATTTCTCCGGTGTCATCTGGGGTGGAGATCCAAAATCTGGCATGGGCTTTATTTGCACTACTGGCATGTATTCAGTTCATATCATTGGAGGCATAATTAGCTTACTTTTGCTCATAATGTATGCATGTTCATATGTTATAATGCATGCCTATCTTCATATATTACTGTGTTCTGGGCCAGGACAGATGTTCCAGTCACTTCTTTGTATATGTAAAAAAACCCAATACATGTGTGCACAAGCATGTGAAGCTAAATGGAGTACTGGTTCCGAAACCTTCAGGATTTTTTTCTTTTTTTTTTTTTTAATTTCAAATTAAGACTCATACTTAAATAACAAAGGAAACCTAATAAAAATGGAAGTTCAGATTTGTCTCTATTTATAGAGTTCTAAGAAACCTTTCTTAAACTCTTTTTAACATTCATGTCAAGACTTGGGAAAGGATGGAAGGGTTTAACTTAGGGTGGCAGTTTTGTCACAGATGGCTCTTGCATGCCTCAGCTGCTCCTCAGGTCTTTTATTTGGAGGATAGGTGACCGTGAACCACAAGCTGAGTCTGTGAAATTCCAGCAAAACAGCTGGAACTTTCCTGAGTGTCCTGATAGAACAGAGGGCACTCAGCACCTGGTAGTTCTACAGAACCTCTGTTGTCCTTTATATGTGTATTAGACAATGCCTTGGATAAAGTGTCATAAAAGGTCTGGCTGTTAGTTTGTTTCTCCTAGGATCTTGGCTGTGTCTCTTGAGCTTACTGTCTCTCATTTGTTTCCCTGATGGAACAGCTTGAGTTCTTTCAAAGCTCTGTGATTATACTGATAGGCAATTAATTGCTAGGCTCTTTTAAAAAGCAGATAATGACAGCACCTTAGCCTTGTTTCCTATCTATCCTAACTATTCATAAAGTTTGTAAAGAAAAGAGCTGATTAAGTAGCAGAAACAAGAATAGGATGAAACAGCTATAAATGTTGCCTACCTTTCCAAATCTCAGCTTATTCTAAAACTACTTTTAGCTTGTTTATGACTGTAGGTGATGTCTCAAAACATGAAGACTTGCATCTTAATATAAAAATAATGTATGTACTTGAGTTACGATGATTCCGTTGCTCTTCTTAATTTGCTTTAGGCTTTTTGCAGAATGTTGCAGGCACAACTACCAGGAGAGGAATATGAACCTTTAATTTTATAAAATAACCAGTCTGGCAGAAAACTGGCCTGGAGGATTGTGTTGTCCCTGTGTCTGATTGCCATTCAAAGTCAAGTTTCTGGAACTAGGGTAGCCTTTAAGTATCTTTTGATTTTTGTATTGTTGGAAATCAAAGTCAGTGTCACTCCTGTAAGTTGGTATTTTGAAGACTTCAGCTTCCAGCTGTTGAAGGTCAGGTTGCTTTGGATGTGCAAAGTCAGCAGTATTTAGTGGCAGCAGCTGCTCTTTGGGTCCTGATTTTTAGTGAAGTTTCTTTTGGTCAATGCTGTCTGGAAGAAACAATGAAGGACAATTGTACTGCATTATTTGGGAGACAAAGCAGTACAGTTCATACAGGAGCCCCGCATGATGCCGGGGTTGATGGACGGATTGAGGAAGGGAAGGGAGCAGCTTTGTAAGGAAGTTGAGCTTGTTGGTTACACAACTTGATTATGTAACAGTTTTAAAAAGTGGCAATATTAGAAGAGACATTACCGAAGATAAAATTATGTGCTTTCAGATGTTAATCTAATTTTCTCCTGGGGAAAAATCTCTGGAGGCAGTGTGTCCGCTGGGAAGCGCAGGGAGCTGCGCAATGCCTTGACAGTTGTCCCACTTCCAGGGCTGGATGCTTTGGAGCTGCAGGCAGGGCAGAAGCTGAGTGCTGTACCTGAAGGGTATTGTACTCTCTTTCCCAGAAAATTTTTCCTAATTGCAAAACAGGGAGAGGAAAGCAGTGAGTCTGATCAGTTCCTGTGGAGTTCTGTACCAGGGATGGGAATTCTGGAAACATGCATGAACTTTCCAGCTCCTTGAAGCCTTTCCCTACTCTGGTTTGTAGCAACATCTGGCTTAGAGGTCTTCAGAGTCTTCAAAACATTCACCGCTTAAATTGCAGAGCCAGGTACTCTGCCTACTATCCATAATTTCTGCAGGTGATGACTCTGGTTATATTATTACTAACAGTACTGTATAAAGAATCAGAAGAAAGTCGATTCTCCTGAACACTCCAGACACGGTAAATGGTGACAGCTCAGCTTTTTGGTGCTCTGGGCACAAACATCTCCAGGGGTGTGGTGGTCACTTGGGTTAGAATTTGCTATGAAAGAGTACTGAATCAGATGGTAAAGAGCTATAAAAGTAATTTAGTGTCATTAGTAAATAGCTTCCACTTATGTCAGGTTCTGTGTGAGTAGGAAAGCAACTTGAGCTTTTGTTTCTTGTGGCCAGTTGCTGCCGTGCAAGTGCAAGTAACACCTCTTTACAACTTGTGACTTGTCCTAGTCAGTGATTTGTAATTGAAACTATTATCCCACCCAGGGATCTGAATCTCCCTATTTCGTGTCCCTTGGTAATATTTTACCTGTGAAACAACAGTTGGGATTAGTCAGATTTCAAGGAAGTTAAAGTGTGCAGCAGAGCATTTGTTCCCGATGTTTAAGGGCTCTGATTGCAGTCCCAGCCACTCAGATGACTCCTCAGGCAGCTGAGTGGGTGCTGGTTCCAAGAAACTATTTGCTGAAGTCAAAACACTTATCCTACGTCTTACTTAGCTGTAAGAGAGCAAGATAAAATTAATTTAAGATTTCTGTTTCCTGGTACAATAGCTCAGGTGGGAGGGAAGCCGATACCTTAGACTAGACATAAAGGCAACTGGTGGGAATACATGAAACTACTGAATTGTTTTGACTGCTAAAGAAAATGCCAATTCTGGGGCACAGCTGGTGGTTCCTGAAACATGTCAAAAAGCTTATGTTGTGGCTGCTAGCACTGCACTTCTTCTCCAGATAAATAAAATGCCCTTCCATGTCACTTCCAATCTTGTAACTGTCAAGACCAGAAACCGTTCATCTCATCTGTAAAATACAAAATAAATGTTGCAATTAGTTTATTTTCACATATTCTTCTCTCTTTCTTGTTGGTACATGAGAAAAATTCAGACTTACTAAAAGGACACAGCTTGAAATGAGCTGTTTGGTCTTGCCCTGGTTTCGTCTTTGTACTCTGTAATTCAAGAAGTTGCTTAGCCAGTGCAATATCTTTTGCTTCGGACTTGAGTTGTGGTTTGGGTGACCTCTTGAGGTAACCTAACCTATTTAATTTAATGATCTTGTATTCCTGTTTAAGATGGGAAAACTCACTGTGTTTAAAACAAAACTTCGAAAAAATGCTGTGGCTTCCCATATTGTCTCCAGCCCATTTGGGG
>VXBN01008153.1:1738408-1750723 GCA_013397395.1 Sinosuthora webbiana | reverse complement strand
AAAAAAAAAAAAAAAAAAAAAAAAAAAAAAAAAAAAAAAAAAAAAAAAAAAAGGCAAAATATGAGTGTTTTGTATGGAAACAGAGTAATAAACTGTGTTTGTGAATTATGAGTGTCTCCCATAGCTGATGCTTTGGCAGCCTCTGTCCCCATCTCTCTGTGCCTAATTGTGACCAACTGTTTGGTGCTCTGCAGTGACTTTCTAAGAGTGTTTTCCAACAGAAAGCTGAAGAACCCTTTAAGGTGCCAGATGGTTATTTTCTTATTGTTTACTCAGGAAAATAATTGAGGTGAGAAATCTGCATCAATTAAACCTTTTTTTTTTTTAGTAAGTTCTAACAAAAAACTCCAGAAATGTAATTTTTGATAGGTTTTAACAGTTGTGATGAGAATCGCTGTATTTATGTCATCTGTACACACACTGTTGCTAGGCTTGAAGTACATTCTTCTACATCCCTTTTATTTACCAAAAAAAAATAGGTGTAACTATTTCCCAGTTGCCTAGTATGAAGCAGGCCTTAGAACTACTCATTAAAATGTCAGTATTTTTCAGACTGAACTTGAGGTCACCAGTGATGGTTCTTCATTTGCAGCTCATTTAGGGGAAAAAAATTCCTCAACTCGATCACCAGTGTGTCTGTTGGTTTTCATTTAGCAGCAAGACAATGAAAATAGTGATTCTTTTGCAGATAACCTACAGCAGTGATCTTGCTAGATTTGCATACTTGAAAGGCATCAAAGTTCTAGACAGCAATTCTATGTTTTTAAAATCAAGGTTATGTTGCTACTTGAAGTATTTTAGGTGCATTATGTTGAGTATGATCTTTGCACATCTGAACTGGGTGGGCAGGCAGGAATCTCAACTAACCCACTAAAATCCTTTATTCCTAGATGAAAGGGCTGGAAGGAGGGTTACAGCCTTTATGCTCAACAGTCCCTTTTGTTGCTTATTAGAAATTAGCATAATTTCCCTGCCCCTGGAAGCTGGGAATTACCTGAGCAAGCTGGGATTTCAGCTGACAGTGAAAATTGGGTTGTTACTTTCTACATGGGAACTTAATTCTGTCAACATCTCATGTCTGTGCCAACCATATGAGTTAGTTCATTTGCTGCTGGCTTTATAGTTTGTACATGGAGGCAAAATTGTTGAATGTGCAAGGAGGCTGAGGGCATCCTAATTCCTGTCATGGCTGACAGAAGCCCACTCACCAGCAATAAAAACAATAACAAAAGAATCCCAAGGCAGAGGACTCCGATTAACAAGGTGGAGAATTAGGGTTGATGTCCTGGCTCTGTTGTGACTTAGCTGAGTGGTGGGGTTTTTTTTTAAATTTTCCATTGGCATTGAAGTTTCCTCTTTGTTCATCATCTCTCAGCTGTTAGAGCCTTCTGTTGACTCTTTGTGACTTTTGGAACTAGGGTTTCCCGTCGCACTGTCATTTGTTTTAACGCTATCCTTGGCGAGTCTTTTCAGTCTTCACCAGATGCCCATCTAGTACTTTTTTCCATTTCTTTCATAATCTTAGGAAATTTTGAAACAGATGTATTTAAAGATAGTTGTCTTGATGAGACCATCTGTGGTTGTCTCTGTCCCCTGCTGCTTCCTGGTTTTTAATTCTGTCCTGACAGCAGTCATTCTTCCAGTACTTCTGGTGCTCCTTGAGTATTTCAGGTTGTAGGAAAACTAGTAGTTGAGCAGATCCCATTATGGGACTTCCTGAGGGTGAGAGATCCCCCAAAGCCCATTGCCAATGTGAGGGGCAGTGTCCTCATCACTCCACTGGGTCACTTGATACTCCCTCACCACTTTTTCCCTGCTGCTCACTGCAGGTGTCTTGGAAGGTATTCTCAGAGTGAGATAATGGCAATGCAGACTCCAGATGTGTTGGGTATTTTCCTTCACCATTACTGACACTGGAGGTGTCTAACCCTGTGTGCAACAGGCTGAGATATAACCAGAGAGATGGAAAGTTCCTTGGCATCACCTGGTGTTTGGTGTTTTATATGCTTTGCCTACAGCTTCCCACTTATATTGCTGCCTGACCTTCCTCTTTCTATCACATGCTGCCTTTTTATTCCTGCCTGTGGTATGGATTTCACTACTGGAGCAGGTCAGAGTTTTAGGCAGGTTTTTCTTTTCTTCTGAATGTGGTATGTTGCTTTTGATCACGCTTTTGTGGAGGGTCATTCTTTTTACTGTCACTTTCTATCATATTTTCTGTTCCTAACCAGTTTTACTTGCCTCTGCTTTAGGCATTAGGGACTTTAAGCTCCGTTTCATACAGTGTGTTTCAAACTGGCCCCTGGTTTTCCAGCTTAAACTTAATGGGGTTACGATTGCAAGTACCTGGGCAGACAGTAGTTTCTTATTAACTCATAGTTTTCCTTGCACGATCCAAAGGACTTACCACATCTTGTTTATAAGTTACAACACTGGGGGGTGGATGGTTTAAATTTTTTTTATTATTATTATTATTTATTCTTTATCACAGCTGCATGAACAGCCTCTAGCTGCATGCTAAGGTTCACTTGCCNTTTTTTTTTTTTTTTTTTTTTTTTTTTTTTTTTTTTTTTTTTTTGCTAGAGATTTGCTTGGATGAGAAGGAAAGGCAAAGAAAATCAAGACTGAAAGTATCAGGGCAGTGCAGCAAGGGAGAACAGATTGTGTTTGCCTTTCTAGCTCATTTAAGCATCAGATTTTAAAGAACACTTGCTTTTCCAAACAACTGGGGTATCAAGAACTATTCCCCTGTCCCAGCTCGTCTCTGTGTGTCATGCAGCAGAATTTTTTCCATAAGCAGGGTATGCTGATGGTCTCCTGACTCCTTCATGAAATGGAGCAGAGGAGCTTGATGGAGAGACATCGTTACATGAACCCCTGCTTGCCTATCCCTTAGAAAAGCTGGATTTATAAATGTTTTGGAGTGTAAGAGCACTGTTTCCTCAGGCTCTTCCAGTAGAATGGGATAGATGAACTGTGTGTGGAGCAGCTAAACTATTTAGAAGGCATATGCTTGCTAATTATTAACTTGAGAACTATAAATGCAAGAGGTGGAAATAGCAGCATTGCACAATCCATGGTGCCCAGACAGGAATACAGAAAGGACACTTCTGGCCTCAGTGTTCAGTCTCAATTAATGCATCTCTTAATATTCCCTGGAACAATAATTATGTGAATAATAGCCTGAATGAAGTTCAGAGAACAGCAGGTTCTCGTGCCAGGTAATGGCTTGAAATAGAAAGAAGTCAAAGGTCATGATTTCCTGCCAAGCAGAACTTGCTGCTGCTTTGAGTTACTATTCCAAGCCAAGTTTTGGGAAGGCACTCAGTTCCTTTTACTGTCACTTGCAACTGGAAGATTCCATTTGATGTGTAATTCTAATTGCAGCATGACAGTGTGCAAAGAAGAAAGTGAGATGTTGCAGAAATAGCCTGAGTCAGTTGTTTTAATTACTGGTCTTATGGAGAAACTATTGTGGCATTGAGGCACGTCTTAAAAATCTGTGAGGATGGGTGTAATTATACAAAGGCTTATAATAAGCTGAAATTTGGTAAGAAAATGAGATGTTTCCAGTAAACACAATACATCCATACACATTTGTGGATTATTAGTTAGGAAGACTTGTTTTCTGGTGTATTATCATGTTTGCAGAATTAATATTGGTGACTGTTGGCAGCATTTAGGTAAAGGCAGCATGTAGAAAGTGCATTTTGTAGCATGGAGATGTGGCAAAAATGCTGAGTTATCATTTTTCTTACAGTACCAGTTTTAGAATATGAACTCAAAGAAGTACAGAACTGATAGAGAACTGTAACTGGAACAAAGAGTTATTTTTATTATCTTTGTACAAAACGTTATCCCCAGAAAAGTCAATAACAATAGTCAAGGGAACTGGAACTAAAGAAATGATTAAATGAGCAAGTGTGCAGGTTGGGATGAGGCACGGTTTGAGAAAACTGAGTGTTCATGGCAGTAAACAACAGAACTGTGTGGTTCTTTGACAATGCCTAGTTACTGGTATGAAACTTAGGAAAGAGACATTTAGTGGATTTTGACAGGTACTTTAAAAGTGCAATGCAGTAGGTATGCACTGGGAAATCCATGAGATACTGAAAATTTCCTGTCAAGTTAAACTTCCAGTTATTTAGAGTCCACTGATAAATGAAGTTTCAATCTGCTGCACCACTGCATCTTTTTGCTGTCAGGTATAACCCCTAATCTGAATGGCCACGAGTTGGGTGATGATCTGAATAGTGCATTTAATGACTGCATGCTACAGTATCTGACCTCCTGTTGATATAGCTTAATGATATTCTTTCTTTTTGTAGTATGACATCGCACACAAGGCTGGTGACATAACAGTGGTATAAACATGAAGAAACAGGCATCAGTTTTTGCATGACTTTCCACTATGGTGAAACTGAAGTACATTATGAAGTGCTGGGGTTTTTTTACTTGCTCTCACTTTAGATTCAAGATTTTTTAGTAGGCTGTATTCACTTTTGTAAGTACCAATTTTTTTTCTTTTTCACATTTTTAATGCAAAGTTTACAAAGGCTCTCCTGAAGTTTTTCTTACTACTTTTGTGTTGTGAAAAGACTGCACCATCCCTCCTTTCTCCTTCCCCCACCCCATTCCTGGAGATGCAAAAAATTGTGAAGTTAACAAAATCAACTCAGGTAGCACAAATATAGCCTTAAGCAGTGGGGTGTTAAAGCGATTTTAATCTGAAATAGAGTAGTTTTGGGTTTTCCTAGCTTTCTGGTCTGCTGATTTCATAAGGGAGTGTGTCGTCTATTGAATGCTGTCGTGATACCCATGAGGGCTTACAAGCCGTGTGCAAAATGCTCTGTGTTTTGAGATTGTATATATTTTATAACACTTAATAAAATATACTTGAATGTTACAGTTAACGCATGCTTCAGCATAATCTGTTAATGCAGGTGGTGTGGTAATCCATGTTTGTGCATTTCCTTATTCCTTCTGCTCCCCAATTTACCATGCAGGTGTCCAGAGGGAAGAAGAGTATGCTCTTTAAACCAGGCTGGTTACAGGGTCCCCATTGCCTCTTGCAGTGTGGAGACTTTGGATCTTGATTTCATAATGAAAATACTAATTTACTTAGCCATGTAAGGATAAGACCACTGTAATCTGATCTAATGGACTGGAATTTACTAAATCAATTTTTGGAGCCTCATACCATGTGGGCTCGATATTTTCTGAGCTTGAGAAGAGCTAGCTCTTCTCAAGGGAAACTTTTCAACAGTTTTCTTTTTTCCCAAAACAACCTTGTGTAAACAATATTCCTTTCCCATAACAACTGGTGTTGTTTTCTATTTCTGTAATTTAGCCAATGGGAGAGGTGTCAGTCCTATGGACCAATAACATGTCTTTTAGTGCAGCATGTTATAAAAGGGCTGAATGAATTGTAAATAAAGCTTCTGATTTCTACTGCGTCCTGACTGGAGTCAAGCATCTTTATTTCGTGTCCTGTCATGAGAGGTACCGTGCTGGTACTTGGGCATTTTGGTAACCCATTCCCTGTCACAGTCCACGTAAATCAGAGCACACTGAAGGACACAGGGAATTTAGGCAGTAGCAGTGAGCATATGTAGACTCAAACCTGCCTTTAACTACATCTGTCTGTGCTCTTGAGAAATACTGGTGTTGGTTTCCAACTATTGTAAATACGTAGTTATTAATTTAAACATTAATCTAGGGGCATGTGCTATGCTGTGGTCTGAAGGCAACCACATCACAATCCATTGTGAAACTGGTAGTTATAATGCTGAAAAGTTATTCAATTATTTTGGCTTCTGTTTTTGAGAGAAGCGCAGCTAATTCTAGAATAAACTCAGATGCTGTCAAGCACAAGTTCCATTTAATGAGTTTTGTCACTGCACATAAACAGTCTAAGGAAACAGGAATAACTTCTTGAGAAAAATGGAAGTGTGTAGGGTTTCTAAATATCACAGGTTCAAGTAGCCAATAAAAAAAAAAGTTCCGAATCTAAGTTCAATGTTGTAATTACAGAAAAGATACTTTGCCTTTAAGAAGTACTTGTATTTGTGCCAAAATTTCATTCCTCATTCTCTCCTTTGACTCCATGCTGCCTAAACTTGTCTCTGAGTGAATCTGGCAAGTAATTAATCAGGGTAAAATTCCATTGGGATTGGTATGAAAGATGCCTTGTCAAAAAGCAGCAACTGCCTGTTCTGTTCAGTGTATGTTCTGTAATGTAATGATTTGTAGACAGAATTTACCTTTTTTGCTATGGTGTGCTCCATATAAGATGAGAAAGTATCTTTTCCTACCCTCAGTGATCACCATCGTCTAAGTGCTTAATTGCTGGTGTTTGAGAAAGTCAGAGAAAGCTTGCAGGAGTAACTGCAGGCTTACAGTTTTGTTTAAAAAGTGAATTTTGTAGAACTCTTTTCTGCAGAAAAATTTGCAAAGCCTGCTGCACTAAAGGATGTTCTTAAAGGAATAAGTGAAATAAACTTTTTTGAACTTAAATTCCTATCTAAATAATAGATTTATATTGTAAGTAATATATATATAGATATAAAAGTACTGTCATTGAAGGTAAATGTGTGTCAATTTTGCAAAGAAATTTGTGGGGTTTTTTGTTTGTTTGTTTGCTTTGGGTTTTTTTCCCCACAAGAAATCAGTAATTGTAAAACTTCTTTGTCATCTCTCTGAGGAGTTTCTTGGCTAATCCCTATGTTCTCACCAGATGCTCAGATACTGAGTTTTTTGGAAGGTGCTTTGTGTTGGGTAGTTAGTCCAGAAGTCAACCCTGCCTGGGGTCACCAAGTATGGGCTGTTAACTTTATGTTGCTGTGGTGTAAGCAGGATGTGAGTTTGAAATCTTGTCTGATGCAGAAAGTCTGAAGATTTATTCTCACTCTCAATGTGTTCTCTGCCACCTTTCTCTGCTTGAAAAATATGATGGTTAAGCCTGGAGGTTGTGCCTCTATAGATTACTGTGGCTGTTTAGGAGTGGCTGGAGATATCAGAGGGAAGTTTTACTTGGTATAAGTGATTTTTTTCAAGCATTTATCCTTTGTAATGCATAGAACAACTTGGTTACACATGGTCAGCAGGTGGGAAACTCCCTGACTCTTGTGCCAGCACTATTAAATGAGGAGAAGTAGTGCATTTCATGTACTTTACTTCTTGCCAGGGCTTGCTTGTTACAGGAGAGTTTAAGCATGTGTTTGTTTGGTAGCTGTGCTCCTGTTCACACCCGGAAGAATCTCATGTGATGTTTTGCATGCTGGCCTGGACCTGGAGAGTCACAAAGCCTGAATGTCACCAATAGCAGCTGTATCTTTGCTGCAAAGAGATTAACTAGAAGTGCTTTCCCACCATCCTTGCATACAGCACTGTTCTACCAAATGGGAGTTGTGAGATTGAGCTGCTCCTTCTCTCTGTTTAGTTCAGACCACTTCAGAAACAGTTCTGTTTCTCCCAGAGCCATTATAATTTCAGGTGTCTGAGGAACAGTGCTGTGCTCAGCTGTTCTCACACTTCCTGGGATCTTCTCCGTGGTGGCCAGGCCTTGCAGTCATGTGGGACTTTGGAAAAAGTGTGTCCTTACTGAGGTTCGTTCTGTGGGCTCAGACTGCCACGGTGGCATCTTGCCTGCTCTGTACAGTATAAGGTGAGGGATGCAGTTCACCAGGTGAGCTGTCCCATGGTCAAGGGGGGATTTGGATTCCAACAGTGCCCTGCAGGCAGCATGGCTGCAACAGGCTCAGAAGCTATGCCAGTCTCACACTGCTGCAGCTGTATCCGTGTCTGAAGCGGTATTGCTGTAAGTATTTGCATAAAAGTAAGAAGCCTCAAATCACGACCCTGGCGTGTGCATTTTGAATGGCAGCATTTGGCACGCTGCTGAAAGGTTTGGCCCAGCCTGTCTTGACTCTTCTTTCCTGGCCTTGGGCTCCCTCCTCTCTTGTCAGCTAAGCACTGGTGCAGCTGCCGTGAGCCACTTCAGAGACACGATATGGTTTAAAATTGCTTACATATGGTGAAGTGTAGTTTGAACTCGGGCACATTCATCCTTCAGCTCAGCAGGCAGCTGCACTGGTATTTGTGCTGACAACAGGGGAAGGAGGCAGTGTGAAAGTGGACAGAAGGATCAAAGTACAAGAAAAAGGCAGACAACAAACGACTTTCAGCAGTGGGGCTAAAAGGGCCCAAGGCACTCAGCTGCCCTGCTCTGCACAGGGGCTTGGCCCAGGCAAACTCCAGAGGAGCCTTCCAGCTTCAGTGCTCTGTGATCCTGTAAAAAGGATGCATGTAGCCAAATTCTCTCTGCATTCAAAAAAATGTTGATCCTCAGCTGTGATGCTCAAAGCTACAGACTCCTCAGCTTTTGGCGTTGGTGTTTCCAGGCACCTCTACCCTCCTACCACGTGCAGAAACTCTTTATTCTGAGTAGGATTTTCATCTTGCATCGTATTTCATGTGCATCCCCTTGCCTGCCACAGGTATGAGCCTTCCTGAGTGTTCACAGGCATGCACACAGTGTGTTCCCAGGACACCCTGCTCCAGTCAGTGCCAGGACAGAGCACGCTGGCAGTGCTTGCCACTTTCTTTCTAAGACTTAAAGGAGATGGTAGCTGATAATGCTGATGTTGTCTTCAGCTATGAGCTTGCAGAAAATGTATGCAGTTATTTCCTATGACTTTGAAGTAATCCTGAGTCTCTCCTTAAGGCATCTTGTGGAACATCCACGTGGGCAAAGCACCTTTGGCTTCAGCAGCCATGCAGGTGGTGACTGGCACTGCAGTTCCCTCACAGGCTCAGCTCTCCTGTGCTACTGACACAAGATAGGTGGGTCAAACACAAACAAAGGGAAATTACTTACTTCAGTCTCAACTCCAGTAGCATGCAGAAGATAAAGAGGAAAATCATTGCTTAGAAGGAAGCCCCAGCATCTTTCACTATAATTCAATGCCACATTCAGAGATTGCCTGCTGAAATCTGCATGCTGGAGACCCAGCTCACTGGGTTTTAACAACACTGTTAACATAGCATAGCTGCAACTTTAGCATCATGCATTCCAGTTAATTTCTATTCCTCATATGACTTTCATTGTTTACAGGAAAATGGGATACATTAAGAATCTCAAGTAATGTAAGTAATTTTGAATGGCTTCCTTTTCAATACAGTGCAGGCTGCATTAAAGCTCTGGAGGCAGCTTGACAGGAGCTGACACTGAATATGCAAAAATATTTACAATGAGCTGTATGTACCATGTTCTTTATGAATAATCTGCTTGTCACAAAGTAAATGACATTAATTACAATTATCACAACATAAGCCAAGAAACTTTGGGCTGGCAAAAATATAATAATGAGATTACTGCTGTTTTCATTAACACTGGGTCACTTCTGCATTTTACCATTTCTGAGTATCTAACTTGACAATGTTCTCTCTCTGTCCTCATGACTGAGTCATAATTAATGCAATAAGAATTTGCTGTCCTTACAGAGAAATAGTGCTCCCTTCCTTTTTCCTCTTATCAGGAATCAAACTTTTCCGTGACTTTCAATAGTCCTGCTTCTGAGGTTAATAGAAAAGAAGATGGAAATTCTAATAAATCTTATATCATGCACTAACATGGAGATGAGGTACATGGAAGCCTTGCAGGACTCCTCAAAGGAGTGAGTTGCTGAAATTGGGAAGGGGAGCACTAACACTAACCAAATCCTGTCCTATGACAGATAAAAAAGTTTCACACTTTAAAATCCGTAATTCTGTAATTTTTATACATGTTTTTATAATTTAAATCAGGAACTAGGCGTTCCTATGATGGGTGTGTTTAGAAGTATCTAGGCTAATTTCAAACCTTAGAGCAAAATTTTAGAAGATTGACTGTCTTTAACAGTGAGCATTGCCTGTCATAATCCCTCCACATGCAAAATGTTGGTCAGAAATTAGCTTCAAGCATGCAGTCCCAAACCATGGACACCATCCCCTGTGGTGCTAGCTGCCATCCTGGGTGGTTCTAGTCCCAGGGGTGAACCGGAGCTGAGGGGGGACTTCTGTTCTCTGCCTCTCCTCCAGATCAAAATCTTGGCCTTTTGTGGGAAGTTTGGATTGCCACACAGTTCCAAGCTCTCGCCCTGGACCGTGTGCTGCAGACGGCTGGGGAGGTGGGGTGGTTGCTTTCCTAGGACATAGCAGATGTCCTACATTTTTCTCAAGTTTTTTTCTCAAGTTGAATTTTTTTTTTTTTCTTAAAGAAAGAAGAATCCTTTATCATCTCTCAGTGCTGTATTTAAGTGACCAGTGTTACTCTCTGATAGCTGTTTGTCATTCTAGGGCCTCTACTTTGGCTTCAGTGCAATAAGCTAATGGGGATGGATTAAATGGGCTTGGGTGGGCTTTTGCTGGGGTTAATTTGATGAGTGTGTGTGTATACAGTTTCTACTATGCCAGCAGAACGATCTGTCAGCAGAAAGGTGGGTAGATAATCCCTTCAGCTGTTCCATCTGGATACAGAAGAGGAGAGATGCTGTTGGGAAGCACCTGGGTAGAGCAAAGGTGTGGTAAGCAATGGGTCTGTCTTGATGTCACAAGACACATTCCAATGGCTGGTGTGCAGATCTCTGCAGAAGCTGCTCTTGGCCTACTTTGTATGGTAATGAGAAATGGAAATGCTAACAAAAATCCTGTATTTGTAGTATGAAATATTTGTAGTAATGAAAATCATTACACATTATTTTCTACACTGCTGATAAGAAGAGAAAATGGTAATAGTTTAGTCTTTCTTTAAAAAATTTGGAGACATGTAAGAAAGAAACTAGGAGACATCAGGGGGGTGCACTGGGCTCCTCTTCCACCCACATCCAGGGGACAGTGGTGGTATGGGCCAGAAAGGGATCCTGGAGGGTCTTGAATGCCTTGTGATGTCAGAGTTTTCTGCAAAAGGGAGGGTTTTAGCTTTCCCAGACTCCCTAACTACTGCTGTAAATGGATGGAAAACTCATGTTTTGCTTTTTTTACCTTTAGTAGCAGGATAACGGCTCACACAGCATGGAGCTTCAGGGGACCAAGGGGAAAGTGGGATTCAGAACCACTTTCCCTGCCTCCTAGGGAGCAGGATCCACTCAGGATCAACTCCACTGATCCTTTTAGTTGGAAAGTAAGCTTGACTGTTACTTGACCTAAGACAATACTATTATTATTCATAAAAGGCATTGTACACAAGTAAATTGTTGTCCTATTGTATCACACTAAAGAGCCATATTTTGGCATGTCAGTGAGTTGCCTGGAGGAAGGGAATGCATGGAAGAAGATGCATGGAAGAAGATGAAGGATGTGTCGTACACTGCGAGTGGTGTCGGGTTCTGTTCTGTGGCGTCCCCCGAATGTTCTGGCTCGGCACTGTGCTTCCATGCGGAAGAATAGGGATTAGGTCTGTCCTGCTGTGAGATGATTCATCTGTGGGGAATGTGCGTGCTCAGAAGCGGCAAGAATTCAAGAGTGCATCACTGGAGAGAGGCTTGTGTTAAGAATCAGCAATAAAACAATAGCTGAGCAGGGAAAAATTCTATTTAATAAGAGGAATTACGCCTGAAATCTTAAGCAGTTAGGATTGCTTGTCTGACCATTTCTGCTGAAGTTGCTGCTCTTCGTTCTATTTTTATAATGTCTTTAGATACACTGTTTATTCTTGGATTTTAGGTTCATATACATATTTATGCATATTTATATTACACATTTTATGGGTATATATATTTTTAATTATGCACTCTCTGAGGTGTTTTTTCCAATTTTACTACGTGGTTTTATTTTAATACCATGTTAGCATTTACATAATACTAAAATAGGGCTGGATACTTAAAGTTAATGTAACAGCAGCTAGATGTCAAACTGTTATTTCTTTTATCTAAAGTATGAAGGATGTGAGCTAATATTTGACCAAATAAAAGTGTTGCCCAACTTTGATATTATTCATGCTTTCCCAGAGATGTTAACATAACCCTGTAATTGGCATGAATTCTATCCAGCAATGAGCACTGTAGGAAATGCACTTTATGTTTGTTACTTGTTTTTAAGGCACAGGAGAAATTCATAGGATGTAACAAGCTGTGCATTTGAGTGTGGCTGATTTTCTCTCTGTGCAATTAATTTATTCTGATGGGAAAAGTAATATCAGGCTTAACATATTTCTCAGTAGAGAGCTTTCTGTGAAAGATCTTCATTGGAGTATAAGTGCATAATTTCCAAACAGCATGTTATGTTAAACAGACACTTTCAGAAAATCTGCATTTGAACTCTCCCCTCCAGAAAAAA
>VXBN01008153.1:1696540-1738373 GCA_013397395.1 Sinosuthora webbiana | reverse complement strand
CAAAAAAACCCAACAACAACAACAACAAAAAAACAGTTCTTTTGCTTAGATTCCAGTTCTTGTCTTCATAGTGAGCAACCAAGGCATGACAACATGGTTCTGGTATACAAGCCCTGAAAAATAAGATTTATAAAGCAAAAACACAGCTTAGGCTGGGGTTGTGTTTAGCTTGTCAGTTTGACTTCTGTCTGAGCAGAGCAAAGGCTCATGCCACTGGAGAACTGCTTGGAAACTCTGTGTGAAGCTTGTTTATAGCACTCACTTCAGTGCCCCCTGGCCAGGTAACCTCACCATGCACTGCAGACCCAGATGTGGTCCGGGGTGTGTTGTGCTGCTGGAACAGAATGGCAAAAAGGCCTCATCATCCTCATCACAGCCAACTGCTGCATGAGAGGCAGCCTCCCAAGCCTCATGGACCCTGCTGCTGCTTTTCTGCTGGCCACTTTCCCCTTTTTACCTTCCTGCCTTTCTTTCTCTCTCTCTCTTTTTTGTTTGTTTGTTTGTTTTTCTTTGGTTTTCTTTGTTTTTCTTTGGTTTTTTCCTTTTTTTTTCTTTTTTTCTTTTTTTCTTTTTTTCTTTTTATTTTTTTTTCTTGACAACTTCATTGCTAGAGCCAATATATGCCATAATTTATAGATGCTGCTGCTGAAGCTCTGTGCCTCTAAACTTATGCAGCAAGAACACTTCTGTTCTTTTTTTTTGTTTCTGTTGGGGTACAATTTGGGTAGGCAGTGAATCTATGGGAGGTGGGGCTAGAAAAGCACTCAGCACTTATTGCTGAGTTCCATGCTGCTGGATTGATTTTTTTTTTCTGCATTTAATTTGACTAGAATTGAGGAACAAAGAAAGCCAAATCCAAACCATTGTTGCTCAGGCAACAAGGGGTAGCTAAGAATGAAAACTGCATCTTCATTAAAAGCGATGCAAAGGATGTGCTGTGGTTGTCTGTGGAAATTTCTGCCAATCAAACCTGGGTGCATTATGGAAACATCAATTTCCATCAGATTCACTACATAAGCAGCTCAACCTGCCAAGACAAGTTTGCATTTGTTTATATTCATTGGAACTGTTGCTATTTGGAAGTTAAAATGTTTTTGGCAGGCAACAAAGAGAGAGATGTGGTTAGTTTCTTCTTGCCAATTATCAGTTCTGCTGGGTATATCATACAGCTACCTAGGAAATCTGACAGGCTTCATAAAGTCAGCCTCAAGCTAATTAGTAATGTCAATGTTTCTCAAATGACTGTTGATATTATTGCTGTACCTCAGCCAGGGACCATCACCCTGTGTATTCACGAGATATGGCAAAGTGTCATAGCCATGAATCCAAAACTCTCTGAAATATGAACATATTTCTGTCCTTTTATCTCCTCCTCACTCCTCTATTCCCAGTTTGTAATCCTGTTTTATCTTATGGATTTAGTTAATATTAACTTAATCTATGTAACTGAAGAGAAAAAAAAAAAAAAACACATGGCAAAACTTCCTACATTAGTGGCTTGATATTATACATTCATGATGAGGAAGTGGCACATACAACTGTGAAGAAACTGCTAGATTCTGCAGTCTTACTGTATCTCATGATACTTAATTTTGTTTCCCTTTAGCCTTGAACTGCTGGAGTTAATAAATGAAAGAGCAATTTTGGGGGTGAAATACTTGGTTAGGAGTATGGAACAATCATACAAAAGTAAAACAATCCCATAAAACCCAAAACCCCCCCAAAGTATTTTATATACAAAAACCTACCACACACACATATTAACATGTGCATTTTTGTTAACCTTTATGGTATAGTTAGAAAATAGGAATGTAGTAAGGCAGAAATCTAATAATGTTCTTCTTCCAGATTAACTTTTGTTAAAGTATTAAACACACTCTTATCGCTAGCAGATAATTTTGCTATTTTTGTGGTAGGCTTGAGTCCAATGTTCTAACCCAGACTGGCCTTACTGTGTTAGACACTACAGGCAAAGAGTGAGAAACCTGTCCTACCACATAGATCTAAATAATAATAAATAATAATAAATACAACCAAATGCTGAGAGGTGAAGCAGTGGGCAGATAGTTGTCTTTATTTTACAGAGGGGGAACTAAGTGAGCAGTTAGTTCAGTGAGATACCACAGAGCACCCTGCAATAGAAAAATAATCCCAAACCAGTTTTCCTGTATCAAAGTCCAGATGATTCAGCAGGTCAGAATTCTTTCAGCAAGAAGAACAAGAGCTGTGGGAGCAAAAGAGGAGAAAGTATACCTAGGCATTAGTTGGAGAGGTTGACAGAATTGTGAGTCATTAGGTAGAAAGAGGAAATGGGAAGCTGAAGGATAGGATTATGGAAAAGCTAAAAGCAAAGCTTTTAATCTATGAACCTTCCCTTCATAGATAGTTGAGGTATGACTGCCAAAATATGATGTTTATTTTAGGTTTATTCCCTGCAGGAGACTTCATAAAAATGTGTGGATCATATTTTTTTTCAGTTTTATTTCATCAGCTCTTGGAAAGTCTGTGCTGTCTCTTAGTTTCTGGAGATCAAAGTGTAGGCAGTGAAAAATAATCTAATCTGCCACTTCAGAATAATTTGCCACAGCAGGCATTCCCGGCGCAAATCAGAGTACAAATCAGATGGTGAATCAGTGATCTCAAAAGAGGATTACTTTGGATTAGTTGTCCAGTGAAGCAGGCACTTTGTACAATGCAGCAGACGGCTCCAGCGTGAGCCAATTCATTGCTTGTTTTTCAGGGTTTGTTTTTTTTTTTTTTTTTAAGGAACATTAGTTTACCAATGGATTCTCATACACTAATTAACAGTATTGTGACAGTGTTTGTGTCTAGAAGACAGATTATGTGACAATACCACTAAGCAAACTTAATAGCCAGACTTTCAGGAGAGGGAGGAGGCTTGGTAGGAAGCAGCCCAAGCTGCATTTTGGTTGACAGCAGGTGCAGGTTTAAACACTGGTTTGAAGGTTCTGTCTTGAATGTCCATTTCAGCTTGGAGCTTGATTTGTGAGACAGGAGACAATTCTGTCTGACCATGGTTCAGTTCTACTGCTTCTCTAGTTTAAGGATGTAATGTTTTAGTGATGCTTGAATTATAGAATCATGGAATGGCCTGAGTTAGAAGGGACCTTAAAGATCATCTGGTTCCAACCCCCTGCAATGAGCAGGGACACCTTACACTAGACCAGGTTTTTTAGAGCCCCATCCAACCTGGCCTTGAACACTTCCAGGGATGGGGCAGCCACAGCTTCTCTGGGCAACCTGTGCCAGGGCCTCACCACCCTCACAGGAAAGAATTTCATCCTAATCTCATCTAAATCTTTTCTGTCTCAGTTTGAAGCCATTCTCCCTTGTCCTGTCACTCCAGGCACGTGTAAATAGTGTCTGTCCAACTTTCCTGTGGTCTCCCTCAGGCACTGTAAGACCACAATTAGGTCACCCTGAAGCCTTCTCTGTTCCAGCCTGAACAATCCCAATTCTCTCAGCCTTTCCTCACAGCAGAGATGCTCCAGCCCTCTGATCCCCTTGGTGCCTGCTCTGGCCTGGCTCCAGCAGGTCCCTGTCCTTGCTGTGCTGGGAGCCCAGAGCTGGATGCAGCCCTGCAGGTGGGGTCTCAGCAGAGCGGGGCAGAGGGGCAGAATCCCCTCCCTGCCCTGCTGCCCACGGGGCTTTGGATGAGCCCAGCACACGGGGGTTTCTGGGCTCCCAGCACACACGGCCGGGGCATGTCCTGCCTCTCACCCACCAGCACCCCCAAGTCCTTCTCCCAGGGCTGCTCTTGAAGAAAAGCTTTAATACCATTTCACTTATAGTATACATTGCTAAATTAATATATGCTTTTCAGTTTCACAGGACTGGTATAAGTAACAAGGTGATTATAAACACCACTTTTCCATGTATGAACACAATGTCCTGTTTCATCAGGTTAATGTTTAACTCCATCATGCTGTAGCTGGAAGGTCATTACTGTACACAATCAATGGTTTTGCCACCTCCCTGTTTACCTGGGTTCTGGACATTTATTAATAAAGATAAAGCCATTCTTGGCTGCATTTCCCATGTCACAAAGTTGGCATGTTGGCTTAAGAAGAACCATCTACCCAGGACCAGTCTCTGGGGTGGCTGTAAAGGGATTGGAAGAGAAATGAAGGACAAGAACTCACTTGGACATCATGCACTAAAAAGAGGGAAATTGTGCATGTTCTGTATGTGTGAAATGGAATCTTTTTCAGTATGCATGGAAAGCAGTCTTTGATGGAAAGCTCAAATTTCCTGGGCAATATAAAACCCCTGTGGAAGAAGAGCAGAAGTAGCCAACTCTTACTGCGATGGCAGCAAAAAACACTTGCTAAACTTGAGATCCAGGCAGCTTTACATTAAGGGAAGCCCAGATCCAGCAGCAATATTTTTCTCCTGTGTTTAGACAGCAACAGCTCCAGACCATCGTCCCAGCTCTGCCCCCACCCCTTGACACACTAGGGAGAAGTGTGAGCAAGCTAAAATTTCAGGAGTCACTGGTGAACAGTGACTTTGCACCACTGTTTCTGTGCTCAGAGCAAGCCTGAACAAGTTGGGAAGCTTGGTGTCTGCTCCAGACAAAGGTCAGCACATTGCTTCTGACTCGGTGCCAGACTGGTTGTTCTGCCAGAGGTTTCCTCCCCTGTATCATCACCCTCCTCTCTCCTCTGGGCCCTGCAGCAGGCTAGAAGTAAGCCAGAAGAAGAAAATATCACAATTGCTCTTGAATCTCCTATTGAAGTGGATGAAAATGTTGTTTCCCTGGTGCCCACTGTCCTAGGTGAGACACCAGTTTCAGCAATGAACAAAGTACTATGAAAAGTGACAGGGAGCCTTACACCTCTAAACTGCTGGGATGGAATGAGGTCAAGTTTGGCACAGTGCATTACATCAGCTGGAGGAATCCTCCTTTAAAAACCAGCTCTTGCCAGCCACGCCAGATGCATGTTCTATCCTGCCTGTGCAAAACCACCCCTGAAAGCCTCTCTGTCCACCAGGGCTCTGACAAAGATGTTCAGGTATGTTTCTGCAAGAAGCAGTATAAATGCCTACTGTATTTTAATACATTTGTAATACAGCTCTGTGTGCTCTCAGTCATCCACAGTGTGCTGCTCCTGGAGCACACCAACGATCCTCTGCCATAAAGCAAACATCAGAACCTATCTTTTAAATAAAGAAATGCTTCTTCAAACACATGGAAATTCAGGCTTGCAAGAATTGTTGGGACTATGACACAGGACACAACTTTCTTGGTTGCTTTAGGGGTGTTTTAAGTCCACCTGTGCTTAGACTGTATTGTTACTTAACAGGAATGGCACACTTTAGAGACTGAATGAGTTTTCCTCATGTGGCAGACTGGAAATCTGTCTATGTGTCCATGACAGAGACAGAATCAACACTAGATTCTTATCAAATACATTTGTTTGTCTTCAAATTCTTCCAAAACATGACAAAGTGCTAAAGGCACTTTAATCTTGGCATGTGC
Source organism: Sinosuthora webbiana (assembly GCA_013397395.1). Classification (NCBI taxonomy): domain Eukaryota; kingdom Metazoa; phylum Chordata; class Aves; order Passeriformes; family Sylviidae; genus Sinosuthora; species Sinosuthora webbiana. Next base: position 1,732,870 of record VXBN01008153.1, on the reverse strand, counting down.
AATTATTCCTTATGAAATTAAAAGTTTGCTTATGAAACCTTCCTGTCCCTGTATATCATTACAAGTTACCTAGGTAATCTCTATAAGGTAACCACTATAGGGTTAGTATAAACCTAACCCTGACCTTAAACTTAACCAAGTACCTAAGAAAACATTTCATTTGTACCTATGAACAGTTTTACTGAAGTCATCGGTCTGAAATTCTGCCTGTGATTTTCCCAGCCATGTATTAGTTCATTATACAGAAAGCAAAAATCCAATCTACATACACATACTCTATGTACATATTATCCGTACATATATGTACATACACATATATCTACCTGTACAAAAGACAGTGATGTATATAGCAGCCTACTAGCAATCAGATAAATTTTTGAGCATCACTCAGATGTTTTTGACTCCAGGCTCTCCTGACTTCCTTAGATGTGTGTGCCAAAAGGTACAAATAGGTCATTGGAATGAAAAGGCAATTCACAGAAATCCATCGTTCACACAATATGGTGAATGGCAAACCTGTGCTGAGTACACATAAATGCCTAATAAGGAGACAGCCATAATATGACTGTCTGTGTGACATCTGAGTTTTTTTCTGGTGTTGAAAGGTAAGTGGGTTGAAATTGACAGATGTGAATATTATATCCGTGTAAAGAAACACAGTCTGTGCCTTAGCTTTTGACTTGGAGACTGAAGGATTCCTTGGTATCATGCATTTTTATCTTGTAGAAGTTTTGGTTTTTATTTTTATTTAGGACACATTCCCCTCCAAAAAGGTGCCTAATGACAGTATGTGAAAGGACAGGAAAGCATATTGCCTTATAATTTACAGCTGCAGTAACACTATCCATATTAAACATAAATCTTCTACTGTTGTGAAATGTACTCGGAGAAATCAGCAGCAGATAATACCAGCTATTCCTTATACTCCTTTCATTCCCAGGGCATTAACTTACTTGATATGTTTCCACCTTGGAAGAGGCAAATGAATTTAGAGTGATAGCTGCTCAGCAGTCAGTGCTACGCACAGAAATTGGATTTGAACGTAAGCGTATCTGCTGCTCCAAGCTCTCTCCTGGGGCTAAAAAGGCAGACAGATTATATTTTGCTGTGGTAAGAAATTGTATCTGTAAGAATAAAAATAAAATCATTAAAATCTGAGGTAGATTCTGTTTCCTGAGCTCCTGGATGTGTTTGGGCTTAATGACACGTATGAAACACTCGTAAATGCCAATAACATGGAGATTTTCTGATCTCTCAGCTTTAGATATAGTTTCCAGCTCATCATCTATACTGTCTTGTGTTACCCCAGGTGTGTTCATCTCTGTTCAAGAAGGACAATGTCCTACTCGCTGTTTGCTCCAGCGCTGTCACTAATCCTGGTAGAGCTTGGGGTGGGTTCATCAGGATAGGGAGGGACAGCACCGAGCTGCTCGGCGTGCTCGGACTGGGAGGGAAAGGAACCTGCAACGACTGAAATGTACCACCAGAGAGAGCTTTTGTCTCGCTGACTTTATCAGGGACACTGCATGTGGCTGTACTGCAGCTCTCAGCTCACTAGGGAAGGTTTTGTAAGTGTTGAATTGTCAGGTGGAGAGGAAGAATCGAAATTCACAGCACTGATACCATTTTAACTGCACAAATGATCCTTTTGAAGTGATCAGGACAGCTGGTAGGGCTGATGTCAGCCAGGGGAAAGCTGCTACGAGATGAATGTCTCCTATCTACAAGGCCCTTGTCTGACACTGGTTCCTCTGATTTTGGCTGGTACAATCTAGGGAGTGTGGGGCACTCCGGGAGTGATGGGACTGCCCTTGGAATTGAGTGGGCACCTGTGCTGCACATCTCTCCTTTGCCATGAAATCGTAGATTCATAGCATTACAGAATCACATAGGTTGGAAAAGATCTGAGAGCATCAAATCCAACATTTGACCAATCAAGCTCTGGCATAATCTTGCTCTGGGGACATCACTTTTGGTTTCCACAACTGACACATTACACAATTGCAAAATATTTGTCAGATATGTGCGATCACACCTTCATTGAGCTTTGAAATAATATTTTTGATTGCTCTGGATTTCTTAAGTGGAGAAAAAAAAAACAGCTCCCATGAAATGGATACAACTTCACAGAAAGTTTTGTTTCACTCTTCGTTTGTCTGTGTGATAGAGCTTGGAATGTATTTTATCTGGTATTGTTTGTGGCCAAATACCAGCGTTGGCTCAGGAACAGAGTCAGGTAGTCAAAGCTCTGAAGCTGTTTCTGGGAAGTGTCAGGAGATGTTTGCAGGTTTCCTGTCTTCTTTCCTGGGCATTCAGTGTTGCAAAGAGGATACCAGGCAAAATGGATGTAAAGTGGGATCCAGCATCTCCACCAGCCTTGTGGTTTGAGAGGAAGCATCCCCCTCTCTACCCTCCCCACCTCCAATATCCCTCCTCCACTTTTATTGCAGAAGTGTGTTTGCAGTTTTAAGGGTGAACAACACCATCATCGTGTGAGCCTCCTGAAACCTGTGTGAACGTGGATGGAAGCCTTCACTGAGGCAATGGTGCCCCTCGTTCTCACAGGAAGATGTTTGTTATCGTTCAGATCTTTCACTTAGCTGGGCCACACCGCTCCTTCCCACACTAAAACTGCAGGGACTGCTGGGAACAGGCGTGTTCAGGCCTGTAAAGGAGAATTTCTCACTGCAGCTAACACAATTGCAGTTGGCTCTGTTCTCTCCCAGAATCTGTCTAGGCCTAGGAATTTCTTAGTGTCTTAAATACTCCTCATTTCAATATCTCAGTGTACTCAATTTTTTTTTTTTAATTTTATTTTTTTGTGGCAAGAGATCAAACAGCATATTAAATAGCCACCAAAGCAACACGTGTCCCCTAAGTGAGGCAGACACATGACCAAACTCCACACAACCTAATTGCATGTAGACATGAACATCAAGAAGCCCCAGAGAAAAAGACCGTACCACAGGTCACGTGGATTATTCTGGCATGTTATGTCAAGCCAACTTAATTATAGATTGTCTTTAATGCTGTGTTGCAGGCTTTAATTTTGTGTGTGTGTGTGTCAATAAATAAATAAATAACAATTCAGACAGCCTAAAAATTTTGTGAAGTCCTAAAAAAGCTAAGCTATTCATGTTGGTTTGGGATTCTTATAGACAAGATTTCAAACATCAGTGGTTCTGGCTAGGAATGGGTGACTGTGCTCAAGTATCCTGGTACAGAAGCAGGCTCTAGTTTATTTTTGTGCTCAAGAAAAACACATTGTGGCAGTAGATGTATTCCAATGTAGCTTTCAAAAATTTATTTAAAAAAAAAGGACCTCTTAAATTTATTCCACCCTAATTTTCACCCCAGACTGAGCTCATAATTTGTGATCATTGCACTAGCTGCTTGCTGAGAATCCTGTGGTATTCCAGGCCTTGACATCAGTGAGGACAGACACATTGCTGCACTACTTGATTGACCAGGTATGCAGTCAGAGCTGATCATGTGAAAAATTCGTCAGCTCCAAGTGAGGTTTCAGAGTTGCTGCAGTTCAATGCTGTGCTTGAAAGGAAAGGTGAAAAGCTGCCATAAACAATACAGGATTTGACCCTTCAAGACACTGTGACCCTTTGGTAATACATGAAAATCTCTTAGCCACCACCTTCATCATTCAGAGTTAATGATAATAAAATAAAGCTTTGCACAGGCAGGGCTGATGGGCTGAGGCCGATGGGCTGAGGCTCAACAAGGCCAAGTTCTGGGTCCTGCCCTTGGGTCCAGAGTGACTGGAAAGCTGCCCTGGGGAAAAGGACCAGGAGGTGCTGGTTAGAGCTGAACATGAGCCAGCTGTGCCCAGGTGGCCAAAAGGGCCAATGGCACCTGGCCTGGACCAGCAGTGGTGTGGCAGCAGGACCAGGGCAGGGATTGTCCCCTGTGCTGGGCACTGCTGAGGTCACACCTCAAATCCTGTGTTCAATTTGGGCTCCTCATTGCAAGAAAAACATTGAGGTGCTGGAGCATGTCCAGAGGAGGGCAACAGAGCTGGGGAAGGGTCTGGAGCACAAGTCTGATGAGGAGCAGCTGAAGGAGCTGGGGGTGTTTGATCTGGCAAAAAGGAGGCTCAGAGAGAACATTATCACTCTCTACAACTGCCTGACAGGAGGGTGCAGCCAGGTGGGGCGGGCTCCTCTCCCAGGTGACCAGCCACAGGTCAAGGGGAAATGGCCTTAGGCTGTACCAGGGGAAGTCTAGATTGTACATTAGGGAAAATTTCTTTCCTTAAAGGCATCAGAACAGACTGCTCAGGGAACTGGGGGAGTCACCATCCCTGGAGGTATTTAAAAGTTGAATATATTTGGCACTGAGGGTCATGGTTTAGTGGGGTGCTTGGCAGTGCTGAGTTAATGGTTGGACCTGATGATCTTAGAGGTCTTTTCCAACCTAAATGAGTCTATGATTCTGATTTCAAAACTTTAAACGGAGTGCCTGGCTGTGTCTGTGGATGCACTTTGGCTCTTCTGCGGTTGCTCCACAACTCGTTCCCACACACAAAGGGTAAGGTGTGCTACTGGAGCAGGACATTGCCTAGAGCAGGGGCCCTCCCTCTGCCCAGCAGTGTGTGTTCCCAGGAACAGCCCTGCCATGGCCTGTGAAGCAGCATCAACTCAACCATTTCTCAGACCACACTGTGCATCAGCTCAGGGAACTGCTCTGGGTGAAAATAAGACAGCAAAACACAATGCAGGGGGGCCTGTGCCTGCCCACCTGCAAAATCAGAGGAGGCTGCATAAGGAAAGGGATGTGGAGAAACTTGGGAAGGCACAAAGCTGGCAAGAGCACTCCGACCCTCTGGTTACAATCTGCCCCAGTATGAACGAGCTTATGGCTCTTTCTCTTCTCCACAAAGGGTGGGCAAGGGTGTGAGCTGGCAGCACAAACTTCCTCAGCCAAGCAGCTGCACCAACACACCCACTCATCACTGTCCTGCAGACCTTCCTCCCTGCCCAGCCGTGGGTGCTCCTCCTGAGCCACTGAGAGCCAGCAAAGGCTGCAGCTGGTTTTGTGCCTCTAAGGACCAGCTCCCAGAAGGGTCTGGAAAAGGCCAGGGCTGGCTCAGTGGTTGCAGTGGAGAGACAGAGCACTCTGGTGCTGAGGGAGGGGAGCTGGGGCAGTGGGGATGCCTTTGCTTGGCTCAGCTGGCTGGGAAAGCACTGCACCAGCACAAGGCAGCCCATTTCAAAAGCTGCTGCACCTGGAGGTTCCTGGTTTGTCCAGAGAGCAGGTATCAGTGGAGTTCCATCACTGCTGACAGAAGGCTTCTGGACTTGGACAACAAAAGTAGGATGACCTGTACTGGAAGGGACCTTAAAGATCATTTTCTTCCACCCCCCTGATGTGGACAGCAACACCTTCCACTAGACCAGATGGCACAGAGGTCTTGAACAAACCTGGTCTTGAGCATTTCCAAGGATGGGGCATCCATAGCTTCTCTGAGAAATCTGTGCCAGTGCCTCTTCACCCTCACAGTAAATAATATTTTCCTAATGTCTAAAACATACTCTGTCAGTTTGAATTCATCCCACTTGTCCTGTCACTCCAGGCCCCTGTAAAAAGTCCTTCTCTGACTTTCCTGTGGCCCTTTACTGGAAGGCCACAATTAGGTCACTCCAGAGTCTTCTTTTTTTTTGTGGTGATCAATCCCAATTCTCCCAGCCTTTCCTCACAGGAAAGGTGCTCCATCACTCTTGGACACTCTCCAACAGGTCTATATCTTTCTTCTGCTGAGGACTCCAGAGCTGGATGCAGTACTCCAGGTGGGGTCAAGCATCCTCCATTTGATGGAGTGTTCACTCCAGTGTTCAGGATTTCTTTTCCACTGCACTGTCATCCCCCAGTGTGCCTGATCTGTCTTGATAGATCTCAGCACTTCTTTTCCCTGCAAATGACTCCATCCTTTCCAAGTGTACCTTTTCAAAGTTTATAAACAGAAAGCAACACAACAGACAAGTTGCTCTGCACTGCTTTCATAAATTCCAGTGCTAGGCTGAGAGTTTATACTGGATTTTTGAAGCAGGAGACTGCAAATATTACCTTTCTTCCTCTTCTATCAATACTTTAGCCCAAGGCTTCTAATTTCAGTGTGCTGCTTAGCACAGGACATACCACGAGGTAAAACCATCTCCAAAGCACAGCAGTTCGAAATGGAAGTGGCACACAGCCTTGTGATACAGAACAGCTGACTCATATCAAAGGCAAAATAAAGGAATAAGGAATATTTACAACTAATTTCATGTAGCTGTTGTGGAGGGAGAGGGTAGTTATCATTCTCTACAGGGACAACACAAGCAGATAAACTTCTGTCAGGCAGCAAAAAGCCACCCTATTACAGATGATCTGGCACCACAGGAGCTTACCAATGACTTCTCCAGCAAGACTGCTTTAAACCATGGGCAATGGGAGTAGTTCCCAGTGGATCTCAGGTGATTTTGAATTTACCAGAGCAATGACTGTACTGCACAAAACACCCATTTGTATTTTGGGTTCCACATCTTTAAATAAGTCTGAAGGAACCTGCAGTCCATTTCAGAGAACTTTTGGAATGATTAATCCTCCCAAAAAGTGGAGAAGCAGAGGCTAGTGGCACTAGTGGCACTGCATTGCATGCAGCTGTATTTTTTTCCGTAATTTTCTGCTGTAATGGTGTTTATCTTCTGGAAGAGGATACTCAGAGAAGATGTGGAAAATCCAACCTTTGAGATATTGAAAACCCATCTGAACACGGTCCTGAGCAACCTGCTCTGGCTGGTCCTGTGTTAGGCAGGGTTTGGACCAGGTGATCTCCCACGGTGCATTCCTGCCTCAGCTGATCCCTGGTAGTGAGTGACTGTGTGTGAGTGCAAGAGCTGCTCAGTGGCCTGCAGTCAGTGCATGCTACTCATCCCCTAATTATTATTTAGTCACTGTTTGCTGGGTGAAACTCAAGCCTGGCTTGGGAATGAGAGCTCTGCCAGAGCAGTACCATGAATTCACCTTTCCCACAAGTGTAAGCAAAGGTATTAACATGATATATGTTTCTGGACAGATCTGATCTTGCGTCTGAACATGACACAAGAAGGAAATATCTTTAGTTTTTCCTGTTTTAGTTCAAAATTGTGAAAGGTGCCTTAAAACCAGAGATAAGGTGCTGTAGGAAATGCACCATGTGGTGCTAAGTTTGCAAAGTGAAGCGTTCTGGTTTGCCACGCCGCAGTTAAAGTTAGCAGAGCAGTGTGGTGTGTCCCTTTGTGGTTAGTCATGATGAGACAGTCTTTGCTCAGACCATCACATATGGTTTTTCTCTATGCTTTCTTCCTCCTCCCCCTCATTCCCACAATAGATGGAACTCACTGAATGAGCAACCAGAGACACTCTTTTAATCTTGCTCAGTGTTTGAGCAGTCTATCTGCTCCTGCTCTGAGAAACAACAGGGACACACAGGGGCCCAACAAGCTGTGTTCATCCTGGACAGTTTCCAACCTTGTTTTGGGGTAATTCCCATCTGTGCTTCCCCCTCAGCCTGACTCTGGTGCTCACCACACTTGGCTGCTCAGGGGAAGGGTTTTGCAGCATGAGCCTCTCAGGGAAGCTGGATCCTTTGCCTGGGTTCTCAGGGAGCTGGTGCTGAGGGCTCCCACTGGCACCGAGTGGGGTCAGCTGGTGGCCTGCCAGTGCTTCAGGGATGGAAGGACAATGACCTGACAGCAGGGCTGGGGGCTTTACTGGAGCAGAAAGAAGCACTTCTTGGTCCCAGCCCATCTCCAGCACCATCAGGCCCTTGCAGCCTCCTCAACTTTGTTGGGCAAGAGCTGCTCTCTGACTCACTCTCTTTCAAGATGAGCCAGGTTAGCTTTGACTTTATTCAACACCATGAATTATGGTGGAGGTTGTTTCTGTTGTGGGACAGCTATGAAAGGGATGGGAACAGGCATTCCTCACCTGCCCCCTTGGTGGCCAAAAGGTGCCTCTGCCTCACCAGAGCCAGCACTGAGCTGGCAGCAGGTGGAGTTCATGGCCAGTCAAACCCCACAGCACAGCTGGCTTGGACTGAAGCCTCAGCCTGGCATGGACCCAGCTTGGAGTCACAGCCTCTTCAGGGGCCATCACAGCACAAGGGATGTCTCAGAGGTGTGTTGGTTGGTCAGCTTCGGACACAGACTCACAGGGGCAGGAGAAGGCATCCCTCCAGGGAGGGTTCCATGGCCTCCTCAGAGCCACAGCTACCAGCAGTGAGAAAGGAAGCAGACAGTGCCAAACTAGCAACTGAGGGATCATGTTGTGATCAGAGGAGTCTGAAATCTGCATTGCTGGCCACTGGTATTTTCCCTGCTTATATCAGCTGTGTAAAATGTGTAATTTTTTCTCAAGAGATAATATGCAGCTACAAGCAAGTTTTCAGAAAAGATTAGTCTTGCCTCAATCACACCTTTAAAAAGGCCTATGATCAGCAAATGAAACTGAAATGTTCACAAAGCCCTATAGAAAATGGCACTGTGCTGAAGAATTGATGCACTGAAGTAGAAGGTTAATATAAATAATATAAATGATGACTAAGGCGTGTGCTTTCAGCAGGGTGAAAAGCTGCATTTCACAGTTAGCTTCACAGTGTCTAGGATCTGCCTGTGTGATAACAACATGAAGAATATCAAAGCTAAATTGGCAAAGCCTTGAGCTGACCTTCACCATGAAGTAACTTCCCCATGATGACTTCCTTTGGCAGGGCCTGCTCAGGTCTTGTTGAAGATGACAAACCACGGGGACAAACCTTTCAGCTGTGCTTGTTGTGACAGGACAAGGAGTAATGGTTTTAAACTAAACCAGGCTCTAGTTAGATGAGACATCAGAAAGAAATCTTTTACAATGAGGGTGATGAGGCACTGGATTGCCCAGGAAGAGAGTAGGTGCACCATGCCTGGAAACATTCAAGACCCGGTTGGACAGAGCCCTGAGCAACCTGGTCAAGTCAAGGTGTTGCTCCCTATGGAATGAGATGAGCTTTGAAGTCCCTTCCAACCCAAACCATTCTGTGACTCCATGACACTGAACCAGGCATCTCACTGTCACTGCTGGATCTGTTTTAAAGCTCTCTGGCCAGAAAGAACAATGAATATACTTGTGACTGAAATTTGCAGACATACAGGTGTTGTATTTACAAATAAATGTTAACTATTACTGTGTGCAAGTTATCTGCTTTTAGAAGAATATTTCTGTCATCTGACTTTTCCTCTATGGAAAACACCAGCTGCTACACAACATGCAGTACAAAACCAGAGCTAGTAAAGAAATCACATTGACCATGATGTGGCACCGAACACTAAAATGCTGAATTTAAACATTAGGCACTTAATTTTGATCAATGCAGTTAATTAACAGATTTGTTCAGGTTGCTGAATAGGATGCCACAGAAATAAGGGAATGGATGAAAGCATCTGGCCACTGGTGTTACTTTTGTGGCACTGAAAGACACCATTACATTACGGGCAGTGCTATAACTGGTCTGCTTTTCTTGTTGGATCAATGTCTTTCTTTGACCCACACACCAAAACTGGAAGGCTTCTCTGAGTGCTGTGTTATTTTAACACATACAAAAACAAGCACAAGCCAATGACTTTGGCCATTTTTCACACTGAGAGAAAACAATGCCAATTGTTCACAAGCAACAGGCCTGGCTTGTCTCTGTGGCTGAGCCCAAGGCCTTCTGGCAGCTCTGCCGTGGGTCACTGTCACCCAGCAGAAAAACACGTCCTTGGGACAGGCTGTTCTCCACCCCCAGCCCCCTCCCTGCAAGCCCAAGGCCAGGTGGTGGGCGCTGGGACACAGCACAAGGACAAGGCCAGCTCAGCCCTGCTCCTCTGGGAGCAGAGGCTTGAGGGAAACAGTCCTGTGCCTGATGGCAGGAGCCCAGCTCTTGGGATCTGCATGGGGTTATCTCAAACCACAGAATGGCAGCTTCATTTGGGGAGGGCTGGAAAAGATGTGGTTTCCTCCCACTCGTCCTCCACATCTCAGGGTGAAGCCTCAGCAGAGTCGGCTGCAGAAGAGGATGATGCTGACAGTGACAGAGACTCACCGAAAGCCTTGTGTGATGCTGACTGCCTCCTCCAAGGGCAGGATCCTGTTAGTTACTGCTGTGAGAAATCTCATTATTTTTTTTTAAAAAGCTAAAAAAGGGAAAAAAGGACATGACTTTTCCTTCCTGTTCCATTGCCTCTCAGTATAAAGGACCAGCACCTTTCCTTCAAAAATCAACCTCCTTTGCTTTTAAAGAGCTGACTATGAAGAGAAAACACAATTTTTGAGAACTGGCCAGTTTGGATAAAACTGCTCTAAGGGAAACCTTAGAGCAAGTACACACAGTAATAAAAAGATAAGTGCTCATTTGCTGCTGGGAAAAACATTTACAAGAGGATTTCAGGCTGATGAAGATGAGTTTGACCTGCCTGCTGGTTAGTGGTGTAGGAAAGTGCAACTTTCCCATGACTGTATCAAGCACTTTATAAAGGCCTTGCCTTGCTTTCCTTTCCTTACCCTTCAGGTATGGGAAGGCTGCAATTAGCTCACCCCAAAGCCTTCTCTGTTCCAGGCTGAACAATCCCAATTCTCTCAGCCTTTCCTCACAGCAGAGCTGCTCCAGCCCTCTGATCCCCTTGGTGCCTCCTCTGGCCTGGCTCCAGCAGGTCCCTGTCCTTGCTGTGCTGGGAGCCCAGAGCTGGATGCAGCCCTGCAGGTGGGGTCTCAGCAGAGCAGGGCAGAGGGGCAGAATCCCCTCCCTGCCCTGCTGCCCACAGGGCTTTGGATGCAGTTTTGGAGGGTGCTGTTGCTTGCTAAACTCTTTGTGCTGAGGGAGGAGAAATATTGCAAAGTTATATTCCAAAGTTATTCACAGATTGGCACTGTGTTATTCCTTCGCCTGTCTCCACAATGAAGGATGAACTACCCTTAAATACAGTCACCTGTACAAAGGCCTTGGTAATCTTTAACTACACAAAGAACTTAAGTAGTTGTAAGGGCATTTCAAACAAGTAATGGCACTTCAAACAAACCTCTAGTCAGAAAGGAACACAAGTGATTTTCAAAAGTGCACTCTACATAAACATCCATTCAGAATCTCCTTTTAAAGCCATCTGGGAAGAGAAGTCCATAATTGTTTATTTCAATTCACAGCTCTAAACAGAATAATTTGCAGCCTATGATCTTTTCACTTTGAAGGCTGGCTGCCTTGGATTTTAAATTCTAATTACTTTACCTACTGGAAGCCACAAAACCGCTACTTCTCCTGCCCCAATCCCCTTAAACTGACTTCCCACAGTATTTTTTTTTAACAGATTAGCAAAAATCATTGAAAAGGTGAAAATCCTGAAACTATTTTTGATAATTTCTTCTTGCTTTAGGCGGATTTAAAAAGTCCTATCATTTAAAGCTGGTATTTGGCTTCACAGAATGTTTATTTTTTCTGCTTTATCAGGAAGAAAAAATACTTTAAAGAGGAAATACTGGACATCTTCTGCTGAGGACCTTGGACCAAACTGGTGTTATTAAATAAGAAGTTAGGCTACCCTTGGCTAATAAACTCTGTCTTTAGCCATATTTCTTCACTTACGTTATACAGCAATCCATGCTACCATGACAGTAACATTCACTCTTATATATATGTGTATGTTTTATACAGAGATATTTTTTATCCTTAACAGAAGTCAAGAAGGCTGCTATGTGCTTGGGTGACCACAGAACCAACACACTTGCTGGAAAGTATTCAGAATACACAGAAAACCACAAAAAAATTTCAAATAAGAGGCAGGAAAAATTCTTACCCAAGTTCTCATTATAGATAGATCTGAATGTATCTCATCAATTTTGTGAGTATGGCCACACAGATGCCCCATGTGATTTAGACTGCAAAGGGCCACTGATGTCCCATTGCCCATATAATTTCTGCTTCATCTCAGCATTGCACACTTTTGAAATAAGGAGGAAGATGAAGATGAAGATGCTAAAGTTGTTGCAATAGAGGTTCACATATGAGCTGCTCCAGGATCAGTCTCTGTAGGCCTTTTGTTAATGCAGAGGGTTTTGCTCAGAGGCAGCTTGATGTGGAGTCAATATAACACCTCAGTGAAAAAGGTACGTGCATTCAGTTCTTTCTGGTTATGAGTAAAACCAAATGTTACAATGAGGTGTTTTTAATGCTAGCCTAATGCCAAGAGTACATCTTAAAGAACTGAAAAAGGCACTGTTTGATTCCTGAGTTACTGAGGTAGATGGAGAGAAGAGGACAGATCTGCATAAGCCTTCCCTTGTTAGGCATTAGGTGATAATAATCATTCACATTTTTCATCAGTGCTAAGTCAAATCTTCCTAAAAATAACTTATTTTGAACATTTTCTTAGTATGCAGGTAGGGACTTTTTCAGCCAGCTCTGGGCTTGACATCAATTTCTTCCAGATTTTCTAGCTTTTCATGTCCATGCTTTACTCTTGAATCCTTGAGCTACCAATTGCTCTGTCAACAACCCTACTCCAGCCTGCGATTTTGCCTCTCTTTGTCACGGTGCTGTCTCAGTGGCAGCACCTTTTCTGACACCTGAGCTGGGGTTAAACATCTGTGCCTGGCACTGAGGAAGGTGAGGGGGGGAGTGAAGGAGGAACTGGGGAGTTATCAAGGGTGCTGGAGGGGAAGAGAGAAAATTCTCAGGTGTTACCAGTAATTTTGCTGTTGTTCATGCCAACAGAGGAACAATGGCATTTGTCAGGCTTTTCATGGTGACTCAGGACTGCAGAGGACAGCAAACAGAGAAAAATACTCCTGCAGACAAGGACTGGGAGGTGTCTGATGTGGCTGCCTTAGGAAAGGCCTTTGGAAAAGAATTAACTACATAACTACAACCAGCAAATTAATTTGTTCTCAGTAATTGAGAAAAACAGTCCTTTAAATAAACATTTAAGCAGATGGTAGACAAACATTCCAGCAGGTTTAAGGACTTCATGGCAATGGGAACCCTATGGGATACAAATGAAATGGAGGTGAAAAACCCAGTAAAATTCTGTCTTTCATTTCACCACAGGATCTGCCATTGACTTGTGATACTACTACACTAGCAAACAATAATAATTTAGCAGCATCTTTGGTTTTTTCCACTCCACTGCAGAATTTAATCTACTTTGGGAGCTATGGCCACTGGCATTCCTACTTCTCTTTATTCCAACACACTGTCTTAACATACCATCCTTATGAAATCATTTTTTTAGAACTTGAAGCCAAGCGATGCTAACACATTTAATATTGCAAAACAAAAGTGAACAGAGGGCTGTTTCACACAACACAATAAAAAAGGGCTTTTAAAAGAACAGGCTTCCTTGCAGACTTTATGAATTTAAACCCTGGCTTTCTCTAGCCAGAAGCATTGTGATTTTGAGGTGTTTTAGAACCACAGCTATTGTGTGGAAGTTTCCTTAACAAAAAACCCAACCAACTTTATTAGCCTCAATGCTATTTCTACAGATACAGCTTCCCTAGTGTAGTTGTAGATACACCCTGTCAATTTTATATGCAGTAAAAACCAGAAACAACAGTTAATTCTTTCTTAGAACCAAAAATCCTGGGGGGGAGGGAGAGGAAATAAAATAAGCAATCTGCTAATCTGAAAAAAAAGAAAGTAGCAGATTGCTTTATTACTTTTCCCTCAAAATTAACTCCAGTATTTAAATATGTATATCTAGGTCTCAAAGCTGCAAAACAAATGAAAATCCCCTGCAATCCATTATGTCTGCCACATGGAATCAGCATTTCCCATTTTGACAGAAACAGTTGCTTTGCCTAGACAGTGTTATCAGAGAATCCTAGAAAGATTTGGTCATATTCTTCTAACCCCCTGCCATGGGCAGGAACAACTTCCACTATCCCAGGGTGGTCCAAGCCCTATCCAGCCTGGCCTTAAACACTCTCAGGGATGGGGCTACCTTTGCCAGTGCCTCACCACACTAAAAGTAAAGAATTTTTTCCTAATATCTAATCTAAACCTACTCTCTTATGTAGCAGAAATATAAAATCCCAACCAACCAAACAAAAAAATCAATTTTGTTCTGAGGGTTTGATTAATTAAAAAGCAGCAATAAACCCCAAGTTCCCTCCCCACTTTCTGTCCATGGCTTGCTGGCATGGAAACCTGCACAAACATCATCCATGTTGCTAGCAGAACACACCTGTCCAATGTGAGCTCCCAACGTGGGAAACAGGGACAGCAGCATTTTTCTAATGCAGTTACAAAGTTGCTCCTGAAAACTAAGATTCTGCATGAAAATAACAGATTAAGATCTTAAATGGATCAAACTGTGGTGTGCTCTATCACATAGATCTCATTTTGATCAAGATGCCTCCTTGTGAATTTAATTATTACCTAACCCAGCCCCAGATGCAGCTGTGTTCTCACTGCTGGGGTCTCCAGGCACTGCAATACAAATAAAAGATTTCGAAATACCATTTCAGTGAATGTTTTATTTGTAATATAATCCTTTGTTAAAAGAATTAAGTTTCTACCCTATTTCAATAGCAATTGCAAAGAAACCCACAACAGACAACCCCCAAACTGTAGCAATTCTACCTGTTTTCAGAGAGTCTTGATATCCTTCTGTTAAGTGCCAGTTTCTGGCCAGTTCTTGTTATCATTTTAAGAAGCATTAGCTTGTAATGCAAATGAAAACTGGTAGACTTTAACTGTTAGACTCTCAGATTGGATTTTATTTGAACATTAGAATCAGAGTCACATAATGGCCTCGGTTGGAAGGGAACTTACAGATCATCTCATTCCAACCCCCTGCCATGGGCAGGGACACCTCCCACTGGACCAGGTTGCTCAGAGCCCCATCCAACCTGGCCTTGAACACTTCCAGGGGTGAGATAGCCACAGCTTCTCTGGGAAACCGGTGCCAGAGCCTCACCACTTTAACAAGGAAGATTTTTTTTCCTAATATTTGATCTAAACCTACTCTCTGTCAGTTTGAAGCCATTCCCCTTGTCTTGTCATTCCAGACCCTTGTAAATAGTCTCTGTCCATCTTTCCTGTGGGCTCCCTTCAGGTACTATAAGGCCACAATTTGGTCACCCCAAAGCCTTCACTTTTCCAGGCTGAACAATCCAACTCTCCCAGCCTTTCCTCACATCAGAGCTGCTCCAGCCCTCTGAGCATCTTGTTCTCCTCTCTCCAACAGGTCGATTTGATAGGTGCTCATAGCCTCAAACACCACTTTTGCAAATCCAAGCCTTCTCCCCTTGGCCTTTTTAAAGACTGCTCACTACTTACTCTCAAAATACATCCATCTCTGAACTGAATACACTAAGATTCAATGTTTCACATACAGAAGCAACTCAAATTTAATGCAAGATCTAGATAAACAGCTCACATTCAATCAATATTCACACCACACAGATTTTCCAGTGGAAGTCAGGAAAGCAATGAGGAAAGAAATCCTCCACATATGTGATGGTTTGCACATTTTCTTATAGCCATGTCTGTCCTCTTGAACTCCTCTGAACTATTGATGTGCTGCAGCAAATGCACTTCAGAGCTGACAGACACTGGGGTACGTGTTGACCCCCTCTGGAACTTGAGCCTGAGAAAAAAGCTACATAATTTTTAAATATATTTTTATTTTAAATTTAATAATATATTTTAATTTTTCAGTATGTGTGCCAGGTGTACGCTTTCTTTTCTCCCAAGTCACAATCTGAGGCAAAGCATGAAAAAAACTGTTTTTCTGCTTACATGTCCCCAAAGTCAGCATTCCTAATTATAATTCCTCTTAAAAAAAAAAAAAAAATCCCCCTCAACCTTGCCTGGATCAATAACCTATCTAATGTAACAAAAATAAAACATTTCAAATCACAGTAAAGACTTCAAAGTGTAGATGTTTTGCATTTAATTCCCACAAAAGCTAAGAGAAGTATAAAGTATAACTTAATTCCCCTCACTATCCAGTTGAACTGAAACTGACCCTCATCAGTCTGCTCAGACACCTGGGGAATGCTAAAATTCAGCCTTCCCCAGACTGCATGATGGCCACTTTCACAGGTAGGAGTAACAGAATCCCAGAACGGGTTGGGTTGGAAGGGACCACAGTGGGTGATCTGATCATACATCCCTGCTGAAGCAGGATCATCCCAGAGCACAGGATTGTGTCCAGATGGTTCCGGGCTCTCTCCAGTGAGGGTGACTCCACACTCTCTCTGGGTGATCAGTTCCAGTGCTCTGTCACTGCACAGTGAAGAAGTTCTTCCTCATGCTCAGGTGGAACTTCCTGTGCATCCATTCCTGCCCACTGCCTCTTGTCCCATTGCTGGGCATCCCTGGGCACAGCCTGGGCCCAAGCTCTGACCCCTCCCTGCAGGAACTGACAGACATTGATGAGATCCCCCCTCAGTCATCTCTTCTCGAGGCTGAACAGCCCCAGCTCCCTCAGCCTTTCCCCATGAGAGAGATGCTCCATCCCTCCATCATCTCTGTAACCTCTACTGAAGCTGCCCCAGGAGCTCCAAGTCTCTCCTGTGCTGAGGAGCCCAGGACTGGACACAGCACTGCAGATGTGCCTCACCAGGGCTGAGCAGAGGGGCAGGATCGCTCCCTGACCTGCTGAGAATGCTCTTCCCAATGCATCCCTGGATCCCTTTGGACTCCTTGGCCACAAGGGCACTGCTGGCTCAGGGATAGTTTGCTCTCCACCAGGACCCTCAGAGACACTTCTCTCACCTGACCCTTACCTTGGTACTGAATCAACAAGGCCTTTACCAACAGACTTGCACATGGAGACTAATCCATCTTCTGACAACTAGAATCAGCAATTTTCTAGGGCCCACCTGCATACACAAGCAATGATGCTACTGATTTTTTCCCCTCCTGAAACACAAAATACTCAGACAAGCTCAAGTCCCTACTCATGCATTTGTGGAGAGGCTTTGAACAGCTGGAGGATATGGAAGGAAACAATAAAAAGGAATAAAACCACAAAATGAACCTGTCCTATGACACCCAGTTATCATTACACATAGGCTAATCAATAAACCTACTCTGAACTTTGGCTTATTTCTCAGCTTGAGTTTAAAATCAAACCTAAACCTTTCTTCATGCTACTCACACCTTCAGCTCAGCTACAGAAGTTACCCCATTTTCACTTAAAGAACTAAAAGCACAAAAGACTTTTAACTTTCTTGTGCGTGTGTGTCTCTATCTTCCACTCATCCTCCCCCAGATTTTTTCAGTGCAACTCAGCAACTTTCAGCTACTCAAATGCAGCCCAGCAGTATTTTTGGCAGAGACTAAGATTTATTGCCATGGTAGGCTGATATAAGTTTAAAAAATGCAAAGGCTGTTCTGATTTAAAATGTACCATTACTACTTGCATTTCAGAACTTTATCAGTCTGATCCAACTTTATAAAGAAATCATAACAAGGCAGTGTAGTATTACAAATTTATTGAGTTTCATCAAAGTAATTTTTCAGCATTGAAAATTTCACACATATAAAACAACTTCAACTTCTATGCATTAAAACCAAAGTATGGATTTTTTTTTTTAATTTAAAGCAAGTGCTGTGCTTTTTTTAAACATCTCATGAACCAAATTCTTCAGTTATAAAGCTGATAAAAATAAGTGATACACCACTAGAGTTTTTTTCTTCAACATGTGAAATTCATCTCTTTGGGAAACAATACTTTTTAAAATTGTATCATGAAAGATACAGACCTGAAAAAGGATAAACAATCATACACAAGGCATAAACGTTACACAGAGTAATTCAGACATTTTATAAAGAGATCTGGAAAAGTACCTAAAATAGTGATATTTATTTAGTATAAAATTTCAATAATAAAATATTGCTCATAATAAATAAGAAAACATGAGTTTCATTAATACTGTTCTCCCCTTAAAGCTCTCTTGGATGTAACACGATCAGACCTGATCAAAAGTCAAATTTTTATTTTGTCCTCTGTATGAAGGAGGCGGGTTTACAGGCTTCAGGTCATTCTCCGCTAGAAACAATTTTATTATAAACAAAACACAGAATTCATTTCACGGCTCATGCGTAGTTATGGGAAAGAAATAATAATCCCCAAATGTGAATAAACCGTATTTCAGTAGATTTTAATACCCAAAATATTTGCCCTTTTTGTTAAACCCGAAGTGGAATAAGACTTCCCGTGGATTACGAATACGAAGAGAAAGCTGCCCAAGTTTTCTCCAAAGCTTCTAAATATGGGTGCAGCTGTACTCAATGGTTATCAATGCTGCTAGGGACAGTTTGCTCTAGGGGGGGGGAATGTGTCTCCCTTTAAATGGGGACGTTGGATTTCATCCCTGCTCTTCCCATCTGCAGGCAGGGCAGTTTGGAGCAGTTCTTCAGCAGCTGCTCGATGGCGATGTGGCGCACATTGAGCTCGGAAGCCAGGGAGTCCTTCTCCTGCACCTGCTGTGTCAGCTCCTCAAACACATCTGCAACAACAGCACGGGGTCAATGCACTTGGTCCTGTACTGACACGGGCTTAGGAAGCACTGACAAACAACACTGGGGAAGAGGCACGGACATTTAAGTGGGATCATGCACAGGAACTCTGCTTTTCCTGGCTCCAGCACAGCTTTGTGTGCATTGCAAACTGAACAGCATCACTTTGTTTCTAGTCATAGACACCCTGAGCCAAGGTGGACCAGTTTAGAACTCCAAACAAAGCTGACTCTGGCCTGTATCTGCAGGACCAGGGAAGAGATCATCCCCCTGTGCTGGGCACTGCTGAGGCCACACCTCAAATCCTGTGTTCAGTTTTGGGACCCTCACAACAAGGACATTGAGGTGCTGGAGCATGTCCAGAGAAGGGAACAGAGCTGGGGAAGGGTCTGAAGCACAAGGCTGATGAGGAGAGCAGCTAAGGGGGCCCAGCCTGGAGAAAGGGAGGCTCAGGGGAGACTTTATCATTCTCTACAATTGCCTGACAGGAGGGTGGAGCCAGGTGGGATCGGGCTCTTCTCTCAGGTAACAAGTGACAGGATGAGAGGAAATGGCCTTAGTTTGCACCAGGCACAGGGCTCTTCTCTCAGGTAACAAGTGACAGGATGAGAGGAAATGGCCTTAGTTTGCACCAGGCACAGTTAGATTGGACATTAGGAAACATTTCTTCATGGAAAGGATTGTCATGCACTGAAACAGGCTGCCCAGGCAAGTGGTGGAGTCACCACCCCTGGAGGGATTTAACAGACATGGAGATGTGGCACTGAGGAACCACTTGGTTTAGTGGGGGACTCAGCAGTGCTGGGTTAATGGCTGCACTTGATGATCGTAAGGGTCACTTTCAACCTTAACAATTCTATGGTTCTAGTCAAATTCTTAAAGAGAATATTGTGCCAATTTCCAGCACCAAAGCAGATTACATGATGAAAGCACCTAGAAATCTCTCTGTATCACACACTTCCACGCAAAACAAGAGACTTCAGCTAAAACCTTAACTGACAGAAAGGCAATCAAAATTTATTTTTTAAAACCAGATGTTTTTCTAATGACAAAGCACCACAAACCCAAAACAAAGAGTATTGAAAAAGTCTCACCCTGGATTTGCTTGAGCAGTTTTTCATTAAGTTGCTTTAACTCTCCTAGAGTCATTGTAGTCACTGCAACAATAAAATCTGTTATTACTACTACCAAAGTCACATAAGCATCCCTAAGCAGATTCCTATCTTCTCAAGATTTCTCCTATTTGCATCCTAATAATCAACAGACGCATGACAGTAAGTCAGAGACAACAGTATTTATCAGTCATTTGAGGAAAGTTTGAAAATTCTCTTTTTAATGTTGATAGAGACAAGGATTTACTCCATTAGAAAACCCTCTCTTCAATGTCAAAAAGGTGGAAAATCGAGCCCTGAAAACAGTAGCATCCAGAATCAGAACTGCTTGGCATATTTAAATACTCCACCCTCCTCTGACTGCAAAACATGATTTCCCCAGTGCAACCCCTCCAGGCAGATCTGTTTAACTGTGGGCAAGGGGACAATTCTGAGGTATGTCCTGCTACATTTCCCAGCCTGCAAGAAGCAGCCTCTTGACAGAATTTTCAGCATGTGGCTCCCTGTTTTGGTTATCAAAGTCTGTGCTTTATGCATACAGGAGTAACATACACAGTTTCCAGTGAGTATCTCAGTGACAACTGATGAAGGACAATCCTGGCTTGATATGAAGACCAGCATATAAAAACAGGTTTCCTCCTGTGCTCCTGGTGATAACTACAAGATCCTCTGTGTCATTCAAAAGCCCTTCTGTATCTCAGGCTGTGTGCATTGATCATCCTCACAGAAAATACACCTTAAGCCTCAGAGGAGGGAACTGTGAAAGTATTCTTCCCTGACCTTGATCAACAGCAGGGAAGCCCTGGCTTGCTTCCTAGGATTCCCTCAACCCTGCAGTGGACACACATGGTGCCATTGCCTGCTGCTGAGATGCCCTTGTCACCACGCTGAAAAGCAACAATCTGAACACCACAGGCGGCACAAGCTTTAAGACCTTGCAAGTCTAAAATACTGTTCTTAAACTTCAGCAAAGCTGTTTCTGCTGCAGCTTAGCAAAGCTCTCATTGCATACTTGAGAGAAAAAACGATGTTGCAGTTTTTTCCAGAGACTTCTCTTTGCAAAAGGTTTCTACATGGCAAATTTAAAGTCCAGAGTTCTGAAAAAGATGGGTTTTAGCTACCCACTGGATTATTTGATTATCCTAAGCCTTCCCTTTCAAACTTTCTCACAGCTGGCAGCTGTGGGATGTTAAATTGCTGACAGTACTGCCAAACCAAAGAAGCTGGCAATAGCTAAGACTTGGTACTTGAGACATAATCCCAGCTAAGACTAAAATAGATTCACCTTTGTCCTCCATCAGCCAGGTAAAATGGTGCTCCTTCCTACCTTCAGCTATCAATAAACCTGAAAAGTCCCTTCTCACACCATACCACTCCTTTAGAACTATGAAAACCCTGACCAAATTTAATATATTAATTAACAGCTACAAATGTCAAGATTTTTTCCCCCTTTTACACCAGTGGTAGGATGTTACTTCCCCATTCTTCGGTATTTTCATTAACATTTTGTCATCTGGCAGACAGGCTGGTTCACACATTTCATTGGAGTGTTTTGGGACAGGACTGTTTCATGGCACATTATCCTGATACAGGAGGGAAAGGGAGAAGGAATGGAACATTGAATTGAAATGGTAAAACATTATTCTATCCACAGCTGAGGGAAATTCTGAAGAAATACTAGCTAAGCTATTTACAGTTCCATTAATACTTTCTTTTCAGTAGACAGCTATATTGTTAAGAGTGAACGCATTGCAGTACCTAATTCTGTACTTAATTCTGGCAGTCTAAGTTTTTGTCTAACATAGAAACTTTATATAATCACAGAGCCTCCAAAATAAATGGCTTTTAAAGGTAAATACTGCAAAATACAAGCAAAAATGCCTCAAAGCTGCATTATGTAGTCATAACAGAAGAAAAAACCTGTTATTGTACTCAATGCAGATTTATGTTCCCATCCCAAAATCAAAAATTGGAGATTAATTTCAAGTCACTAACTTCAGTTAGACAACCCCATAAACCAGGTCAAGCTTCCATAATTCCTCTGTTATATGCTGTCCTGATTTATGTAATCCCAATTCATGACTCCAGCAGACAGGTGGCCAAAAAGCCCAGCGTGTCTGTTTTGATTTATGGCTTTAAGGCTACTAATTCACTATAAATGCAACATGACACATCATGCAGCAGTTAAGTAAAATCCTTTCATAAAGAATGAGAAATGACTCAGCTTTGCAAGGACAGAGTCATCAGTTTGTTTAAAAAAAAAGGGAGGCTAAAGAAGACAATTCCAACTTTTTACAGTACCTCTTTCTCTGACTCTTCAGACATTCTGATTCCACTATTACCTTGTTTTTCAGCACCTGCTTTTCCCTGGAATATTTCATCAGTGCTTTTATTTTCTTTCTCAGGTCTTTTGAAGTTCAGAAACCCTCTCCAATTACTCCCCTCATCTACTAAAGTAAGAGCGGACATACACCAGCTCAGGACCAAGTACTGCCTAAAAAACTGGATGGTAACAGCACATACCCCTAGGAATCCATTCCTAACACATTTTGTGCAGCCTGATTCCAGAGACATTAGAATATCCTAGATTTTTCTAAAGATTTCTTCTAGTGATCTTCTTAAACAACAGACAAACTAATTTTCTGTTATTTTCATTATCACCACAGTCATCAAAAGATAGCTCAGGTCTTCTGCTACAGCCTTTAAGAGGACATGGTGGCAGAAGGGCCTTCCCATTTTCTTATGCTCAATAAACACAAGGAAAAAAACAAATCCAGTAAAATGCACAACAAAAGTCTGCTACTGTTCTCAAGTTTGCTACACGACCTCTAATTTCCCCTGTTGCTTAGGGCAGGTCTCCATGAAATGTAACTCAGGGCACTGTGCAAGTTCAGTAAGAGAGATTTGCAGGAGCTGAGTAACCTCCACCTCCACAGGCAGGGCTGTGCAACCCCCAGGAACGACATATTGAAATGACTTTTTTTGCATAAATTAGACATGTCCTATATCACACTGGGCTACAGCTAAGGGTAAAATAAAAACAAACTAAAAACCAAAAAACCCCCCACAAATTAAAAACAGCCAAACCACCCTGTTTGCCCAGGCAGGTAGCTCTTTTTTCCCCCCAGATTTTACATGCTGGACTTCAGGATGAGAACTAATGCCCTGTGGAGACATGAAGTGGTCAATAGGTGTTTGAAAGAACGCCCTTGCTGGCTAGGCTGTGTGTAAATGGATGTATACTCACGCTCCTCCCTGCTGTGCTGAGGATGTCTCCTATGAACACTGGCAAGTGAATCACCTTCAGCTTTTTCAGCCTTCTGGACTTGGCTGCGGTTGGGCCACAGAACGCTGCTGCAGCAGAAGGCAGCACCCAGTCTGAAATCTGTGGGTTCTCTTGGTTCCAGCAGAGCCTGTGAGCAGCTTGAGATGCCTCCAGATTTCCCATCGATCCATTTTGCAGAGTATCTAGGGACTGGGGAGTCAAACTGTGGCAGTAATTTTCTATCAGTCTGATGTCTGAAGCTAAAAAGCTGGTGTTGGGATGGTTTTGAGCTTTCAGAATCAGAGTCTAAATCCTTGTTTTGTGCGTATTGTATGATCCAGTTAATTTTTTTGCTCAAGATATTTTTTACTTCTGCATAAGGACTTTTAGAGAGCTTTGATCGTGGACAGTCCTGATTTGCTATTAAGTGGAATTTTTCAAAGCAGTCTCTGTGCCCCCTTAAAGATCTTGTATGAAGAAGATCTGACTTTGGTACTCCTGTAAAGACACAACAGAAAGAAGTTCACTTACTGCTAATTTTTTATAATCTTTACTCACAAGCAACCGAGAAAACAAAAACTTTAGTGATGCTTTCCTACTAACAGTCTTATCACTGAAGCAAACAAGGGTACCTCACAGTCCAAAATTTGTGAAGTTTCCCTCAGGCCTGAGTCCTTGTCACACAAAGTGTTTTGCACACCATAATCTCTAGAGCAGGACTTCAGCGTGTGCCTCTTGCACGGTGACAGAGATGAAGCAAACTGACAACTCCACACATGCTGCATCCCCCCTACACACAAGTGTATAAGCTGCAGAAGTAAAATAAATCCAACTGTGTATCAGCAAGTTCTATAGAACGATCCTGAAGAGCATTCTGACAGCACTCATACAAGCACCCATCTTTTATGCATAATGTTATGAGCCATCTGCTCAAATACCGCAGAGTGCAGGCTTGTCTCATTCAAGTGGTCAAACGTAACTCAGATTTCAGCCAGAGTTTATTATGTTGGTATAATATACCAGTGCAAAGGCTTGCACTGGTACAAGCCTGCAGCCTAGCCAGGGAAGCAAGCTCTAATACTGGCAATGCTTGCTAACATTAAACTGTCCTGAAATTCATTTGAGGTGTGCTGGTTTTGGCTGGGATAGAGGTAATTTTTATCCCAGTGTAATATGGGACTGCATTTTGGATTTGTGCTGCAGTGTTTTCATTACCACTGAGCAGGGCTTACACACAGCCTAGGCCCTTTCTGCCTCTGACAGTGAGTGGGCTGGGGACATGCAAGGAGCTGGGAAAGGACACAGCTGGAACAGCTGATCCCAGCTGACCCAGGGATATTCCACACCATATGGCATCATGTTCAGTGTATAAAGCTGGGGGAAGAAGGTGGAAGGAAGGAATGTTTGGAGTGATAGTGTTTGTCATCCCAAGTCACCGTTATGCACGACAGCCCTGCCCTCCTGGGGATGGCTGAACACCATGCTGCCCAACCATAGGGAGCAGTGAATGAATTCTTTATTTTGCTTAGCTTGTATGGGCCGCTTTTGCTCTCCCTTTCAAACTGTCTTTGTCTCAACCCACAAGCTGAAATTCTCTCCCCATCCCACTGGGGTTAAACCATGACATCACACAAGATGGATGTTTATTCTCCTCTTTGCTCATCCTCCCTCAAAGACTGTTCAAATAGCTACAGCAGGTAACTTAAACCTCTAAGTAACTGCTAGTGATTGACAGGTTAAAAAGGAACACAATCTGTGAAGTTCTGCAGTTGGTGAGTGAACACAGATGGTATGAGAAATGACTATTCCAGAAAGTTAATAGTGGCCCAGTACAAAATTACTCTCTGAAGCTTCAGTGGATATTTATTTTTCTTCAGATTCACCTACACAGTAGATTCAGAATCCAAGTCCAGAGTAAGGAACAGTTTGTCATTTATCTCAGTACTCCATATACTACTTGGGAGGTTCCCAATACAATGAAAACTAATTCTGTCTAACAAGTTTGTCACTGAAAATTATAATAATGTACCTGTGAACCAGACGTTGAAAGAGCTTAATGCCCAAGTATTTAAACCAACAAACAATGTAACCAGACCTCTGAATCTAGGCAACATGAAACAACCTGCAGACATCCTATCTTTTAGCCATTAAAAGTGACTAAAATAAAAGAAAAAAACATGAAATGCAAGAGGTAGCAAAATCTGGTAACAGAGACATTCACAGACTTTTAGAAGAAAGCTACACGTTACAACAAGTCTCAGTTCCATCTGATTCACCCTCTTAAATTCTTGTGGTAAAGCCTAATCTCCTCACCCCAAACAATTAACAAATGATACAATGTTTGTTTTAAAGTCACTGAATGCCATGAAATCCCACAGTACTCTCAAAACTAATCTGAAAAGGTAAATTTTTTAACACAAAACTGTGAAAACAAATCCAAGCACTTAATTTTGACTATCTCACTTGTTGGTAACTGCTGTTTGAAGTTGGTGAGTTCAAACATCAAGAGCAAACATTTTTAAATTGTTGATTTTCTACTCTTTGGGCAGCACTGAAACTTAAGTGCCTTATTTTCAGGCTGAGTTTCTGAGAGTGCACACAATTTATGGTGCAAAATGTCAAAAAAACTGGAAAATAAAAGAAAACAGCAGTGGAATTTATATTGTTCATCTTAGCAGGGGAAAAAAGGTAAAGTCATGAAAACAGATGTTCCTTCATGAGGTAACTATTAGAAGAAACAAAACTCACATGCTAACCAGAGGCATCTTTTAAGAAGGAAGTTCTGGAGTAAAGTACACTCTGTGTCCCCTTTCAGTGGGCAGTCAAGATTCTCACTCCAAAACTCAAAGTACTTTTCAGCCTCTTTCAGCAAACAGATATTCACCAACTTTTCTTAAGCTCTGCATAATCTGCTGCCTACTTGCTATGCTATTTTACCTATCTTTACAGAGACTTAAAAAACCCCAACAAACATTTCTTTTGAAAAGAAGAAAGACAAGCCATTTGTTTTCATGACTTATCAGCACCATTTAAAAACAGCTAGCCAGCTTAACTCAAGTAGCATGATGGAAACCTTAAATCTTTAAGCCATCAAGGGAAAGCAAACACTGTCAAGTGAAATTATAAGGGAAATATATTCACATCATCACAAACCCTAGAAAACCAAAGTGATTTGTTCAATGTTTTACCCAAGTGATTTGTTCAATGCTTTTTACTCAAGTCATTCTTCAACATTTTACTTTGCTGCTGCTCATAGTGCTTTCTTTTACTTACAGAAAATAAACAATGGGCTGAAAAACAGGTTTTGCACAATTTTCCATACAATAATGCTCAGGAACCCACCTAACAAACACACCCGCACAACAAATGACAGAATACTGAGAGTACCACTTAAAAAAAAGAAATTTCTTTGAGACTGCTTCATTATTTCAATAAGAAAAAACGTTATTTGTCCAGTAGGAGAGTGAGACCACACAAAATAGCCAACACACAAATTGTTACACAAAAAAAGAACAAGTGCAGCATGACTTCATGAAGCCTCAACTGAATTATGTCCAAGTCTTAAGCTCAAGGTTATTCAAGTCTTCTGATGAATTTATCTTTAAAGAGCTCCGAACATTGCTAACTTCCCCATTCTAGAGTCATGCTGCTCGAAGAGATCTGTTTTATCAGAACTCAGTAATAGAGCGCCTGAAATGAGCAATTATTACAGAAGAAAAAACCATGCTACTTCAAGAGTTCAAGCTTTGCTATTTATATGCCACACATTGGCCACAGTGTCCCTATTTCTGAGCACAGGGCAGGTTTTATTGCGAAACATTTCCCGTAATTTACATCCTACCCCCTTCTCTTACTCCACTGCAAAAACCCCCAAAGGAATCTCGAATAAAGTAAGGAACTGAAAATGTGCAAAACCAAACCAGTTTTGTAGAGAACTGCTAACAGACCTGCTTCAGCTTTCACATTTTTTGATTTTTACTGCAACAATCACACACGAAACTAAAACAACCATCAATCTCTCTTTTGTCCTAAGGTGACAATTAGTCCTTTCCTATGCAGAGAACATCAGCCATAACCTTCTGGAAGAGCTGAGCAGGGACAGCAGCTGCTGTGCCAGCACAAACTAGCAATCACACACCAGAATTACAGCAAGTAAGGGTACAGTTCTTTGGAACAAATCCTTCTGTTGTGGGCAATACCATCAGCTTTATGAGGCAGAAAAGATGTCCATTTCTTTTTGGGAAGACTTCATACTCCACTCAGATTACTTCAAGTTTTCCCCTTCATCACAACAGCAGAAAAAGCTACAATCTGGTGAGCCGGCATGGACCAAGTGATATATATAAAGAAGATGCAGTTTTTATTGCTTTATTCAACACTCTACACCAGGAGATGCATAAAGCATGGCAAGATTTCTGTACAAAACAAGAAGCAATACTGTAATTTCGATAAACAGCTATTGTGAGTTTCGGGGACTTTCACAGGGTTTCAGTTCCATCTCTACATTTCTGATTGCCAGTATCAACCTGAACATTTCTTACTTTTTGTCTGGTTCTTCAAGTCTGCAATCGTAAACCCATCAACTTCTTTTCCCCCTCACATTTGCAAGTGTGTGTACATTTGCCCCTTGTCTTATTTTCCAAGAACAGGATTGCAGACTATGTCCAGGTATGTCCTACACTTCGTATATATTTTTTCACAGAAGGGGAAAAAAAAACCTCAAAAAGCAACAAAAAACCCTACAACCATGCAGAGTAGAAAAGTTTAATCTTCAGGGAAAAAAGAAAAAAAAATCTCACAAAATTCACTAATATCTAGAAGGCCATATCCAATAAACTTAAGACAGCAAAGATGTTATTAGGAAACAAGCTCATGCCAGAGATCATTCCTCAAGTGCACATGATCCACAGGCTGATGCCAAACTTCCAGACAAATTATAAAACAATGTAAGCATTTACAATCCATTGGCTGTTTCTGATTCTAATAACTCATGTGTCCTAGATGAAATATGAACATATTACTTCACTCAACACTATATTTGTATATTGACTTGAAGAACAGGACTCCCTACATAAGTGCCTAATGTTTAGGCCAAAAAAAAAAAAAAAAAAATCAACCCAAACCCTGACTATTTCAATTTGTAAGCTATGCAAGGCAGGCAGTCAAAATGACTCCTAATCCACTCCTACAAAGTAATTTTGTAGATGTATGACTAGCAATCAGGCAGTTTAATACACATTTTTGTAACTTCCATTTATTCATGAGTATAAAGCAGCTGAGAGCAGGGAGAATATTTACCAGATAACCAGGTGAGCCATCATATCTCAACAAATTCTACCCCATTTTAAGCATTTGTACTTGAAAGTAAATGAGTTTCCATCAGAATTAAGTCTTTTTGCTTTCTGGGTTTTTTGAGGGTAAGAAACCTACGAAGACTTTTTTCTGCCTTTGCAACTGATTCACTGAGAACTATGTATAACTCTTCTTCATTATAAAGACACAGAACTGAATTGAAATGTTTGCTCATGTTTACACAAAGCTGGCTAAAATAGTTGTCTTATTTGGAGATTATAATAGTAATCAACAAGTCCAATTCAAAAGAAAAGTTCTTGAATACCAAGATTATTCCACATCCTTTCACAAATGTTTCCATAGAAAAAAATAAATCAGTGATCATCAGCCTGCTTATCTTCAACAGTGTTTTGTTTTTTTTTTCATTTGTTTGCAAGTCTCTTAAAAAAAAAAACCCAAACAACCAAACTTCTTATTTGGTCTTTCAGATTCTTCAATTGGAAATAATATTATAGAAAGCCTGCATTCCCTTCTCAGCAATTTTGAATGTAATGCTGTAAACTAATTGTTTTTTGCAATGGTGAATAGCAGCTGAAGCGGAAAATCCCCCCTCAATCTAAGATGAACTAAAATTAACAGGGATACTTGTAGACACATGAATAGTCAATGATAAGTTTGTACTATGCCACTGGTTACTTAAAGCCCCTTTAAAGAATTTCCAAGTACTTAAGGGTAAGATTTATACCTGACTCCAGTGTGAGTTAACTGTGAAGACCTGCCTTCACAGCCAGTGAAAAATGCTTCTCAGGCACAGTTCACCTCCGTGAACACCAGAGAGACTTGAGACAGACACCTCTGCTCTTCTCCTTTAATCCTAGAGAAGGCAAGAGCCCTTGCCTGTGGCTGCCCGCTTTCAGAGCCCTGGTCTTCACTGTGTGTTCTGAGGTGTTCCAGCTGCTGCTCCCCTCAGCTGCCCACCCCAGGAGCACTCTGTACACAGGGATGTGCTGGCAGCTCATGGAGCAGCTCCCACACATCTGTGAGTGTCCACAGGAACACAGAGATCACATGAGCTGCAGTGTGGTTTACCTCGAGTGCGGGGCCCAGACCTGCAGCAGACAGAAAGGCTTCACAGGACATGAAATGTTCATGTCTACCTATTTTAAGCCACTGCTGCATAAGGTGTTTACCAAGAGTGCTGAAAGACAGGGGTTCCCAGAAAAGCAGATCCCAAGACCTGTTCAAAATGCATGAAACACAAGCAGCCCCTGATAACCTAAGACAAGAAGTTATCCACACATCTAAATGACAAGGATGGGGAAAACTGATATTCTCCAGCTGTACAATTCTGCCAACATTGAAAAGCAGGATCATTAGATTTGTATCTCCAGTACATCTGCTTAACAAGATATAAAGCCAACTGCTATTTTTAAGGGTTTACATGCAATCTCATTCGAGAGTTAAATCTTATGATTTATTAGACTGGCTAGAAGGAAAATGCCAGTGCCATTCATTAACTTCTAAAACCAGACACTTTGTAAAGACTAGATATTATCTTATTCATAAATTAAAGTTCTGTCCTTGCTTTCATATGGTAATGCCAGTACTTTCCATACATCAAGTGTGCACACAAATCACCTCCCACTTCATTTCTTTCAGCTCATTTGTATTTTAGCACAGAGCAAAGATACCAGAACAGAGATCCAGCTGGCCCCTTAAATATATTTTCAAGAATCATGTTCCTTATATATTACTTTACTAAGAAGAGTTTGCTATTGTATTAAACAAAGTAATGCATTCTGATGAAAACTTCAGTATAGAAAATATGATGTCACAAAGTTTGTAAGAAAAAAATCAGTTAAACAGACCTAGAAGAGAGTGGAAGTCCTAAGCCGGTATTTCTGTAGTCTGGATGATGCCAGGTAACATAAATATTCAATTATCTTGTTTGCATGGACAAACCTCCCAAATGTACACATTAAGAATGCAAAAATGTACTTATTGAACCAGCTCCACAGCATGACATTACTCAGTGGCACTCGTACAGCATTCAGAGTAAGAACAGCATCTCCAATCACGCTCAGACTTGAATTTGTAGTTAAGAGCATTAGTGGAAACTGCAGCTAATTTCACATGTCCATTCATGTTTGCAGAAATGAGTCATACCCCTGGCCTACAAATGCTACCTTGAAACAAGTTCTTATCTGTCTATTCTAAAGGGCAAGGATGGAAATTTTTGGCTTTTATTGCCAGAATTTTACTGTTTATCATTTCATTAACACTGAAAAAATAAGGATGTGTAATATTCGGGAACAGAATTAAATCAAGCAGCAATTTCCACTTCTTTCAACTATATCTTACAACACATTTTATTTCAGTGAGATATTCCTCTGTAGGGTGTAAAAATGAAAAAAAAAAAACCCTGAAATCTGAGTGCTTACAGTTTGCAACAACTAAACCCACCCCCTCTCTCCCCCCTCCCTTTTTTTTTTTATGGACACAGTATGAGGATATTATACAAGATTTTATAGACCTTAACAGGAAAAAAGCTATGTGGTAAGACAGACTTATTTATAACATCCTTGTCTCAGCCTGGAGACTGAGATGCACTAACCTGATGCTGAAATTGCCTCAAAAGCTGAGTCTATCAGCACTTTAAAGGATCATGGAAACCTAACTACTTCAACATAAATCAGGGGAATGGATGCCCAGTACTTACACTGTCTCTTATATTACAGGACCTGGGATGGGAACTGTCATTTGCTATTCAGCTGTTCACCTCTAAACAGAAATGGAAGTGAGGCAGTTTGCTTGTCAGCCAGCATTCTCCAAGATGTTATTGTAGCTAGCAGCACTGGATAAGCAAAAGAGTAAAAATCATCTCAAACAATCCCATGTTCCACTCCTCATTACCGTTTGTCTCCATTAAAACCCTTGAATGTGAGAAAACTCAAGTTTTTAAGTAATTCTGCATTAAGAAATACCAGCATAAAGCCAGTTAAAGACAGATACACTATGTGAAGTAATGTGAAGGTAAGCCATAATTATCATAGAATTCCAAATTTGATGTTCAAACAAAACCATTCAAGTATTAAGATCCTGAAGCTGGGATTTCCACAGGTGTCCAGAGGATCCCAGGACACAGCTGCTGTGTGCAGTGCCTTCCTACGGGAAGAAACCTGAATCCCCCTAAGCAGCACCACAGGCAGGAGCCTCTGGCTGCTGCTGTGTGAAGGGTGAGACATGGGGCACGGTCACACAGAGCCACAGACTGGTTTGGGATGGAAGGGACTTTAAAGATCATCTCATTCCAAACCCCTGCCATGGGCCACCTTCCACTTCACCAGGCTGCTCAGAGCTCCATCTCACCTGTCCTTAAAACACTTCTCGGGGTGGAGCATCCACAGCTTGGAAATGCTACAACTGGAGTTTCAAAACACCACATGCAGGCAGAGGACTTTGTTTTGTTGATGTATACATTTACAGACAGTTTTCACACATACACAAGCAGGTATTTTTCAGTTTTCATGCATTTCTCCCCATCCTTGAAGTATCACTGCAGATTTGTTGTTAGTACTCTCTGCTAGCCGAGTTCAGGTAATAATTTTCTCATATTCTAATGCAATTAAAAAGAAGAACTTTGTTTCTACTAACACACAACACGTGATTTCCTGGCTTATGCAAACCAGTCACGTATGAATTTAAAACATTTCCTGTTTCGATTCACTGATTACTACTGTGACACCTACTCAGAAAAGCAAACAATGCATGATCCATGATGTTCACTTCATCTGCACAAGGAAAGAAGAAGCCAACACCAATGCAGACCTTTAAAAACACTGTCCACAATCCACTTCATTTTTCAAAATGTTTAGTATTTCACATGTAAAGTACTTTGAATATTTTAAACTTTAAGAAGCACATTAATATTCTGTTGTGTTATATCATCTGACTGTGAACCTTCAGACACAAAAGCTAGTTTGGCAACAGAAATATTTATGTGTAGCTTAGTCCACTCAGCTTCCCTGAGAGTGAATCCTCAAACTAAGTGAGCCGGATCGGCCAGTGCAACAGGAAAAAAATACTGCCCTTTCCAGAGACAACACTGCTCCCACCCCTTTTAGACTGAAGACCAGAACCACTAAACTCTCCTGAGCATGTTGCTCTTTCCTTGTTCAAGAAAGACTGATGACATTTAACAGGGTTAAGTTTAAACCTGCATCTTGGTTTTAGTTATTCCAACGTCCACGTTGTCTTTTCTTCTGCCCTTGCTACCACTCTTTCAGTCAGCTTCAGAGAAATAGACCCTATAATCCACATGTATCACTCCTGAATAAATTCTGGGACAGGCACCACAGCTGATCTCCCAGTTACACTCAGACCAGCAGTTTCTGTGAATTAACTGAACTTAGTAAGAAGCAAAATCACAGTTCAGGCTAAGATATAATTTTATTTCACTAAAATACTAAAAATCTACTATTAGAAAAACCATGATGGAGACCTGATATCTGATAAAAACCAAAGGTTTTATGACACAGTAACTGACTTCCTTATTCAGAAACTCAACAGTTATTTAATCAAGACAGACCACATATTAAGCTTTCTGTATAGCAGCGTTCTCTGTAAAGGACTATAAGAGAAACTCAACTTCCCCCCCCAGTCATGGAACATTACCAAGATACTGTCCAAACATAATAAAGGTTACAAATAAATGTTCCAATGTCAGGAAAGGAGGGGCTGAGCCATGTCACAACACTAATCCAGAAAGGAGTTATTACTAGAGATGGAGATGGTCCCCAAGTCCCCCATTTCTTATTCCTCCTCTTACTGACCCAAGCCAATCAACAACATCATCATCTGAACTCAGAGGTGCCAGGAGATCCAAAGATTCACCATCACTAGATTACACCGTAATTAAGTGCAGCTCACCAAATTATACTTCTGCAGCATTTTGTTCATAGACACTTGAGAAAGTCTGTTTCAGCTGCATCAGTTCCCAGCACATGGATTTGCCATGTCCAGGTTTAAGCAGTCAGATGCTGCTGGTATGAGGGGAAACAGAATTGTCCTCATCATTTTTGTTAAAGCACTACAATATGATGCCCAGCTAAAAAAAGGAAGCTTGGAAGCCTACTTCCAGAATTTCATACCTAGACTCACAAATCAGAAGTATTTAGGTCAGAAAAGACCTTTAAGATCATTGAGTCCAACTGCAAACCCGATTGCCAAGCCCACTGCTTGCCCTGGCACATCCATCTGTAATGCTCCTTCCTGTCGTGACCCAGCTCCTGCTGCAGACTGCGAGGTCAGGAGAGACGGAAGAGGTGCCATACATTCCAATTAATTCAGACAGCACTTAACACATGGAAGTTAACAGGGTGCTGCAAACAGTGGGAGTACTCAAGCATCCTGCAAGATGCTGAGCTGTGACTAATAGCCTGCCTGCTCTCCAACAGCATCTATTTCCTGCTTCTCCGAGGGAGCAGTTCCACATGCACATCAACACCAAAAATGAGCAAGCCTGTCTTAGCTGTTGCATGAGTATCTTTTTAGAACTGCCTAGTTCACTTCCTGAAATCCTTTTTATATGTATGGGGATTAACTGCTGACAGTTTTAAGTATGATGCTAAATAAAAAGACAAACTATCAGCGAGATCGACACTCATTTGTAAGTGTGGGATAACACATCCACAAGAGTTGATGCAACTTGCTGACTCTGTTCAACAAGTTTTAATGCATCTGAACTCCATTAAAACACAATCAGGAGGTCAGTATGAAAACATCCAGCATAACATTGTGCTTTAGCAAATTACCCAGTCTGTGCTGTACCCAGGGCTGCCAAAGGACTTATTTTAGACACATAAAAATCAATCTCTGTCACAAAAAAAAATACAGGAATGTAGAGATATGTCAAAAGTAGGAAATGTGTGACCATAGTATGGAATGGTAAAGAGCTGACTCATGCAGTAGTTCAGCTAAAAAGCCTTAGAATGACTCTATATAAAATATAAACACTGACACAGCTTCTGCCACCTTTAAGCCTCCCCTCCCTACAAGCAGTAACAGTACATCTTTTCAAAGTGGCACACAGAAGACAGACTATCGGAAATGGAGGCATTTTGATGCCAACATGATCAAAGATATGTATACTTTTATTATGCAAAATAAAGGAATTGCAATGGCCCGTGTAACTTCAGGGGAGCTTTTATCACTATTCTATTCCAAGCAGCCTCCTTTTAAAATTAACTGGAAATTTAGAAGATTATGCAAAGCTTTGCACAGATTAAGTCTTTCCTACTATCAAGGCTATTTAGAGCAAAAAATCCCAAACCCATTCCACTTAAAACACAGATCACTTTGTAAAGTCACAGCCATAACAAGCAGCTTTGACAAATCCACAGCTTATCTCAAACAACAGAGCACAGGAACCATCCAGCAATTTTTTAATGTGTTGTATCACTTTCAACACTTTCAAAACAGAACTAGATTAGTAATGTAATGGAAGTACTTAATTCTCATTGTGTCGGTATGTTTCTAAAGCCTAGAGAGAGAAACATCCTCTCTCCATATTGAGAAATCTAAACCTAACATCCTAAAACAATAAGAAAACTCAAACAGACTGACAGGTTGTGTTAGGTTAGGCTGCTGCTCTTGAGTTTTAACAAAAAGTGCAAGTACACAGGCATGTCTCTTCTAAACAAAAGCCAAAACACATGGCAATTACTTCTGAAGTATCAAGTATTGTTCAGATTAAAATACACTGCCTCTACTAGCAACAGAAGGCTACTATGTGTTATCAAGAAATGATATAAATAAAATAAATGATGGGACTACTCACATAACACTGTTGAGATCTTTACATTCAGTTGCCTCACAGCAACATAAATTACTCTGGGTAGTCATATCTACATATAATTGGTGAAGACCACTCTATGTAAGTAGAAGAAGTTACTTTGTTGCTCCAAAGCCAAGCAGTTTGACTTAAAAAAAAAGGACAACGATAATCTACTGTTCATTCATGCATGAAGAAAAGCAACAAGATGGAGAAATTCTTTACCAAAAGAGGTTTAAAATTTTAAAAATACTATTCTGGAGGCCAAAATGGGTTTACAAGATTAGGCTTTTAAAAGATGGTCAAATTTCCTACTTTTTAATTTGCAGACTTTAGGAAGCTTTGATAATGAATCCTGCTTTATCATATTACACATACCAACATTTTATGAAAACAAAAAGAAATAAGCCCCTGAGCAGATCTAGTGAAAGCAAAGTGATCTGTTTCCAAAAACCCGACTATAAGGCTATAAAATTTGCAATTTAAGCCTGCTTGATACATAGACCCCCTCTAATTACTGAGCAAACCCTCTGAATAAAGGCAGAACGTGATTCAGATCCCGAGTTCAACATGTGAGGTCTAACGCCAGAAGGTGCAATAAACACCAGGGCATTTCAGAGGCTCTGGAAACAGGGGGGCTCACCTTCACGGAGGAGCAGCACCCACCTCTACAGGAAACGAGCTAGGAAACAAACTGGTTTAAAACTTTCTACAGACAGACGTTTCCAAACCCGCGACTCGATGGCAGCTCCCGGAGGAGCCGGGCTGGCCCCGGATGGCCCCTGCGCCCAGCCTCACCTTCGATGTTCAGCTCGAAACAGACGTGGCAGAAGGAGAGGGTTTCCTTCTCGGTGCCCAGCTTGCAGACGCTGCAGATGTTGTCATCGTCCAAGTCGATGCTCACGAACTGCTCCTCGTTCATAGTGCCCTGGGGAGGGAGGGGGACGGCCACAAGGGACGGGAGGGTTACTGCTCCGCGCCCGCAGAGAGGGAGGGCAGGGGCGGAACGAGGGCGGGAGCGTCCCGGCAAAGTTTTCCCTCCAGAGAAACTGAGGCCAGGCCGCACAGCGGGGCCGGCACGGACCGAGACTCTCCCCTTTCCCCGCCCGAAGGCTGCCCCGTCCCATCCCGCCCTGCTCCCCCGCAACTCCATCACCCCCGCAGCTCCATCATCGCTGCCCATTCCATCCCTCCCTCTGCGCGCCACTGGCTGGCGCGAACACCCCACCACCGCCTGTACCGCGATATCCCCGGCTCTGCCCTCTCCCCTACCGCTAATCCGATCCCGGATCCCGTCCCCGCTCACCGCCGCCCGCCC
>VXBN01008153.1:1677311-1695284 GCA_013397395.1 Sinosuthora webbiana | reverse complement strand
ATAAATGCCATCCAGAGGGAGCTGGACAAGCTCAAGAAGTAGCCCATGGGAATCTCATGATGTTTGACAAGATGAAGCCCAAGGTGCTGCACCTGGGTCAGGGCATCCCCAGTACCAGTCCAGGCTGGGGATGAACAGACCCAGAGCAGCCCTGGGAGAAGGACTTGGGGGTGCTGGTGGGTGAGAGGCTGGACATGGCCCGGCCGTGTGTGCTGGGAGCCCAGAAACCCCCGTGTGCTGGGCTCATCCAAAGCCCCGTGGGCAGCAGGGCAGGGAGGGGATTCTGCCCCTCTGCCCCGCTCTGCTGAGACCCCACCTGCAGGGCTGCATCCAGCTCTGGGCTCCCAGCACAGCAAGGACAGGGACCTGCTGGAGCCAGGCCAGAGGAGGCACCAAGGGGATCAGAGGGCTGGAGCAGCTCTGCTGTGAGGAAAGGCTCAGAGAACTGGGATTGTTCAGCCTGGCAAAAGAGGCTTTCGGGTGACCTAACTGCAGTTTTCCGGCACCTGAAGGGAGCACATAGGAAAGATGGAGAGAGACTATTTACAAGTGCCTGGAGTGACAGGACAAGGGCAAATGTCTTCAAACTGACCAAGAGTAGGTTTAGATTAGATAGCAGGAAAATTTCTTTCCTGTGAGAGCAGTGAAACACTGGAACAGGTTACCCAGAGAGGTTGTGGCTGCCCCATCCCTGGGTGTGTTCAAGGCCAGTTTGGATTGGGGTTTTAGTGACCTGGCCTAGTGGAAGGTGTCCCTGCCATGGCCGGAACTAGAATATCTTTGAGGTCCCTTCCAACCCAGGCCATTCTATGCTTCTATGATTTTCTGAATTAAAAGAAGTCCTGCACTGTTCTGGAGTTCCATCCTTTACTGCTCTTAGGCAGCAAGTTGTCTTTACATTTGCTTCTGTTGGAGGATGATGGATCATGTTTCATGACAGAACTCATTGAAATCTTCCTCAAATTGTTTCTGCCACAAGCTGAGAACTGGATCTGGGAGAGGGGATGCCTTTCCTTCTCCCCTCATCATCTGCTTTTTTGATGAAGAGTAGCAAAGAAGCAGCACCTTGGCTTCATTGCAGAAGAAACAGAAAGGGGGACATCAGCCTGGGGTGGAAGATTTAGAAACAAAAAGGGGAGACTGGACAAATGATGGTGGAGCTTTATGAGATCTGTAATTATTGAAGTATTTTCCCCTCCAGAATCTGATGTCTATTGAGTCTCAACAGCTCATCGCCACAGTGCAGCAGCAGCTGCTGTGAAATCCAAGGGCAAAAAAGTCATGAATCTTGTTAATAAATGACATGTGGGAGACAGTATGGCTCTCGGTAACTGAGCTGCTTTTCTTGTCAAATATTGCTCTAAAATATAGAGGTCATTGCAGTAAAAATAGTGAAGGAGAACTAACGTTTCAGGCGCAAATTTCTGATAAAAGCTAGCAGATACCAAGATGAAGATTACGCAATTGTAGCTGCTGCCTGTGGTGTGGTTTATACGTATTCATACACAGTTGTACTTCCTCCCTTGGTTTATCAGTGCATGTAATTCTAGCTAACAGTTTACTTACACTGGAAAATTATTTTAGTGGGAAACAAATCTGTTCTGTCTTTCTATGTTTCTTTTTCCCTACCGAGTTTGCATTTTCTTAACAGGGAGGCTTTGGCAGTGATCATGTTTCAGTAATTCCCACTGCTTCACCTTCCCCCAGCTGCTTGGTCATGTTCCCACACCGTTTTCTCTCTGTATTTCTGTGTTTGTGAGGTGACACAAGGGACTGGATCGCTGGTTTTAAGAAAGAGAGTTATTTCTCACTGTGCTTCACAGTGCAGCCCTACAAGCACTGGGGGAAGGCAGCTGAAGGGGTAATGCATAGATGACAGCGAGTACGCTGGACCCTGTATCATAAAATCATGGCTTTAGCTTCATCAGGGTCTTCCCTCCAAATACTGAAATGTTGGTAATGAAAGCTTGTGGCAGCGTTTTATAGACATACTGAGTTCCAGTTTTGTGAGCAAAGGTGTAGGAGTTCTAAAGCTAAAAGGCATTTTACTGAAAAATACAGTGTTAAACAGGAATTCAGGGGGAGGTGGGGCAAAATACTGCAGTGGAGATCCCCAGTGGAGACCACAAATAATTGACACTGTAATGTAAGTATCTGTGTAGGTTTGTATATTAAAAGATATTCGAGAAATGAGAAAAGTTTGTCCAAAAATTTGAGTGTTAGACTAGGTGAAGTAGGTCTGGCTCCCTGAAAAATAAGTAACATGTTGAAATCAGCCTGATTTTGTCTGCCCTCTCTGCTCTCTCCCTCTGCTCTCCCCTGGGCTTGGGGATATTTTTCCCCTCAGTAGGTCAGGCAACTGTGGCTTTTCCAGGCACTCTGGCAGATCTTCATGTTCCTCAGGCATTTCTGTCTGCAGTTAATAAACACATGCATTTTCTCCAAGTAATCTGTTTTGCTTTTTTTTTTTTTTTTTTAATATATTCTGGTGGCTTTTTTCCTAGTTTTTTTACTTGTTGCTGTCCAGTTTTTTTACAGATCTTTTGTTCTTGCGTTCTCTGACCTTTCCTAGTTTATTTTATCTTTCACCCCTGGAAGACAAGTATAGATAGTAATGATTTGCTGTACCCCCTATCCTGTTCCCACTTGTATATTTTGTGACCTGTTATCTCTTTTTATTCTCCTATCCTCTTTCAACTTCCTTCAGTGTGCAACCTTTACTATTATGTCCTATTTAAAATCTTTATTGACTGGTCTTTGCCCCCTTAGTGTGTGGCAGAAAACCTAATTGAAAAGGGGTAGTTCCACATTCCCTGTCCCTGCCGTTTCCTTTGTGTTGGGTCTGGTGATCCCGTGGCTGCTGCAAGGTGAAATGAGTCACTGAGGAGATACAAAAGAGAAGAAAACAAAATTAAAAAGAAAAATCAAAGCCTTTCTTCACCAGCTCATTGAAAAGTCTCTACATTCAGCTAAATGTGGTGTTAGGCTTTTTGGGGTGGGAATGCAACTGACCTTTCAGCAGTCTGAAATTTCATCAGACTTGATGTAACCACTAGTTTTCTCTCTTTCTCCTAGTCCTTCTCTTCCTTCATCCAGTCCCTTTGCTTCATCTTCCCTCCAGGCCCTGATCTCATGATCCTCTCTTTTGGCAGCAGGGTTGGCTGAAGTATTCACTGCTTCTACCCATTTTCCACCCTTTTTTTTTAGGGATTTGTGCTGAAAAGTAACCAGCATCTGGCAGGTTCCTGTTTGGTTTGCTGCATGACTGCCCAGACCCTCAAGAGAGTGGTAGCAGAGTCAATCTGAGCCAACTGCCTGAATACCTGCGTGAAAACAGCCCAAGTCTTTCTTCGGCTTTTTCTGGTTTTCTCTTCTTCCCCTTGTGACTGTTCTTCTCCTGTCCCTTTCCTCCATGTCTCTCCTGTCCTGCCATATGAAACCACAGTTTCTCCACTACTCTTTCTATGAAACACCGCTGTCTGTGCTGTAGCACACTACCAGACTTCACAGAATCACAGAATCGCTACCAGACTTTATCTCTTATCTCCTCTTTTTCTTCCCAAGCTCACTGAACTGCGTGCCTTCATTAAGATGTCCTCCTGTGGAAGTTTAGTTCTGTCCATTAATCAGTGGCAGAGGATATTGGGCTGTCCAGAATGCTCAGTAAACTCAGCTCTGGACTTGAAGAGGCACTGAAAAGAAAATTTTCAAAAGCTTACCATAATACCACTGGTCTGATTCACAGATGTCATCTCAGCAAAGCAGCGAGAAAAGGATGGGTTACTCATTGTTTTTTGGCTTCATGATTGGCCTCTGAAATGAAATACCAAGCTAGTATGGAAAAGTATTCCTTGGAAAGTCATGTCCTGTATTTTTTGAGGTTAGAAAAACAAATCTGCCTCTCATCTAGTAGGCCACAAAATGAAGGAAGCTGAGCCAACCTCACATTACACAGAAGTCACAGCAAACAAGGGTGGAGCAACAATTTGTGTCTTATAAACAAAGGCATGAAGCAGGTTTCTGGCTACAGTGGATCAGAGGCGTGATGGATGAGTACATGTGCATTCAAACAAGTCATGAATGAGACAGAGGAGGGGAGTGACTTCTATGCCTTCACACTCTCATAAAAGGCTTTCTAGTAACTAGTTTATCCTCATTTTCTATTCAGAAGAACACACACAAGATTTCCTAATCCTAACAAGATCTCATTGATTAATTGTAATGATGAAATAGCACTTAATTTCTAAGTGGTGTTTATGCATTCCTTTTTAATCCATAGATTTAGATATCCTTTACAATGCCTCTTTCTCCTTTAATGATGAACAGTGCTCTTTCAATCTCTTTAGACTTCTTTTTCCAAGGTTAATGGAATATGTTGTCCACTGCCACAGCCTTGTTTCTGGCACAGCCTCATTTTCTTTGTTGATCATCACAACAAGCCACAAAGTTGTGGATGTCTGCAAGTCACAGAAGGTGCTGTCCCAAGCTGAGCATGCCTTCATTCTGCCCAGATTTGAGACCTCCAATTCCACCTGAATTTCCCTTGACCTCTCAGTATCGTGTGACAATGCAAGTCATTCCATCATTTCCAAAATCAAGATTTCGTATTGGATTTTGTGTTTTGTCCAGTGTGCCTTCTAATTCTTGGCTATTTCTCTTAAAGCAGCTGATTCTTGTTAATCAGCTTTTAATCAGGGTCTGTAATACATTCCCTGAAGTCCTCGTGGCTGTGAGCCTGTCTCTAGGTGTCTTATCCATGAATTTGGCATTGACCCATATCTTACTGTGATTTACAGCTCTTCCCCTCTGTTGCTGGCCTGTCTTTTCACGCCCAGTTAAAATCAGTACCTTTTTGCCACCTCCTTGAGGGCAACTACCACAGCTAATGCTTGGCACAGTACATTCAGGTCCTGGTTTTTTGCTGTCACAAACTTCTTTTTCTCCCTCTTTGTACTGTAAATGCCTCACTGTCCTTCCAGCCATTTAGGTCTTTAAATTGAATAGAATGATGCCTTAAGTTTTAGCTTTCATAATTTCCGGACTCTGTACTACATTAGTATGTAACTCTCAGCTTCATATAAAGTGTTAGCAAGTTCTCCTCACAGTTTAGTTAGACAAAACAATCCTTTTCCAGCCCGAGAACCAAGGACACCGTTGCAGCTTCAGACCCAAAAAGTATAAACAACAGGGAACTGAGGAGAGCAATCTGGGAGGATGGGACTTCATAACCTGAAGCTGTAATTGGACAATTAACCCCAATATGTAAATGGACTAAAACTTATAAAAGTGTGAAAATATGTGATCCACCATCCATCTTGGGTGGAGCCACAGCTGGGCTCATGTACTGCCCAAAGTGTATCCTTGGAAGGTCTTTTTAATAAATACCTCCTTTAACACTGTCTAGCCTCTGTTCCAGGTGGCTTCTCAAGGCATCAGATCTTGCAGTGTCTGTGGAGCTATACATGAACAACCTGCCTATAATATCTTGTTGCTCTCTACATGTCATTTAGGAGATTCAGCCTTGTTGACTGTCCCAGTGTCCCTGTCACTTCACACCTCAGCTATTACCAGCTTCTCTCTGCGTCTCCTGCGGCTTCCGCTGTGTTCTCCGAAAGCTCATTAAGAATTGCACTGTGAGGATTACCTTCCTTGCTGACATAATGTCTATGTCTCTCTTCTGGCTTTCTGCTTCATCGGCATGAAAGGCAAACTCATTGTCCTCTTCAAAGTTTCTGATCAATTGACTCTGCAGTGATTCAGCGTTATTGTCGCATTGAGCACAGCCCTCACTGCTCTCTGTCAGTAACACTTGTCTTCACTGTCTCATTAGTTGTTTCTCACACAGCCACCTCTGGCCTTTTTACAAAGTGCCTGCTCCTTTGCTGCAAGTTCCTTGCAAACTTCAAAGGAATTAGTTTGTGCTGTTATCTCACCCAAGACTCATTTCTGCATCGCTGCCCAGACCTGAACATGTAAAATGCAGTCATTGTGCCCTGTACCCTCCATTCTCTTCACCAGCTTTACTCCTATTTTTGCAACCTACAAATTCTAGGCTTCTTTTTTATTACAAATTCTAATGCAGTCTTTAACAAGCCTTGCAACCACCCAACTGTGGTCTTCTGAAAATCATCTAAGGTAGTCTGCTTGTCTCATTTTGCTTGAGTAAAAGTTTTGTGAAAGTTTTAGCTAATCGATAAATAATATTACATGAGAAATTTTGGAAAGAGCCAAAGTGCCACTGGCTCCTTAAATGTGAGGGTCACTGAGTAGCACAGAAAGCCCTGATTTTTGATAAGGAGAATCTTTATGGTAATATGTTGTAACAACATCAATACAGCATTATGAAACCTCCACATACACCCACAGCATTATGAAAGTTCTGTGGTCTTTAATGTCTTTCCACATGTTGAAATATTAACATGAAAAGGACACAATAAGGTAGTTACCTGTCTGAGAGAGCAGAGAGATGTGTATCACTACCTAATGCACACATTAAGGAGTGGATTCTGAAGAATGGTGTTGTTTCAGTATCTTGGCAAATGGTCTATGCTTTCCTAGAGAACTGGCAGCATCAGTTGTGCTATTGGAATACTGAGTGTGCTGTCCTCAAACTACAGTCTTCTGTAGCAGCAGATGCAAGG
Organism: Sinosuthora webbiana; assembly: GCA_013397395.1. Classification (NCBI taxonomy): domain Eukaryota; kingdom Metazoa; phylum Chordata; class Aves; order Passeriformes; family Sylviidae; genus Sinosuthora; species Sinosuthora webbiana. Next base: position 1,688,643 of record VXBN01008153.1, on the reverse strand, counting down.
AAAACAGCATCCTCATACTACTGTCCTCACAATTTCTTTTTAATCCTAAACTGTTCTTTTACAGGATATCAGAAGGGGCTGATCCATTACATGGTTCCTTCCCCTATTCATTTCCCAGAGTAAAAATTCAATAGATTAAGAAAAAAGGAAAAATCAGATACCTGTGTAAAATTGTATGGCAAACTAAAAACCTTTAGTGAAGATGGTCAAAAATGAGTACCACCTTCTCTTTCACTGACGTTGTTTGAATTATTTCTTCTCTATCCTGTATTTTGGTGATAATAATCCTCCAAGTGATAGGATTCCTCTGTCATGGTAAGGTTTGCCTCAAGAAACACCCACTTGAACTGCGTGAACTTTTCACTACAACACCAACTCCAGTTACTGCTGCAACACCATCATCCTCTTTGGAAACTCATTTAACAAGTGACACTGGTGCTCCTTATGCCTCTTGTTACTGTCCCTGTTTATGTGTTCATGCACACACACACACATTTAAAAGTTATTGCTTCAACGAAAAGAGTCGATAGGGCATCAGAGGAGATGTTCTTGCAGCAGCAAGCAGCAATATGAATTTGCACTTGTGTGGATGGTGAACCCACCATAATACTCTGGCCACTGAGGTTCCCTGTTGCTTTTCCTGTGTGTTTATGTGGAGACAGTTTCATTGTAGCATGAATGTTGTCAGCCCTGTGTGCAGGTTATTGGCCTAGCCCTACCTTCCAGCTCCAGTTTTGTGTTTGGGTGTATTTGCACCAACTGTACATCCAGAAACTGCCTACATCAGCAGGAGGAAGAGTTAGTGCCATACCAGGGTGTTAAAAGAGACCATTACTAATCCAGCCTAGCTGCCTAAACATTGGAGAAAATGAAAAATGAGGGACAATGTGGGCAGTCAATTTCAGAATCACCTGAGCATGACATTCTGCAATATTTGTAATCACACTCTCAGCTGGGGCTGGCTGAAGTAGGAAGGTACCTCAGGAGATTGTCTGGATTGCCTCAGGAGATTGCAGTTCAGCCAGAACAGGTTGCTCTGGGCTGTATCTGCCTGGATTTTCAATACCTTCAGGGTTACTGACTGCTTGGCCTCTTTGACCAGTGTCCAACCACCCTCACAGTAAAAAGTCTTTCCTTATGTTTCAGTGAAATTTCCCATATTTCACTTAGTACCTACCCATTGCCTCTTATCTTGTTGCTGGATACCACTATGAGCAGCCTGGCTCTCTTTTCTTCAGTCCTTCATCAGGTCTTCTTACACACTGAAGAGATCTCTCTGAGCTTTCTCTGCTCCAGGCTGGACACTCTCAGCTCTCTGTGTCTCCCTGTGGGACAAATGCCTTCAATCATTGAGGCACTCACAGTCTGTGTCCAGTGACACTACACCTCTGTTGCAGTGGGGAGCCCAGTGCTTGACCCAGCCCTGCAGGGTGTTGATATTCTCACCAGTGCTGAGGAGAGGGGAAGGATTGCCTTCCTTGACCTGCTGGCAACACTCTGCTTAATCCAGCTCAGGAGGCTGTTGGCCTTCTGTACAGCAAGGGCACTTTGCTGGATTTTGTCCCACTTACCCACCAGATACCTCAGCTCCTTTTCTACATAGCTGTTTTCCATCCAGATGGTTCCAGCTTGTCCTGGTGCGTGGGGTTATTCCTCTTGGGGTTCAGGACTTTGCACTTCTGTGTCAAACTTTGAACACCAGTTAATTTCTCCAGCCTGTCAAGGACCATCTGAAGGGCAGCACACCCCTCCCAGTTTCGTGCCAACAGCAGACTGGCTGAAGGCACACTGTCCCATCATCCAGGTGGCTGTTGAAGATGGTAAACGGTCTTGGCTCTGCATCAGCCCCTGGGCTGCACCTTTAGGGATTGGTTTCCAGCTGAACTAACTGCTGCTGATCACAACTTTTTGAGCCCAGTTCCATCAGTTTTCAGTCCACCTCATGTACTTTTAATCAGTCCATATACCACCAGTTTCTCTACAAGGATATTGTCAGAGACAGTGTTGAAAGCCTTGTTAAAGTCAAGATAAAGAACACCACTGCTTGTACTTCATCCTCTCAACTAGTTATTTTATGGAAGAAACCTTTCAGGTCATGAGGCATGATTTTCCTTTCACAAATCCTTGCTGGTACTTCATGTCCTTCATGTGTTTGGAAATGATTTCCTGGATTATAGGTCCCATTCTCTTCCCAGAGATCAAGGGGAGGCTGACGAGTCTGTAGCTCTCCTTCATGCACTTTGTGGCCCTTCTTGAAGTTAGGGGTGACGTTTGCTTTGTTCCAGTCCTCAGAAACCCCTCCTGATTGCCATAGCCTTTCAGAGATGATGGAGAGTGGCCTCACAGTGACATTGTCCAGCTCCATCAGCAGTCATGGGTGGGTCCATCAGGTATCAGGACTTTGGGTATGTCCAGGTTGTTTATTTGCTCCCTAACTGATTCTCCTCCAGTGAGGGTTAAGCTCTCATTGCTCCAGACTTTTCCACTAGGGTCCAGGTCTCACAGGCCTGTGATTTCCACAGGCTGGTTTTTACTGGTAGTCAAAGGCATTCCATACCATGGCCTTTTCCATGCCCTGTGTCACCAGATCCCTTGCCCTTGTTGAGTAGTGAGCTCCCATTTTTCCTGTAGAAGCTATTGTTGCCCTTCACATCTCTCACCAGACTCAACAACCCATTGGTTGTTGGGTTTTCTGACCCTATCCCTGGACACACCAGATTCCTGACTGATTCCATTTATCAGCCTCTGGAAAATGCAGGTGGTGCTCCATGCAGCTGCCCAACACACATGTTGTCTCTAATAAACTTAAGGAGAAGCAAAGACTGTGTTTAGTTGTGTCTTTTTACTTAATTAGAATTAAAATGACACATCACTCTATGTGATGGCTGAGCCCAAATCTCCAAAGAGTGCCAGTTAGTATTAGGCTCATTATTGACAGTGGTCTAGTTTCCATTGATGGAGTCATTAGAAGTTTTAGTCTGCAAAGTCAGGAAAAAGTGGTGGCTGATAATCCTGATCTGAAATAAGGGGAGAAGAAAAAAGGCTCAAACCCAACCTGTTTTGTTAATCTATCCATGCACATGAAAACAGCACAGCAGGATTGAGGAACTAATCCCATTTCAAATCAGATGCCTGCTGGTTCTATTTAATGAGTGTTATGTCTGTTTCTTTTTTAACCCTAAAATACCTTAATTCATATAGCAGCATTCTGCTATTTAAAAATGATTGTATTTTTTTTATCAATTCTGTTAAGGTATTTCCTTCTATAGCTGGACCAAAGATGGATTGCTAACTACCATCTTTTCTGCCAAACCACAGTTGAACTTCATTCATGTGGAAATACCCAGAAAATGGAATTAGCACAGGGTTCTGTGAGCATTGGTACTAATGAAATTTCCTACAGATTTGTACTTTGTGAGTAAACTCTGGTGTGTAGGAATAAATAAAGTTATGGGAGATTGTCTTTGTGCTGAGACATTAAAAACAGCTTTCTCCTCACACATCTTTACTACTCAATAAATATTTTATACCCTCACACTGTACTCTTTTCCTGTATAGATGCTCTGTCAAGATCTCTCCACCCTACATGCCCACTTTCATTAAATTTGCAAAAAAACTATTGGGACTTTTGTCTCACTGCAAATAAGCCTAAAATTAGAGAAAGATTTAAACCTATTATCAGAGGTTAAGGAGGGGCATTTTTCATTCCCCTCAGCCGAAGGCCATGCCAGCAGAATGAGTGAGTGTGTCATACCATTTTAATTCAGTAATATTTATATCCCTTGATAGCAATGCTTACACAGAGTCCAGGATAATGAAGAAATAATGATCAAATTCTATTGATTATCAATATTAGCTTGATATCATTCAGATATCTATATAGTGATATTAGGGGAAATAAAAGTATATTTATGTAAATTTTATTATTCAGTGTAGACATCAGCTATTATCCTAGTACTGTTTATTCTCTCAGCATCTACTATATTAATTTTTTGTGTGCTTCATAATTCCTGGGGAAAAAAATTCTCATTCCCCAAAATGTCTTTATCTTGGATGATGTCTAGACATTTGTTAAAATCATATAGAACATGTTAAAATGGGTAGAGACTTCATTAAAAAATGCATATATATATATATATACATATACATATACAGGTGTCTATGTAAGGGAATGCCTGCATCAATAATTTGCTCAATTCTCTTCAGCCTAGACATCCTAATCATCCTCTGTTTGTTTATTTGTTTAGTTTACAAGCCAGGGCAGCCTATTCGTGTATACAAGCAGTCTAAAGAGATCCCTCAATAGCAAAATACTTGCAGTAGCATATTTGCCAAATACCTGATGTCATGAATAGGAAACCTCTGACATTAAAGATCAGGTAAATAAGGCCAGTGAACACAATTTTCAGCTGACCAGTTTTTATATTTTTCATGAATTTCAGACTTGCACCTTGGGATCAGTGACTTGCATAAAGGTATTTATCATCATCCCAAATCTTTACTAATTTTCCATGTAGTTTGAATGATTCTTCCTTCTTCTGTGCAACAGCTTAAAAGAAAAAATGTTTTTTGGCTGGCTGAAACAAAAGCTTGGCAATTTTCCCTTTTACTATGATTGTGTCATAATACTGAGAGAAGAATAGAAGTCTGCAAATGATGGGCTGTCATGATTATCAGAAGGCTTAGAAGTGGCTGGAACTACAGGAGATTTGCACCTGTAAATGTATGTCAGGTATAAAGTCATGTTTCAGTAAACCAAAGCTGCACTCCATGGAGCAGAGCAGGGAGAGGACAGACACGCCACAGTGGCAGCACGGCAGGGCTGACCTACTTGAGCAGGCTGTGCAGTAACCAGCATGCAGCTCTGGCTCTGTTTCAGCAAAACAGTGTGTGACCTCCCAAATTGGAATGTAATTTGAAACATTAAATGACTAGACATATCTTTTGGCAATGCAGTTATTAACTTTTGACTTTATCTCCAGCCCACAAGGCCACCTCTTACATCACAGTGATGCAATGCCTACTAATTGAAAGTCAATTTTCTGCCAGCCAAGGACACTGGCTGCAAAAAGCAGACACAGATGTGTGCAGAGGGGAGATATTCTCATTATTTCTTCCTCTGACTCCCTCATTCTACCTGTCATCTCTCTTTGCTACTCTTTCTCTCTCCCATCTGCTCACACATCAAAAACCCTTAAAGCACAGCTTCATTGGGAAGGAAAAAAAGTGGAATTATGTATTCTGACCACAAAGATTGGTCTTCCTATGAGAAACTGTCAGAAATTTATTCCTTAGTTTGTTTCTTGGCAAAGTGAACTAATGAACAGGTGTGTAAATAACACTGCTACTCATTTTTTGAAGGAAAAGGTAACAAATGTCTTGAAGAAATCTTGAGCAAAGTCTGAATGAAACTTCTCTTGCTTTTCAGTGCAGGTTTGCTTAGATCCTGTTTATATTCAGAAGACATACAGGATTTAGAACTAACATTTCACAAGTCTGCCAAATGCTCTGTCAGCTTTTAATATTTCTGGTTAGTGTTTTTTTAAAAAACTGGTTCACTCATTCTCTATCCTTCCTGATATATTTATCAAAGGCCCATTTTTGTACCAGCTATAAAAATCCTAGCACAGAAAGACTGTTGATCTAGAGGCTTTCTGGATCTTAAGCATTTAGGAATCTCTTTCATAACTAGAATTAAATTATTGCTGAGTATAGGAGAGGCCAAAGTAGCATGTTTCTCTGTTGAATTGCAGCAGGTTTTGCACATAACATGATCCTGAATGCAGCTGTTTCTGACTGCTCATATTGGGAAAAGCACCCAAGAGACATTAATGCCAAAATCTGGAGGGAACTGCCTGGCTGAATGGAGGCAGAAGCAACCAAAACTATTAGAACATGATTGGAAGGACTAGTCAGATACAGGTGGAAGAAAGTGCAAATCACAGTCTGCTATTGGCAAGTGACTTCTCTCATGAGTATTGCAAATTTTGGTGCTACCATGTAGTTATAGAGCTCACTCACATAAAACCTCATTAATTCAACTAAAGGATTCCCAGTCATTTCAGTGGGTTTTGGCCCAAAGGGTAGTTGTCCATTCAGTTGTTGTCTTTCTCAGTTTTCCATAAGGTCTCTCACTTGGATGTATGGAAACTTCCTGTTACTTGCTGCAAATCAGTTGGTACTCAACCAATGTGCTAATGTAGAAAACTTGGCCAAATCCAGAAAACTGAAAATTGTACAAAATACAATGAATGATCAGTGATATCCAAAGCTGCTTTATGGCTTTGGCAGACACAAACCTGACTGATATATTTTCTAAGTTATGGAGAGCTCCAGATCCTCTTCCACAGCTCAGTAGTGCCATTCTGGTTTATCTTTACATTTAAGAACATGAGTCAGGCTTGAGGGTGTTTTGTGTTTCATCACTTTCTCATCTCATCACTATGTTTTAGTCTTTACATTCTTTAGGCTTGTTACAGAACACTTGATGCTGAAGTTCAGCAAGTGAAGTGTTAACATCCAAGGGTGCCTGCCTGACTTGCATGCCGATGTTAATGAAGCTGTGAATTGTGTCATATTAGCCTCATTTGCTTCCCATATGCTTACTCTCATTTTCCCCTCAGAAGCTGCAACTTCACTTTTTGTCTTAATTTGTATGCCCAAAATGCAGCAGGCTTAATTACCAATTATAACCTTGCTCATTTAAGGGCTAAATCAACTGGAAACAATGCTAAAAAGTGTTTCCCTTGAGGAGAACTGAAAGCTTTGTGTTAATTTTCTTCACATATTTTGATTCGTATAAAGCACTGTGTAACTTACAAGTTAATCTCTCCAAATGATGTTAATTTTAAATCGAGATGACACGTGCCCACTCATGGGATGACAGCCTGAGACACCCGCCTTGTCTTCCTCCTTCAACTCTGACCTGCCGTGCAAAATTATCTCTCCCTGGGAAGCTCCCAGTGGAGCACCAGAGCACCCAGGTCTGCCAGCAGCTTTTTATTTATGGACACCTTTTCCTGCTTTATTTTTTAACTGCCTGATCTGTGCTATTTTCTTGACTTTGGAAGTCCCTCGAGAGTTTCTTCTAAATGTAATTTCTTCCATCTTAGGAAATGAGAACTCCATAAACTCCCAGGTAGGTTTCATGGGACCCATGGAAGGTGTAATAGCTGTTTGGGTTGATATACTGGTGATTGCCACATAACACCCCTCCAATCAATACTGCAAAACTCTCAGACACTCTTTAGCTCCTGAGTGAATTTACAGTTCCTGGTGACAATCTCCATTACTGCAATAAGGACCAGTGGAACTGGAAGAAAAGAAAACTGGGTCTGGAAAGCTGCCATTATTATTTATGGAATATTTGCATGCTGCAATTCATCAACTATTTGGAGCGTGCCACCCTCTGTTTATGGCAGATGCAAGACATGTTTTTCAGCTGGTTTTTTTTTTTTTTTTTTTTTTTTTTCCAAAGAAAAACTATAAGGTATTGAAAATTGTGTGCTTTTTAAATGAAAATAATGGCAAATAAAGCAAATATTTGGAACTGGTGCATTTGCACTGAGCAAATATTTGGAGCTCAGTGCATTTACATTACCTGTCACTCAAGCTTCAGCAGAACCTAAGACTGTAATGGTTGTTGTGTGCCCCACATTGTTGGCAACCCATGTTTTCCCTACAGAACCACCTGTACCCATCCCTTATCTTCTTTTGGAAATAAAAAGTCCCAACTCTGCTTCCATCCTGGGAAAAAATGTACACAAAGCATTCATTCAAAGCCCCCTCATCTTGTGTGGTTCATATAATTTTTAGCTTCTGACTTAGTGGAAAAGTCCCCTTTCATACACCTAGAAATGGCTAGACACAACCTCATAATAAGACTAAGATGTTGGGCTGTGTTTAACCTTCACTCTGGTTTGTCCCTCTTTGATTATATGACCTAGAAGTGTTTTATGGACCACTGCTCTGGCTGTGATGGATAAATAAACAATAGTTATGTCATTTTTCTAGGCAGAACTAGGGTTTTTTCCCTATGTGTCTCTTTTCCTATTAATTATACCATCCTTTCTCTAAAAGTAGGAAAGTTTGCTTTTTTTCTGTTCAGCTTGTAGCAGGAAGGCCTGAAGGGATATGATTGTTCTTTTTTAGTACACTGAGCAAATGAATGGGATGGAAAAAGCTCAAACACTGAAGAGTGGTGGGGATATAGAAAACAAATGTGTATGAGCTGGCATAGTTCATCTTGAAACCTAGCAAAATGATCTAGTAATCAGGAAAAATAAAGTTCTTGAAGCAGTATGATGAGAAATCTAGACAGCTTTCATGTGGCAGTTTCTAAAGTTTAATAGTTTAATAGTATCTGTGAGAGTAGCATGTTGGACTAAGTGACTGAATTTTTCCGTTTTTATCTTAATTGTCCTTATTTGTCTTGTCCTTTGTCCTTAATGTCATCATGGAAGGACATGGACCTGTTGGCGCCAATCCAGAGGAGGCCACCAAGGTGGTCAGAGGACTGGAGCAGCTCTGCTGTGAGGAAAGGCTGAGAGAATTGGGATTGTTCAGGCTGGAAAAGAGAAGGCTTTGGGGTGATCTGATTGCAGTCTTCCAGTACCTGAAGGGAGCGCACAGGAAAGATGGAGAGAAACTATTTACAAGTGCCTGGAGTGACAGGACAAGGGGGAATGGCTTCAAACTGACCCAGAGTAGGTTTAGATTAGAGATTGGGAAGAAATTATTCCCTGTGAGGGTGATGAGGCCCTGGCACAGTCTTCCCAGAGGAGCTGTGGCTGCCCTATCCCTGGAAGTGTTCAAGGCCAGTTTGGATGGGGCTCTGAGCCACCTGATCTAGTGTAAGGTGTCCCTGCCCATGGCAGGGGGCTGGAATGTGATGATCTTTCAGATCCCTTCCAACCGAGGCCATTATATGATTCTGTGATCATGGTGTACACAAATAAAACACAAATAGAGATGAAGCTATGGTGCAGGCAATATATGTTTCCCTTTCAGCAGTTTTTTTTTGCATTTCAGCTTCCCCTTTTTTCATGCCACCTGACATTTTTATTTAATTCCTAATTCCGGGGATGTATATGGGATTTTTTTTCTTTTAGCTAAAGGGGAGGCTTACAAATCCCTGTTAAGAGCAGGAGTGTGTTGCATTGGTTGAAAAACTGGCAGGCAAGAAAAAAAGATTTAGAACTGTTGAAGGTACCCAGAGGGGGATTTTTCCTATGTAGAAAGATCTACATAGTAGCTTTAATGTTGGTTTTAAGGGACTTTCCTCCCTGGCTGTTACCAAGGGAGCTTGCTCTTGGGAAGAGCTGGTGCTTTTGGAAGCTCTATGCTAGAAATTCACATTTATGCACCTCTTACATTACACTGGAGACGATGGTGTGGCTCAGTAGTCATCTTCTGCTCTTGTATTTTTTAGCATGTATCCATGCCATGGAAGTTCTGCACACAGTGTTCCAATATGCTTCAAAATAACACATTACGGGGGTTTTGCAGCAACACTGGCATTTCTGTCACCCATGCCCCACTCTGCAGTGGATGGATCATCTTAATGCCTAGTGATTCCTCTAAGCTTTTTGCTTCACGGTACTCAGCACCTTGTGTGAGGATTAAATTCTGAGAGCACAGCAGGTGTGTCCCTAAGTTTAGCTGCTCTATTTATAGTGTTTTCCTGTAAGCACAACACTGCAATTGTCACTCATACTGTCTTCCTCCAATTCTGCATGGCACAAGTCTGGGGATGTAATAAACATCTTTTTATTGGATATTGGCTTCTTGGAGAAATGAAAATTAATTGCCTAAATGGCATCATATGTAATTAAACAGAAAAAGGTTATTATGAAGGGAATTTAAAGTAAACGGTCAGTCATCAGGAAATTCTGAGCTGAATTTTAATACATTTTATTTGTTAATTTATACTTTGCAGTGATAAATTTACATCAAGTTGCCTGTGAAAATGATGTACAAATTCATATAGACATATTTTATGCACAATATAGTGAACAAAAATAAGAGCATGGGAGAAGTGATTATTGCATTTCAAAATCAGCCATTAACTTCCCCTTAACTGCCCTGTAATTGGTAGCATAAGTTGCAAGAATACACAGACCAGTGCAGTCATTAATTTTGTCATTAATTTTGTTCTGAAGCTGGTGAAGTGCAGATTGTAATGAATAGTTTTTGGGGCAAAGAACCACAGCAAGAGACAAGAACTTACAAATCTTATTTCAACTGATGTTTTATGTACGGGAAATGTTAGCAGTGGTGTGGTCAGTGATACCTGTTTGCTAAAGAAATTCTGTGGACCCCTGGAAGCAGCTTTGTTGTTGTGCACTGTGCTTTAGTTCTGCAGCAGACACAGGTGACAGAGGCAAAGTCAGCAGAGGTCAAAACAGGAAATCATCTGTGCACAGACCATGTCCTTGCCCTTTGAGGAACCTTTACAACACCTCAGCAGTGTGAAAAAACATCAGTAAAACTGGAAGGAGGCTTTGTTTTTTCAAATTATTTACTGCTTAAGGAGAGTGATAGTCTATTTGTTTAGACAAGGTGACATTTTGAAGACTTTCTTCACAGCAGAGGTGCAGAAATGTAATCTGCTGGTTTAGATAAAAACTTAAATTTTGTAGCCCCACTTTATAAGAGGGAATTAAGATTGCAACTAACTTCACTGCAGCTAAATTAAAGAAAATGCGAGGCTCTGTCTTTTAAAACAGAAGCTTACTCCATTTTTTCCCCTGGTGGTGACATAACATTTACATTTTCACAGATAATGAACTAGATCTTTCAGCAGACCAGACCCACAGGGGACTCATTCCCAAATCTAAGGTATTATTTTTCTTTCCATCTGCTCCATGAAGAGCTTGAGGTAAGCAGTTCTTAATGTCTTACGAGGATCACCGTTTCTTGAAAGCAAATGCACTTTTCATTGTTTTCTTTAAACACAAAGGATCTTATTACTACCTGCCATGACTTCTTTGCTGCAGTTGCCATTACCGCTTTTAATTAGTAATTCACCAGTTTTAGAGATGAGGTTTTTGGGCCCATAAAACTGCAGGGAGCTCACTCTTAGTCTAAATGGTTCTTCTGAGGATACAGGAAGACTCAACAATGTTATTCACACCTCACAAAAGGCCATGGAAAGCCATGTCTATTACTTTTAAACATTTTCACAGTCAACTGCTCCTTCCCATAACTACGTTTATTTCTTATTAGTCCTTAAATACATTCCAGGTAGGAAATTAAGTAAGTCCCAAGGAAACAGACAGTTTTGTTTTGTTTTGTTTTGTTTTGTTTTGTTTTGTTTTGTTTTGTTTTGTTT
>VXBN01008153.1:1593137-1677245 GCA_013397395.1 Sinosuthora webbiana | reverse complement strand
TTTTTTTTTTTTTTTTTTTTGCCAGGGATCTTTCACAAAATCCCTTGCCCTCATCTTCCTAAAGTGTTGTATCTTAGTCTTTGCAAAGAATTAGCATAGAAATCTGTGTTAAGGGCCAACAGATCTGTCTCTCAGTTGTGGAAATGGGATCAGTAAGATGCTGTTGAAATGACCTCCCAATTTAAAGGTCTCTTCAAGAGCTGAGCCTCTGGGGAGAGTTTTGCCCATGGCTTTTGTATGGTGGTGCCTCCCTTTGGAATGCCCACCTGGCAGTACCCAAGGTGCTGGACCAGGACTCAAAAGGGACTATTTACAAGGGCCTGGAGTGACAGGACATGGGACAGTGGCTTCAAACTGACAGAGAGTAGGTTTAGACTAGATATGAAGGAGAAATTATTTCCTGTGAGGGTGGTGAGGCTCTGGAACAGGTTGCCCAGAGAAGCTGTGGATGCCCCCTCCTGGAAGTGTTCAAACCCAGTTTGGATGGGGCTTGGAGCAACCTGGTCTAGAGGAAGGTGTCCCTGCCCATGGCAGGGGGTTGTAAGTAGCTGATCTTTGAGGTCCCCTCCTAACCAGGCCATTTGATTATTCTGGATGTCAAAGGGAAGATCCCACTGCCTGATGTGGAGCAGAAAGCAGCCAGTCAGTGCTGTGGGTCTTCCACAGAATGGCCAAACACAGCTCAGGCAATGGCATCTTGAGCTGGGTGACTGGGTGTGAAAAAAAGCCAGGTTCACTGGCTGTGGAAGTTGTGGGGATTGGCACACTGGGAGAGGAAGGTCAGCTGCTGTTTCTGTTGACTCCTTTGAGCGTGATCATGGGATGCACATGCTCTTACATGTGCTGGAGTGTTTTGCTGTGTCTCCAAACACCTCTAGGCACACCTGAGCCCCTGCAGCTTTTTCTGGGCTGCAGTAGGCTGCCTGCAGTCCTAAAACCCTCCAGGGACAGCTCACGGCTTTTCCTGCTGTCTCTTCCCTGGTCATCCTGCATCCCTCTGCAGTGTGGGTCATTTTTCAGGCTCGGACATGACCCATTTGGTCTGGGTTATAAAGGGGCATGTGAAAAAATGGGATAACAAATCATAAAATATCCTGAGTTGGAAGAGACCCACAAGAATCATCAAAGTTCCACTCCTGACCCTGCACAGGACAACCCAAGAGTCCCACCATGTGCTGAGAGTGTTGTCCAAAGACTTGTTGAATTTTGTCAGGTTTGATGCTGTGACCACTTCCCTGGGAGCCTGTTCCAGTGTCCAATCAGCCTCTGGGTGAAAAACCTTTTCTTAATATCCAATCTAAATCTCCCCTGACACAGCTTCAGGCCATTCCCTTGAGTGCTGTCACTGATCACCAGGGAGAAGAGATCAATGTTTGTGCCTCCTCTTCCCCCCGTGGGGAAGCTGCAGACCCCAGTGAGGTTACCCCTCAATCTTCTCTTCCCCAGGCTGAACAAACCAAGAGACCTCAGCTGCTCCTTGTATAAATCTGGGAAGTTAAGATGAGTGGGGGGCCAGTAATAAGTTCTGCACTTTCCATTGGAAGTCTGTGATGTTTTGTGGCACTTCTGTGAAACCAGGGAGCAGCACCTGCAGGTGAAACAAAGGAACACAGCTGACTGTCAACCTGCAAACACTAAATGTAAGGAAAAGTGAGGAGAAGGGCTGCAGTGACTTCTGCCTCTTTTGCTTCTCATTTCTGTGCCTCTGAGACCTCTGTTAGACATTGCTTTCTCTTTTGTACTCAGATTGGCTTCCTACCTGTGCCAACATTTTAATTTTTTTTTTTTTGTCCCTCACAGAAAGACACAAAGGAAAGATATGTATAGAACTATGGTAAAGAAAACAGACAACTTGCAAAGGAAATTAACTGCTTCCTTTTCTCCACCTTGCTTTGTTCTCTAAAGACAAAGGATTTCAGTGACCGTACTGCAGTATAGTAGCTTGGTAAAAACTACTGCTAGTAACTGGCCACAGGATTTGTACTGATTTTGCAAGACCTCAGGATGAAAACTTCTCAGATTGGTTTAGTTTAAACTTGTCTTGGCCTGCCTGGAGCTTAGTCTACATGTATTTTAGATGTAACAGCAAGCTTTCTAATGACCAGGTGTCTATGCCCATGCTTTTTGTCCTTGTTTGTCTTTCTACTGTATGACTGCAATTTTGCATAGATAGGAGAACCATAGAATATCCTGAGTTGGAAGGGACCCATCAGGATCACAAGTCCAACTCCTGGCCCTGCTTAGGACAGCCCAAGATTCCCACCATGTGCCTGATAGCATTGTCCAAAGCTCAAACATATTTTCATTTACAATATCAACTATATGGGTTTAATTTTATGTAATCCCTTGTTGTTTTTCCCTTAAGATCAAGGACTTTTGAATTTAACAGTCATTGACTTGTAACCTTTGATTTCAGTGTCTTCATACTCATTTCCTAATATTTATTTAGGATTCATTTCTAAAGAAGATTAATGATGGGGGGGAGGACATTCCTTTAATAAATCTGAAAGTACATTTCAGCAAGGATGCTAAAGAAAAGAATATCTTTTGAAGTGCAGCTGAATGCCCCAATTACTATAATTTTTGCAACTACTTTTTTCTCTTTTGAAATTGAAGTGTATTAATTGCAATTTCTCCTCAGTGAAATAGTGGGAAGAGAAAAATTTCATACTGAGGATAAACCCTCCCCATACAGCCACAGCATGACCCCATAGCCTGGACATCTGAGGGCAGGATTTTTCTCTGGTATTGGAAACACCACCAGAAGTGTTTTCAACCTTGTGCCTGTGCAGGAATGAAAGTCACTTAGGGGTACATTTAGGTCTTAGTGCTGATTAGAAGCCTTCTGCAGGACTGTGGAAGTGGTCCTTAATCTCCTACAAGGATAATGAGCCTTATCTATCTGATGAGTTCAACAGCAGCAGGCTTAGGCCCAGAGTCCCTTGGCAGAGAGAAATACTAAATTGATTTCTGTACTTATGTCAAATAGCCTTGTTTGATTCCAGCGGGGATAATTTTTCATTCAAGCAAAGATCTTGGCTGGAATGCAAATGGTCCTTCATAGGCATTTGATGAATGAAAGCACAATGATCATGCACAGCTTAGCTTGTTTATTGCTAATCATCTCACAGAGGATTCGTGAATCTGGTCTGACTTGTTCTCATGCAAGGATGTCACCATTGCAAAAATGATGCAAGTGCAAGCAGAGCTTGATCCAAACTATGCACAGAATTATTTTGTACTGTGTAGTACTTTTGGAGCATGCTGCTCTTGGGGTTGAGCATTGCTTACTTGCTGTAGACATAACTAAATTGCGTCCTGGCCATTCAGGTACATTATTTCTGCACTGTGAGTTACCTTGCAGCACATTTCAGTTAATGGTAGTTAGTCTGGAGAGAAATGCAAGGCCTCAGCAGAAAGGATTAACTATTATATACCAGACAGCAAAAGCAAAGTGCTTTTTCTCCAGTATCAGATCTCGTAAGAGAGGATATATTACAGCATACAGGAATGTGATAAAGCTACGTTCTAGGGGAGAACCTGTCTGTGCCCAGCTTGCTTAAAAAAGAATGATAAATGTCTTTTTTTTTAGATCCATTCTAAATCTCCTGGTAAAAAAATGCACTATTGCTAAGAATATATTCATCAATATTTATAAGGAGCAGGAATACGTTAGACTGGGAGAACTTACGGATCTGGATTTTTGGCCTTTTCTTCACTAGCCATATAAGTTCATCTAATAAAACCTAGCTTCTTCTTTGTGTCATTATTATTATTATTATTATTATGACTTAAGCAAATTAAAAGCTAGAAACATAAAAGTGCATCTGACTGTACAGTACGTAGTTGTGCTACATATAACCTTGAGGGTACCTGGTCTCCCCCAGAAAATCACAGTCCAGAGCTAGGATTTTAGGATTCCTCTGAGATGTATGAGAAGAATTAGACACCCAAGGTGGTACCAATGCATGCAGAGCAGGAAAGAGACACAGAAAACACTGAAAAATGAGCAGGTCTGCACTTATCTTGGCCTTAAAAAATTTATTCTGTCTTTCATGGGTCTAATTCTTCCTGTTTCAGCTCTCTACAAGGCCTCTGCTTTATGAAGAAGTGACTATTATATAAAATGCATGTAAGGAGGCAGATACAGGTAAATTTCTTTTGTCTAGTAGCCCAACAGCATGCCACTAGCTCACATTTAGTCTGGGATGCTTATTTCCACAATACTGCCAAACCTTAGGCAGTTGCAGGCCCGGGTGTGGTTTAGATTCCCTTGGAACTAGGTGCCTTCAAAAGGCAAGAGAATGTAAATTTTATTTATGTATAATATTTCCTTTAGGTGCCAACAGTACTTGCATCATCTCTTGAGCCACAGTTATGTTCCAGTTTTTTCATCATGCTCATCCAAAATGTCAAAACCTTGCTCTGCTGAATTGCAAAATTCCTTTGGTTTTAATAAGGCTGAGAATTTATCTCTGAAGCAGGAAGAGTGAGAAATAGAGAGAGAGAAAGAATGGCCATCAATTTGAGGAACAAAAGTAAGAGCAGCAGTGAAGACAGACTAGGCCTTTTATTCTTTCAGAACAGCTGAATTATAAAATTTATCTCCAACTGTACTTTAACTCTATATATAGATCCATGGTCTTCATCATTTCTGCTTAAGCTATCCCAAGTTTTCTTCTGACTTCTAGCTGCCTTGTCAAAATCCAAACAAAAATAGCAAATGAAATATTCACAATAAAAATATGAAGAATTAGAGAAAACTTGATCAAGATGCTTAATTATTTAATGACAATTTTTTCAGGGAGGGAAAGAATAGGTCAGGTGTTTCACACTGCACATCAAATGGGAGGAGGCTAGACAAAGACGTAATGTATAATAAAGAATGTCATATGGGATATACAAAGCATACAGAAACCTCCCATCCTCTAAAATAACTCTTGATAGTTTACCAAGCTGATCACACACACACAATGTTGTATGGAACTCCTTGCCAAAAGATACTGTAGTGTGCAGACATTTATGCAACTTATTTAAAAACAGGAGAACAAAATGAACCACAAGTTACATTAAAGGAGATTAGAAGGACCAGCAATCCTCAAACTCCTTCTGTGTCTGGGACACATGGGCTCATAGCCAGTTAGTCCCTCATGCACAAGCAGTCACTGAATTCCTGGCGCTCAGGAGAGGCCCTTGCTGGAGAGGTTCCTGGTGACTGCCCACCACAGAGGCTCCTCTGAGGCTCTGGTGCCAGGCGGTGCCAGGGACAGGCTGTGGGACCAGACGTGTTTGATGTGCTGTGGCAGGTCCTGCACACTTGGAGCCAAGCACTGACATGAAAGGCCTGTGGGGATGTGAGTTGGCTGTTCTGACAAAAGCACCAGCTTTTAGGTATGTCAGGGTGTGTGTCTGAGAGCTGGACAAACAATGTTTGACATCCTGGAGGGCTCATTAAAAGGGCTATGTGCTTTCTGGGTTGAGGTTTTTTGTACTTCCCACTGACAATGCAGCCTCAAATGCTGCTGTCTAAACCAAGAAATATCAATCCAAGCATAGCAAATATGTGCTCTCTTGTTGCTTGGCAGTGATTCGGGGATCCAGGCTAAGTCATTACCAACTGGAAAAAAACCCACATGTCCTGCTGTTTTTCTTCCAGTGTACAGGCAAACTTGTTAAAAAACAGGTTGTGTATTTGTCTGGGCATAGAATGATAGAAAAAAGATACCTGTGACTACATGGTGATGAAACCCAGAGGTGAATAAGGAAGATGTTCAGATGTAAAAAGTCCATCCATGCTTGCGAGAGTGAAATTTCTGTGTTGACAGCTCCAAAATTAATTATAAGCAATGTGCATGCTCCTAAGAAATAAATTGTGCCTCTTAGGGGCCTCTATGTCAAGTTAGTATAAATAACAAGGGAAACTGATAGTGATTCTGATAGCAGAACCACTAAGGTTGGAAAAGATGTCTCAGATCACTGAGTCTGACATTTGACTGGTCACCACCTTTGTCAGCTAGACCATGGCACTAAGTGCCACATCCAGCTGTTTCTTGAACACTTCCAGGGGTGATGGCTCCAACACTTCCCAGGCCAGCCCACTCCAAAGCTTGACAACCCTTTCAGTGAAGAAATCCTTCCTGATGTCCAACCTGAACCTCCCCTGATGCAACCTAAGGTCAATTCCTCTTGTCCTGTGGCTGGTCACCTGGGAGAAGGGCCAGACCCCCATCTGGCTACACCAGGGAGTTGTAGAGAGTGAGAAGGTCACCCCTGAGCCTCCATTTCTCCAGGCTGGCCCCCCCCCAGCTCCCTCAGCTGCTCCTCATAGGATTTGTTCTCCAGACCCTTCCTGAGCTCCATTGCCCTTCTCTGGACACATTCCCAGCCCCCCAATGCCCTTCTTATAATGATGCATTTTTTTTTTCTGATAGGTTTCCAAAGCCAAATCTTACCTTTGGATTATTTAACAAAATTGATCCCAAATGCTAGGAGGACAAGATGTTTTGCCACCAAAGGGAGATATGCAATGAGGCAGTGAGGGAACTGGAGTATTACTCCAATAAAAACAAAGCACACAGCCACTGTATTGTCCTGTAGGATGGCTTCAGGCACCACATTAAGCAATTCACAATGAGAAACTAACTAGTAAACAATGTCATTTTGTTTCAGAACCCTTCTGCCACATTTGTGCTGTCAGCCCAAGCTGAAGGCCAAATCACAGCTTTCTACAGTGAACAGAGAAACTCATGAATAGATGGAAATATTTTCCACATCTCTGAGTGCAGGTGCTGGGGAGGCAGTTCAAAGTGTAGCTGAAATATTTAGGGAGTAGACTCATATGGAGACAGTTGGACATATAATATTTTGGAATATATGTTGAGGTCTCTGCTGTGCTGACCACACTCCAGAATAGAACTCGTGAGGGATTTAAAATACGTTATATGAAAGCAAGACCTATAAAAAACATCCCGTTCAAGCATATGGATCAATACAGTTAGTGAAATTTCTAAAGTTCAGCAACCAAACAGGAAAACAGATTTTTAAAGAGATGTAGGAGTTGCACCTCAATTTCTACCATCCTTATTTGAGGAGTGATCTCATTTTCATTGCAATTCACAGAATAATTGTTTGGATAAAATGGAAGACAATTTAATCTATAGCCCATTCTAACTTGTGTACTTATTGACTGAATAAGTGATTTGATAGCACTCTGAAATATTTATGATGTGGCTTTCAATTCTGAAAAGCCACCAGTGCTCCTTCAAGTTTATCATAAGTTACTTTGCCTCAACTTGCTGACAAAAATAAGAGGTACCAATGCAAAGAAGTTGAGCTAGACTGAGCTATGCCTTGACTGAGCTATAGCACAGCCTATAATTTTTGATTTACCAGAAGCAGTAAAGCAAGTTTTCTATCATTAAAAAATACCACATAACCCCAAAGTATTTAGATGCAAATAAAAATTGTAGTCTAAGTCATTTGAACAATCCCCTGTCAGTCTAATTTTCCTTAAAAAGCATGTATGTATAACTGAGGATGCTTTATAATCCCTAGTGGATTAAACCTTTTATCTCAGCATGCCATGATGTCTCAATTTCTTCCTTTACATTAGTATGACAGAATGAATAGGAATTATTAATGTACATTTATTAAAATAAACTTGTACATAAATGATCACAGCCTTTGAAAAGCACAGCTAGCTTAATATGGATGGAAGACATCTTCTGTAATGGACACCTTCAGGAATTCCATATAATTGTATTTTTCAATGGGTACGACACTTTTCACTGATTGAAGCTTTCTTTAAGAAACACTTTAGATTTTCTTCAATTTTGAAATTGCTCCTCAAGAAAATATTTAATGATGTATTGGAAAAGGCTAAGATATTTTTGATTCTCAGATATTTTTTTATCATATATTTTGTGCTACCTGATGAAATTCATCAAGAAAGGCAGGCCTGTGTTCCTGTGCTTCTCCTGGCTGTGAGATGGTCATACCTGCATTGGTTGCATCTCTTTTGCTATTAAAACACCATGGACCTAAAACTCTGTGTATCCATTCCAAATGGAAGACTGACTCCAAGCACTCCGACTGTGATGTCCTCAGGGAGAAACTGTTACACCAAGGCAGAATTAAATATTTCAACATTTTAAATTTGGTTTTCTCAAGGAAAAAAAAAAATTCAAGAAGAAAGATTCTTTGATTTCTCCTAATGTTTTGGGAATAAAAGAAGATTTTTGAATGGAATTTTCCTTGCAGTGTAACTTGGAAATTTGACTAGCTCCCTGCAATAACGCAAGTATGTAACACATGGGATCTTAAACTTCTTGCTGCCCTCCGGTGGGTGAAAGGAATAATTCCTTCCACAGCAACGTGGAAAAAAAGGTAACAGGGAAATAACTTAGTAGAAAGTAAACTCCACATAAATTAATAGGACTGTCTTTCTTGGGACACAAATGTGGATTCCACTCCTCAAGAAAGCTGTTGGAATCAGGCAAATTACATTTAATCTCTGTCACTTTTCTGTTAAATGTCAGCACCTTTTCAGTGTGAAGAATTAAGAATATAATAAAACCAGACAGAAATGCAAAAAAAAATTTGGGGAGCACCTCAATTCTTGTGGGGGTTCCAGGATGACAGAAAACATGGGCTTAAACTAAACAGACTCTAAAACTCCTCTCTCCCTCTCCTGGGCCACCACCCAGGATGACAAATAATTTTCAGTTCTCCTTTTCTGTCACCACAGGGGAGGATGGATGGGTCGATTACAAAGCCGTCATGAACGTTTTGGTCTGGGGAATTCCTGGATTTAGAGCTCCTGACAAATTGCTTTGTGACAAGAAGATGAGGAGAAATGGCATAAGAAGTTCTATGTAAAATTAACAACACCAGAAAAAAAAAGAGAGAAGTAAAACCAAACCAGCTCTTTGCCACAGGCAACTAAGCTGTCTGTGAAAAACAGCATCTCCTTTGTCTCTTTATTTGTTAACAACTTAAGCTCCCTTTCCTCAGAAAACTTCAGTTCTACATTTGCTTGTTCCAGTCCAAAGTCTTGAGAGGCAGTGTCACTCATAACACCAGTGGGCAAAAGGACAGCACTTTTTCACCATGGCACTGTTTTCCAGAGTATCTCATGTCATAATTCTAAACAGCACCTATGAAACAGAATAAAGGTCTTCATGTAACTTTTTTTTTTTTCAAAATGNTTTTTTTCAAAATGGTTGTTTGTGGTTTTTTTTTTTTTTTTTGTTTGTTTTTTTTTTTTTTTTTTTCAGGCAGATTGTGGGATTATGAACCCAAACTCTGTGTGCAAGCCTCTAGGACTCTTGTGTTTCCCCCTTCTTTGACACTGCTCACCACAGGAGCTGTCTCCTCTTTGATCTGCTCACAGGCTTGTTTTTGCTCAAGGCCTCACTCGAAATCATTCTACTTTGAGAGAACTTGATAAAAAAGGTTCACAAGGCAGCTGTAACCTGGAATATGCTTTCTCTGGAATCCCATAGGGCCTAGGGAAGCTTGTATTTCTTTCTTGTTAGCATGTGGAAACATAGTTGATACTTTTTTGATCACATCCATGGGGAGATGACAACCTCCATCCTGCTATTTTTTTTTTTTCCCAAGAACTGAATCTGTTGTGCAGGTCCCTTTATCTTGCTGCTTTTTTATGATGTCAGGCATTTAATCTACACAATCCAGTATATCCAGTATCCCTTGCCTCCTCGTGGCTTTCAGTGCCTGTTCCTGGCTGCAGTATTCACTGTCTGAGCGTTTCAATGCCAGACCAGATCCCCTCTGACACCCAAAGTAGGATACTGAGAACACTGAAAAACAGAAAAAACTTAAAACCCCTTCTCCCCACCTCTCCCTTCTTCCTAGTCTTAACTTCACTCCAGATTTCCCTCCCTCCTCTGCCTGAGTGGTGCAGGGGGATGGGGAATGGGGGATTGTAGTCACCTCATCTCATGTCTGTGCCCTCCTCACACTCTTCCCCTGCTCCAATGTTGGTTTGCTCCCGTGGAAGAAAGTCCTCCATGAACTTCTGCAATGTGAGGTCTTCCCATGGGCTCCACTTCTTCATGACCTGTTCCACTGTGGTCCCTTCCACGGGGTGCAGTGCTTCAGGCACAGACTGCTCCAGTGTGGGCTCCCCATGGGGTCACAACTCCTACCGGGAATCTTCTCCAGTGTGAGCTCCTCTCTCCAGGGGTCTCTCTGGATCCTGCTCCAGCATGGGCTTCCCATGGGGTCTCAGCCTGCTCCATCGTGGGCTCCTCTGCAGTCTGCAGGTGGGTCTCTGCTCCCATGGAGCCCCCTGTGCTGCAGGGGCACTGCTGCCTCTCCACGGGCTGCACCGGAGGCTGCAAGGGAACCTCAGCTCTGGAGCAACTCCTGACCCTCCTTCTGCACTGACCTTGGTGTCTGCAGGGCTGCTCCTCTCACACATTCCCACTCCTCTCTCCAGCTGCAGGTGCCCAGGTTTTATCCCCCTCTTTTTAAATTTGCTTTCACAGAAATTGCACCACTGTCCCTGATGGACTTGGCCTTGGCCAGGGCAGGTCCAGGAGCCAGCTGGAGCTGATTCTGTTGGACATGGGGAAAGCTTCTGGAAGTTTCTCACAGCAGCCAACCCCACCAGCCAGATTCTGGCCACACAAACCCTGTTTGCAGTCTGTTAGTCTGAAATAATTGTTTCAATTTTCCTATAGCTTTTGGGAGAATCATTTCTTTTAAGTAATATATTGATTTGTTTTTCTTTAAAAGTTTTACTCGTACAGATTTCTGTTTAAATTTCTTCTGGATACTATAATTCAACACAACCATAAATTAGTTCCAGTTGATCAGGAAAAAAGTATAATCAAAATAAACTCAGTAATTAAATAGTCACTTGAGCTTAATTGATGCACTGTTTAGCATATAATCTCATCAATACTCTTTCAACTAAATCATTCATACCATCAATGGCAACTTTCCTCCTTCATTTCATGAATTTCAAGCCTTTTAAACACATGCAGGGAGTATTCCTTCAGTATTGAATCATAATAAGACTGTGATTTATTAATTAAAAAGAATGTTCAAAGTCAAAAGAAAAAAAAGTAAAACTTAAATCCACAATAATAACAAATTCTGAATGCTGTAATATTCAAGCAATTTTGTTGAGCCTTAGTTCTCTTTGGTGCTTTGCAAGACATGCTCTGCCCTCTGCTGATTAAAAGGATAAGAAGAGTAGCTACTTATTTTGTTCCAGTAAAAGAATAAATTGCATTTAAGTAGTTCTTTGGCACTATAACAACCCACTTCTGCTAATTTAAGTTAATGTAAAGGATCCACTTAGTTTACTCAGTGAACAGAATCATCTGAGAAATACTTATCATTATATATTAATGATGAATGAAATTAAATACTACTCAGTATTTCTTCTTCAGTAGTACCCAGGAGCATGATGTGCCAAGCAGCACGTATTCTTGCTCCCAGTTTTAGCAGAAATTAATTTCTTGCAAATTCACACCATCAGTACCTATGTAGGTGAACTTAATTATGCTGAGAATTTCATGCTTTCCATATCCTGTATATTGAAACATCCCTGTGAGCTAAGGAAATCCCATTGTTTCACACCCAGAAAGAGAGGTGTGGAATGGATGAATTTAGTCTGACATATGCCTAATAAGAACAAGGCAGTAGGGAGGCACAGCTTTCCTCTTAGTTCAGGACAGACTGTTTAAATTTGAAATCTAAAAATATATAATATAAGAAAAAATTAAATTTTGAATCTGTTGGCAGATTCTTTGCTCCTTCTTCTCTTGTTAGTTGGTTCACTTCTTCAAGGCATCCCGGCTGTAAAATGCCACGTGGGTTCTCACACACACATGGAGCTCCTGTGTCTGCTTCATCAAGAGTATGGCATTGGTTTGTTTGCATGAAGTTAAAAAGGATGGGCTTGGAATAAACTTGTTGCTTACCCAGACATCTTTGGCCTAGAAACAGCTCAAACCAGAGATTTTCTTGCTGTTTCCAGTGAAACTCTGTGTCAGCCAGGCCAGGGAAAGCTTTCCATACTATTTCAGGTCTGGTATTTCTCCTGAACAGGAAGTGCAAGCTTACAAGAAAATTGAAAGAAAACCAAACGAAACTTTTTGCAGTTTCCACATATGCTCTGATATGATTCTTACCTCATCCAAAGCAGTTCATATGTTAGTGGTACACAGGCATAGAAATTCCCAGAGTTACAGTCAGATTAAATGTGTTTGGGATGAGATGTCTGTACTACAATCAGTTTGTACTGGTTGTTCCCCTTTTCTGGGTGCTGGTGAGGCCACACCTTCAATCCTCTGTTCAGTTCTGGGCTCCTCACCAAAAGAAGGACACTGAGGTGCTGGAATGTGGCCAGAGAAGGGCGGTGGAGCTGGACAAGGGTCTGGAGCACAAGTCCGATGAGGAGTGGCTAAGGGAAAGACTGAAGTTCATTGCGGTTTGAAGAAGTTCATGTTCATGTGGGGACATGGTTTAATGCTGGCTTTGGCAGTGCTATCATTTAACTAGCTGATCTTGAGGGTCTTTTCCATCCTCAAGGACTCTACAGCACCAGCATTTTGTAATTTAAAAGATGCTGCTCCGTTAATAGGTGTGAAAACAAAATGCATAGCTTTTTCTTATCAATAACACAAGAGATCTTGAACCTTTCTGAGACAGGGACGCAGCTAAAACATATCTTTTGTTTGGTTGGGGGTTTGGGGGGTTGTTTTGTTTGTTTTTCATAACCCACTGCTATGATATGTCATATATGTAGATGATATCATGCGCAGGAGAGCAGAGAACACTTCCCACGATTGGATATGTTGTGCGTATCAAGTTTCCCTACGAAAAGGTGGGGTTGTGGATGTTTTTCCCGGGGTTTTTCCCGGTGGCGGCAGCGGGAGGCTGTGCCCGCAGGAGGGCAGCAGGACTCCGCGCTCGCAGCCTCCCCGCTCCCAGCATCTCGCAAATCCCGGCCTTTTCCAAGCCCTTCCATACATTCTGCTGGGCGCATGCAGCTTTTGTGCCTGGATCTTTCATTGTGATAGTGCTGGTTAGTGATGGGCTCGGTGGATGTGGGTTGATTTAGGCCAATTTGGGCGTGTTTGGACGTGGTCTTTTTTTTTTTTTTTTTTTTTTTTTTTTTTTTTTATCATACCTCTGCAGTTTNTTTTTTTTTTTTTTAACACATAAAGCCAACACGTTTCTGTAAAATCTGCTGTTTCAGTGGCTTTAAAAGGACTTTGGGGGAAAACTCGTACCATGTATCTCTAATGCTGTTGCAAATAAAAACAAAACAAAAACAAAACAAACAAACAAACAAAAAACACAAAAAAAGAAAAACAACAAACAAATTCAGAAGGATGTTAAACGTCGTGCTTCAGCAATCCAACTAATATTGAATCAGCAGAAATTGTGGTGATAGACATAGGAGGAGGCTATCACAAGGTGATGAGAACTGACCTACAGGTGATCCTTCCTCTTCTCCAGAATGCCTGATACTGATGACTTTCAGATCAGATGGATGTGAGATCTGATTTACTGGGGCAAATTCAGCATTCCTGTTCCCAGGCCCATTTTATAATCTGATCTAAGATGTTGCTGTAGTTCACAGAAGTGAAACAGTCCATAGGAATCAGGCTGAGTCATCCTGAAGTTTCTAGACAGTGTTGTACCTGTGCCAGTTAAAGAAAGGAATTCCCCAAAATACAGGGCATGTTCCAGGGTGCTGAGGTTGTTTCTGCCTGGACAGGGGTGACCATATAGAGGGTGGCTCTGGGGCTTTTCTTTTCTCTGTTCACATTCTCTTCCTCCATTTTGAGTTACCAAGTCATCCTTGCTGGAACTGTGGTTTTTTGTCCAACAGTAGAATTCTGTGCTTTGAGACAAAAATCATATTTGAAAAATGACCCACAATTCCTCAATTCGTCCCTCCTACTTTTTTTTTTTTTTTTTTAGTGCACATACACTGGACAATATTTTGTGTTATTGCTGCATTTAATATGTTAACCAGGAAAAAAAAAGTCCCTGAGCTTTTCCAGGAAGTACACTGAACATAGTGTTCCTGGCTGCTCTCCACCCCCTCAGTGTCTGCTGCTGGAAATCAGTTACAGACCCTGACTGTAGCCCTTCAGGTGAACTTCTCAGCAATATTAACACATCAAACTAGAAAACAAAACAAACAACAACAACTTAACTTGCACAATATTTCCAAATAGGAATTAAGAATTAAGTCCCTAAATGCCTTTCAGGATGTAGCTTTTAAGGTGTGTCTGTGCAGAATTTAAAAGCTGTGCACAGATCATCAAACTGGTAATGATCAAGCTAATCTTGAAACAGGAAACAATCTAACTGAGTTCATTAGACTAAATACTTGCCCTAATGGATGCAATTAAAGAGCTTACAAGCCAGACTGATACATCTGCCAGGCGCTGTGTGGGGCACAGCCTGTGGAAGTGTCTTTGCAGGTAGAGGCCATCCCAGAGTTCTGAGGGACCTGTCTGTGCTCCATTGCATCATGCAGATGGACCCTTGGTTCCAAGTTTGAGGATCCTGATTTTAGCATTGTTGTTTTACAGGTCAGCTCCCACGTGTGATAAAAACTTCAGCCATTACAGAACTGTTGTCTGTCTTTCATTATAAAACAGCCTTTATGGGTAGGTAATTGGAAATCACCTAAAAACAGAACTTTTAAAATAAGATTTTTTTTGTGCTTTGCTGAGCAGACAACATGAACAAGAATGAAAACAGGAGGAAACATACATAAAGAGGAGACATTTCATAGATGGCACTGGGGCAAAGTTAACATTACAGTGAGTTGTGATCAGGAGTCTTGTTATGTGCAGTAGTATTTGAGAGAGACAATCACAGAAAATAAGTGTTGCTGAGCTGCCATGTAGTTTTCAATTTTTTTCACCTATTCTCTGCTTTATTTTTAATATCAAAGCACGATTGATGCCAAATTTTTATTCCCTTATGACCAGAAAAGTAAGATATCAAAATTCAGTTAATGTCTGAGACAATGCAAGTTTGAGAAGCTACATATAGAGCTATATAAACCTGTTTGTACTTTTGTATAAAAGGATAGCACTCCTAAAGTGCTAGGAGGAAGTAGGTAGGTCCTTGGAAGTCAGGGGCTGTCGATTAGTACTGTGAATGATTCCGGGGAAGGAAATGCCAAAAAAAATATATTCCAGTAGGCCTATGCAAGTCAGGTTCTGAAGTGTAACTCAGCAGCAAGACAAAAGGAGCTGCAAATGAAGCCTGAAACCCCTTCCTGCCCACCCACCTGCCGGGGCTGGGGCCGTGCTGAGGTGCTAATTGAGTGTGAGCCTCCTGCCTGACGTGCTGGCACCAGAAAGAGGGAGATATACTACACAGATGTATTTTGGGTTTCATTCAGCCATCCTATTATTTTATGAGTTATTGAGGGAGCATCGTCATTTTTAATCCAAGGGAAAAATCCCCTCACATCTGCTAGGCATTTGTCATAGGAATGAGAAAAGACAAATCTTTTCTTAGCAATAGCATGAAATCGCTTCTCCAGATTCCCTCCAGCTTTAAAAATAGCTTTGTGCTACAAACACCGTCACATCAGACTTGGCATCAGCAAAATTCTGTAAGAAAGGAAGAAAGATTTGGTCAAAAAAGGGTCACTTTTACCCCAAAGCACAGTTTCCTTCATATTCTTTCTACTTTTAGTTAGCAGAAAATAGGGAAAGGATAATCTTTTTCTATGAGATAAAGATAAATAAAGAGGCTTCAGCCTACTCATAACTGTTAAAAGAACAGCAGAATATTAAAAAAAGCCTAAAATCCTTTTAATAGTCAATATTCATCAAGTGAACACGTGATATCTTTAAATATGTTCATATTGCTCATGCTAAATTATAGAAACAGTTATCCTTCATATAATTGCACAGATATTTCAAAAGATTCAGTTGTCTGCTATTTAAATGATTCTCCAAAAAACTTACACCCCAGAAAAAAACTGCTACTGTGAGACACAATGAGTAACCTTCTACATGTTCATTTTTGTTCAGGACCAGTGTACCTATAAACAATTCACATTTTCACCTCAAATTTAATAAATATTTTTTGGCAAATATTTGTGAGTATTGTGCTCCTACTGCAGCAGGATTGTTTTTATCATTTCTTTGCAGCATGATTTTCACAGTGTAGTTCAGATATATGCTTTATCTGATAACATTTTGGGATTTTGCATTAGGCTTCCAAATAACAGAATCATAGAATTCTATTTATAGAATTCTATATCTATATTCATGAATAGAACTTCCCAGGCTGGAAGGAACCCTGAAATTTCCTCTGGTGCAAGCTTTCATGAGAGGGGCATCTTCAATGACAGTATCTAGTGCTCTGTCCACATCTTGGACACCTGCAGTAGTGGGGACTCTACCCTGTCTTTGGGGAGGTTGTCCCAGTGAGTGACTGCTCTCACTGCATAAAAAAATCTGATATCATTTCCACTCCTTTGAACACTCTCCAGTCTGTCCCTGTCTTTCTGAAATTGTGGGGATGGGAAGAGGACACAGTGCTCCAGGTGTGACCTGACAAGTGCGGAGTGGAGGGGGATGATCCCATCTCTCTCTCTGCTGGCAGTGGCCCTGTGGATGGGCCCAGGACATGTTTCACCCCTGTTGCTGCAGTGCTGAATCATCTGCAGCTTGTTGTCCACCAGGACCCAGGTTCTTTTCAGCAGGGCTGTTCCCAGCCACAGATCCTAATGTGAAATCCATTTGCACCAGGGGCCACACTCATTCTCCCAGACAGCCCATTAGGCCCACAAAGACTCATTTTTCTGTCACTTCCATTTTTACAGTAGAGGCACTTTGACAAACAGCAATCATTCAGCCAGCTCTTGCCAACTAATGTTAATTACATTTAAGATTAAGTATCATGAACTATTCTTTTATTTTAATTATAACTTAAATGGAAAAGTTGTACTGGTGATTTTATTGCCTTTATTATTTACTTTAAGTCAATCACTTTGATATATATTGCAGCTGCCTGTTTCATTTATTAATTTCTCCACTTCTGTTTCTTTTATGCTTTGTTTTGCAGTTTTGGTTATCAGCTTCAATTACTCACTGTTATAATGAAAAACAGTAAGTACCACAAGAAGATTTTGGGATGTGGTGGCTGCTGTTACAACATCTGAATGCTCTGATGTCCTCAAAATATTCATGGCTGTGAGACAAAAATTTGATTGACCTTTAAAAGCCCTGTGAAGATTAACCTGCCCTGGATGGGGATGCTCAGATTAGTAAACCTTTCTCTTCTCCTCAACCTAGCTGTCTAATTCTAGATGAACAGACATGGCTCCAGCTGCAATTTTCTTCCTTTGGAATGCACTCTTACATTTTAAATCATTTGATGTCAACCTTCCTAAAGAAGGAATAAAATTTTGGAGGTATATCACATTTACTTTAAAATTTTGAGCACTTCTTGGGATCTGACTTTGTTTTGCTTTGTTTTTTTCTTTAACTAAAGAGTAGAAAAGGCATAATAAAGATAATTAATCCAAAATTTTGTCAATATATGCTATTAATTTTAAATTGCAAGTGAATTGACTGAAGCAGGTTTACAAGTCATAAATTATCTGACTCTCAAGAGTACAAAAGTGTAAGTCTGGACTATAGAGAAGTATAATCCATAATGCTCCAAATATTCTGCAAGAAAAATGCTGATGTTTTATTTACAATTGCAGTATCAAAGGGAATTTTTCAGCCCATTTCTTATTGCAACAATTATATATATATATACTTTAGCCTACAAATATTTCAGTTGGAATGGATTTCAGAAAAGGAGGCAGTTTCTTGCTGAAAAATAAGCATCATCTAACAGTTTCATTTCATCACTTGTGCCTGGAGATATACACATTATTTTCATCTTCTTTTAATGATCCTGAATAGATAAAAATTATAACCAGGTGGGAGTTATTGTCTTGCCTCCATCTGGAAAGCATAAGATATGATTTAATTTAAGAAACTTACTGATACTACTTTTATTCTTTACTTCCTTCCTACCACTATGGATATATTGACTTTTACAATGCAACATTGTATTAAGCTTGGATTTGAATTTGCAGTCATAGCTTACAAATTTCCTACAATAAAAATGAAGATATGAGATAACATTTAGGAATCTGTTAAAAGTGTGCCACTCGTATGGAACAAAATGAGAAGCAATGTTCTTGGCATCCAGGTTTCCCATCAATAGTTTCATGTAAGAACATTGACAGGCAATGTGATCTCTTCTGGTTTTGAGCTGAAGCATGGGCTGAATAAAGTAATTTAATCGTCTTATAACTTTGCCTGACCAGTGAAACAAAAGGGGGCCTAAAAGGGTATTTGCATGTCCTACAAATACTGTGGTGGGCTGGAACAGTGACTCTACTGAGCTGCAGGGAGAACATTACTAGGACCCCATTCCAGAGGTGGCAGAGCCACGGTCTTCACTCCTGGACACATGACATTGACAGTATCAGAGACTGCTGGATCCTTTTCTGTAGGAAGACTCTTCCATTGCTAGTGTAAATATTAAGTGAGCACTGCAATAATTTTTTTGGATCTCACACTCTTCAGTTAGGTTAACAGTGAGAGAGCAAAGAATAGTATAAATATTGGAGGTGGGAATGTCAGCTTGGTATTGACATAAATTTAAAATTAAATTAAGAATGTTCAACTCAGATGTATTACATTGAAGTCATTGTATAACTGCTTAATTAATGGGCTTGAGAAGATAGGAGTTGTGCTAAAGCAGGCCCCTTAACAAACAGTATAATGCTGTTTTCTCATCCTGAAGTGTCTGGAATAACGTAGGACTGTGTTCTTGCATGATGCTAATAAAATTTGTCTGCCACAGCATGAAACAAAAGGGCAAGTGAAAGGTGCAAAGCCTAATGGGATAATGTTGGAGGGTTGTGGTGGATGGAGGGACCCAAATCAGGTATACCTGGTGCTTTGTATTGGAAATAGCCCTTGGGGTGTGTATTTCCCAAATGTCCCCTCTACTCTCTGGGAGAGTGTCAGCTGGCAAAGGCTGAGGTGGGGAGCACACAGACACAGGGAGCAGTCTGGATGATCTGGATAATGGCAGGCCAGAGCTTCAACCTGGGCCTGTACTAGTACAGACATAGCCTAAGGGCCTGATTAGCTCCAAATAAATCTCTCTGACGTGTTGAATTTGCTAGGTGAAGTAGGCCAGACGACTTTAAGAAATGCTGTGATATCACAGAAATGTAAGTGATGTCTTGGGTGCCTTCAGATCTCCTTCTGTGTATTCGGTTGTTTATTTATTTCTCTGCTCTGTACTAGTAAGTTTTAGTTTGCATCCTCAGGGATGCTGCAAAACATGCATGCAGTAGGTGCTCTTGTGGCTTTACTGTGTGTTGTGTTGTGGTGGAAAAGGGATTTGATAATGCAAATGGATTTCTCAGTCTTGAGAAAGTCTTGAGCTTCTAACCCCTTACATCATCTGATCCAGAGCAGGCCCTTGAACCCCCATCCTAATTTACTTTTCTTGCCATTTGGCTGTTGTGTATGTACATGACAGCACTTCTGTATTGTGTCTGATCTGTGACAATTTCTAAGAAATCTGGGAACTCTGATGCTGCTTCTTTTCTTGGGAGATGGTGTGAGGGAGCATTTTGAGAAAGCGTCATGAAAGAAGCATATTTGAAACAAACTAATTCTGAGTAAAAGGAAGGATTAGAGAAAATGATCTGAATGAGTTTCAGGCTGATGATTACATGAAACTACCCTGTTCTGTCTCAGCTATCTCGCTTCAATTTTTATGGGAATAGAGGTGACAATAGAAAGAGTGCAAATTGCAAGAACCAATTTTTCCGAATACTTTAAGAGCAAAGAGAAATGTCTGCAGTAATGCTTATTGCAGAGAGGAAGGGAAAGGAAAACTCAAAAGCATGTCTATAAAAGTGTGGAAGAATGGTCCACATTTAGTGGTGAATGTACTGAATTGGTATCACAGTCTAATTTTCACTCCCTTGAAAGTAATTAACCTATAAACTCATTGTGGTTATAGAGACAAGAAGAGCTAAGACTTTTAAATACATCCCATTCTTGGAGCCTTTTATTTCATTTTCATCCCTACCTTTTGATTTTATCTACAAAGCACTTAAAAGCTTATCTGCAAAACATTTAAGAGCCTCTATTCTGAAAGCTTAAGTAGCCTTTAATTGGCTCTGTGCTGAAAGTTAATTCATTTGCTATTGGTACCAGACCCAGACATGTGCAGAAGTTCTTGAAGCTGAGAAAACCTACTGCTTGCAAGAAAAAATCAAATGGAAATCCCTTCCATGCCCAGCTTCCACAGAAAGAGAAGCCCTTGGCTGTAAGAAAACCCAGCCCCTTGCTATCTAAACATCATCCATCATTTTTATCAGGTCTGCCTCTGCGAGAACTTGAGTCACATTCTTTCACCTGCGAATCCTTTAGTACAACCCATGACATCCAGAAGTATTTGGAGCTTGCAGGTGATGGATCTGGAAGGCACTGACTGGGTCCCAGGCTTCTGCAAGCTATGAGTGGATGGAAGGATCATGAACGACATTGCTTTTGCTCAGGCAGTAATGCTGAAAAGGATAAATCCTATTTGCTTTGACTTAGCATTAGAGTCAGTGTCTCTGACTCTATTAATTTTATTCAAAAAGTAAAAATTGATTTAGTAGGACAATCATATTGATTATAGACAAGAGGGTTTTGTTCTTCATCATTTCATGAAAAAGAAATCTCTCCAAGCAGCCATCCCAACTCCTTCATTGCAGGATTCAATTTTATGTCCTAACAGAATTTTCCCGTTCTAATGAAGGTATATTGCTTCTGTTGTCTTGCTCCAAGAGACAGAGAGCTGCAATTTTCAAACAAATCCATCTGGGTCTGGATCTCAGAAGGTTTTTGACTTTGCAAGAATTTAGTCCCCGAACCTGACTGAGCATAATACTGCTAAATCTAGATATATGGAATGAAATTCAGACACCCTATCAGCACACAATACTTTGACATATTCCAATAATGCAAATCTTTTACTTGATTAAGTCAGAATCATGCCATGAATCCTCTATAATGATCATGTCTTTTGCATTCCTTTTTTGTAACATATAAATGAAAAAAGGTCTGTATATTTTATAAATTAAATGTGAAGTCTTAAATCTCATGTTCCTTTTTCATGTCCATTTCTAAACATATCCTTTCAAAGAAGCCCTTGTTATTTTATGTTCTTCAATCGCTCGTTTGATCTGTCTTTTGTTTTCCCTCCACCCACATTAAGACCAGGAAAAAAAGGGAATTACTTCTAAGCAGCATTATTAAACTTTGATTGTCTGTAACTTTTGCTCCTTGTCTTTTGGGTACAGTGGAATTCTATCCACCTTTTTGCTGATGCTTGCTGTTACTGAACACGTCTAACATATCTACCAAAAATTACACATTTATGCATAAGAAAACTATTTGTTCTGGCATTACAAGGCACTGGAACGGACATCAAAGCCAGGAAATATGGCAAGAGAGAACAAATCAGTTTTAAGCTAATTTGACTGTCATAACAAACTTCAGCTACATTTTTAGGATTGTGTGGTGTACAACATTCAGCTGAATGGGATAAATGTCAGAGGTAGCTTGAGGCCCTGTCTCAGACCCCTTCTAGTGTAAAGGCACAATATATATGTTCCCTGGGCCTCTGTGTCATCCTCCTTGTACCAGCACCATTAATATAAGTGGGTAAATACATAACTTGCACATCAAATGGAGTCACCAGGGACAACAGCCAGATGGGGTCTTAACTGAATAAACTCTCCTTCTCCTCTGACTTGAAATAAAGCAAAATAAACAACAAAGGCTACTTAGGGCTTTCAGATGGGATTAATCAACCGTACTTTAGCTTGTCTAAAAGTTAAACACCTGGTTGTAGATAGTTTTTCAGCCTGTTCAGGGCTAAAATGAATCACTGTCAAGAGGTACATGCACCTCCGGCAGGTGATTCATCCCTTGCCAAGGTAAGTATGTGATACAGATGTGATGAAGTGCTGCTGAGAGGCTCCTGACTTTCCACAGACCCTCAAGGGAACCCAGAGAACTCATGTTCTCCCATTTTCAGTGCACCTTTAGCTGTCTAAAGTTAGTGAGATGAATCTCTGCCAAACTGGCTTCAGAAAAGCACAGTAATGATATTAAATTACACAGGCTAACTATTTTCCTATGAAACCCAGAGGTAAGAAGAAAATGTGATGTTCACCAAGGTTTGTCTTTTGCAAAGACACTGGGCTCTGCAGGGAACTGTTAAGCACCTCCAGTCTCAGGGTTTCCAGGATTAAATCCAAATGAGCCAGAAATAAGCACAGCCTCAGAATCAAAGTGATTCATCTATGCAATGTTCACAGTGGACAGTGGGGTTAATGTAATAAAATCTCTATGATTGTTGAAATGAGAAGAGAAATCTCTGTGTATTTCAGCCCCATTTATTAATAATTCACAATCCTTTAAAACACTTTTATTCTACTTTTTTCTACTATTCCATACTTAAGTAGAATGTAAAAGCATGCTCCTATTAAGAACATTTGCTGAAATTAGACTAAGGGTATGATTTCCTACAGCTCTCCAGAGTCAGAAAATGTGGAGTTAATGTTGAAACTGTCGATGTTTCACTGTGTTCTAGTGAAACACAGTGCAACTAGTCGATGCACTGTGTTCTGCTCAGGTGCTGAGGATCTCTTGGGGGCGGTTCCCTTATTGACCACAATGGCTGTAAAGAGAGAGAAGTAGTGAAAATGAACAACCATTCACATATATGTAGTCCTCATTCGACTTTCAGATACCTGTTTTCTGTCCTGTTACTGTTATTCCCATTCAGAACCTGTTACTATTATTTTGACATGCTGTAAATTTTGGTACATATCCTTGAAATAAAAAAAAAAAAGGCATCATCTATATTGTCAGAGAATTCTCGAGCCCAGTCTACATGGAAGTTCAGATAAATTTGAACAAATATTATTAATGCAACAAACCAAGATGTATTGAACCCCTGAAGCTGAAAAGACCTGCTGCGTTCTCCTGTGGTCTGTGGTGTCAAGAAGAGGTTAGATCTGTGCAGCGTTCTGCTGTCAGACATGTAGTCCAGCAGTCTGACACAGAAGGTGATGGTTTTGTCACTGGAACAGAACCAAAATCTCTGTTTCTTCACCAGTACAGAGAGGATTGAGACTGAATCCCTGTGAAAGGCAATGGTTGCGTTCTGTGACATTTGGGTGAAAAGCTGGTTGAGTAATTAAATAATTAAAAGATACTGTTTTCATTTTGGAAAATAATGTTTTATCTTGATTTGTTAATCATCTTCTGGAAAATGTGTCTTTTGAGGGGCACCCCATAATTGTTTGACTCACTGTATTTTCTCTAAGTATCCTCTCTATGCATTTTCACTTAGTTTCAAAAAATTTTTTTACAAAACTTAAAAAATGGTTTGTCATTAATATCTATAACAGTTGGAATGGCTGCTAACACACATTTCCTCCTTTTCTCTTCACTCTGTGATGTAGTTTTTCCTTTCTCTGTAGCTCCTGGATTTTATGGCATTCTTGCATGGACTCATCCCTTCACCTCTACACTTTTTGGGACAAAGCAACCCATCCTTCTGCTGAGTGAATCTTCTGAGCAGCTGACACCAGCTTACAGCCTGTCCTGTGTTTCCAGCAAACATAATCTGAGCAAGACTCTTTGAAACTGCAGCATTTTATGACCTTAATAATTTAATCACATATTTTAAGCTCGAGTGTATCTGGAGTTGATAAATCGGAAAGAACAAATTGCTCCGCTGTTTCTGAAAGGACAACAGGGCACAAGTATGAGACAAATCCAAGCAATTCAGCTGGTATATTCACTTGCATATTGTCAGGCCAGAACACACTCAGGCTGCTGGTGAGGCCACACCTTGAGTGCTGTGTCCAGCTCTGGCCCCTCAGTTTAGGAAGGACATTGAGATGCTTGAGCACGTCCAGAGGAGGCAACGAGGCTGGTGAGGGGCTTGGAACACAAACCCTGTGAGGAACGACTGAGGGAGCTGGGGTTGTTTAGCCTGGAGAAAAGGAGACTCAGAGGTGACCTTATCACTCTCTACAATCTCCTGAAAGGTGGCTGTAGTCAGGTGGGGGTCGGTCTCTTTCTCCAGGCAGCAACTGAGAGAATGAGAGGACACAGTCTCAAGCTGCACCAAGGGAAATACAGGCTGAATATCAGGAAAAAGATTTTACTGAAGGGGTAATAAAGTATTGGTATGGTCTGCCTGGGGAGGTGATGGATTCACCATCTCTGGATGTGTTTAAGAAAACACTAGATGTGGCACTTGTTGCCACTGTTTATTTGAGGTTAGGGTTGGGTTGGACTTGTTGATCTCAGAGGTCTCTTCCAACCTAATGACTCTGATTTTGTATGCTGACACCTAGAGAGGGGAGTTGTGTGCCCTTTGCATCCTGCTCCTCAAGCCATGTCCTCTGTGTGATCTCAGTGACCTGAGAGCTTCCATCACTTCCCTGATAGCTCAGCATCACTCCCCTCTACATCAGTTTGCTGCACCCCTTGCTAACAGAACTACTTACAATTCAAACCATAAAGTAATTTGAACCATAAGCATAAACTGTCTGAATGTTTGCTCTTTAAGTGTAAAATCCTCATTCTTCTCTATGTCTTTAGACCAAAGATGGTGGGGAGAAATGTTCTTTACAACAATGTTTTTTACCTTGCATTTCCCTGGAGACACTTTTTACCGGTACAATCTACTTACAGTCTCTTCATGCTGGTTCCTGTCAACTGACAGGTGCTTGGAAACATTCTCTGTGCTCTTATTTGAAATGAAAGTGACACATTCATGAAACATCCATGATCAGCTGGCTGCTGCAGGATGCAGGCTGACAGTGCTCCTGGTTTTCCTTTCACCTCTCTGTAACACCAACCTGAATTCTACTGACGACCCTCAGGGGTGGCAGAAAATCCTGTTACCCAGGTGCTTTGGGAGAACTGCAGCCTTCAGCTCCTCATCCTCCTTCCCCCCTGGATGCACACATGGCCTTGGCCAGGGACAAGGACACTGCAGCTGCACTCTGTGGATCTGCCTTCGGTGGGTTTTCTCCTAAACTTATCAACCTCTCTAGAAACAAGAAAAGGCCAATATTGGCCATTCTTGGAAGTCATTACTATTTTAACAGTTGCTTCTTGAATTGTACATGAATGAGGTGAACTGTTGCCTTTTGGGGTGTATTATCCCTCACAGGCTCTCAATGTATATTAATTTTCTTATTCTTTTTGACCCTCCCAGAAGCCTTTCAGTCAGCAAGAGTAGGATCTATATTAAAGAGAAAAACCCCCAGACAGACAAAGACACTGCTTTGGTGTCTGTGGTAAAAAAGTAATGTTCTTTAGCTTTTTCATAGTTAAAAGAAACATGCCTTTGTTTCACTGGAAAGTTTTAGTTTCAGAAGACTTATCCATTTATTCAAATATTCACCATCTATGGGTACCCTTTAATGGATTTTTGTATTGTATTTCCAGTCTGATCTTAAGATTTGAGTCATAAAGATTATGTAAAAGGTAGGAATGACAAAACTGATTAATGTCAAAGTCCAATTATAAAAGGATGTACTTCCATGAGAGGAACAAGATACCCATTATTTTGTGGATTTCTTCAGTTTATTTGATTTGGATATCTGATAACAATAAATTCATTTTTCTTACTTTTTTATTTTCCTGTACAGAAGATAAAAAATGTTGCAATAACCCTTCCTCAAGTATATCCAGGCTTCTGTTCATAAGCAACACTGAAAGCAGGATTTCAGAAGCTACAGCCATGGAAGATTCATTCTGTTACACCAATGTTAAAGGATTTTTTCTGAGTCTAATTGTAATTAATTAACTTTTTGCAGAAGTGAGTCTGAAGTCATGTGACTAGATGTTTTCTATTTTCTTTTTTGTTATCTTTCTTTAAAAATGTAAACGTCTAACCTTAATAATTATTATCAACAGCTTGACCAAAGTGAACCTCAAAAATATAAGTAGCAATAACCAATCTTATGTCTTTGTGACCAGACTTCTGATTTTTGGTTGCTAAAGATGAGCAAGAAAATAAGCTAACTGAAGGCCAGCTATAATATCATCTAATCAAAACTAATCTTGCAGACCTGGCAGAGTCTGGATTTGGGCCAGAACACAAAAAATAAAAAGCTTTACTGGCAGTGATAGATGACCTGAGCTGTCAGTGTGCAGAGGGCAGACATTTCCTCTCATCATTTTTGATTTCTTGAAACATTTCTTTCTGATGGCCGTTCTGATGATGCCATGTCACCTGAGAGGAGTGGCAAAGGCCTCTGACTATCAGAAAATGGATGAAAACCTATTGAGAATGTAAAATTTAAAAAGTAGTGAAGGGCCACCAAGTCCACAATAGCAATATTGTGGACTTTTGTTTTCTGAGTCTCAAAAAGTGATCTTGTTTCATTATTTGGATGAGAACTATCCAGGGATGAATTGAAATCCATCACCATGATTGAGATAATTCTGAGTGAGTCAAGAGAAAGATTTAGAGGAGTTTTAAAAAAATGCTGAAATTTGCTTTTTAATGGAAACACTCCATATTCACAGTTATTACTAAGGCCTCCATAGCACTGTCTATGAGTAATTCTTTTTCTCATCTTTAATTATTTCAGAAATTCAACACCATTCTGAAATGGTTTAGACTAAATTATTTATTGATTCATTTAATTGATTAATTTTGTGTGGTCTAGATCTATGAAAAATTTATACATAAGAAATCCCCAGTACTGCATGAAACTGTGGAATGTTTTAGTACTTCTTTTCAATTCCTGATGTTGTGTTGTTCCCCATAAATACAACATGCAAAATCTGCCAGAATTCAATGAGCTGTCTGTGATGTGACAGGTTCCTGTCGCAAGAGCATGTCCTACAAAATGAATAAGAATACACGTTTTCAGGATGCAAAAATCTTCTGGAGGGCCAGCTCGGGCCTGCAGACTGAACTTCTTCAGGGCCATAAGCATCCTCATTATCTCCAGCAAAACTGTTTTCTGCAACTTCCTTTCTTTGGAGAATACAAGAGACTGACAAAGATGTGACAAGAATTCCAGCCCTGAATATCATACTGAAAATACAGAAATAAAGAAGAATCTTGTGGTTTTGATCACCAGTTTTTAACTTCCAAATGGATATTTAACCGATGTCCTAGATAGATATTCACTTCTCTCACAGTCCCTCATTCCTTCCTTTTAAACTAAGTGCTAGAAAGATGAGACAAAACACGATTTTTATTTTTTTAAACCCAGAGTTAAAATAACAGTAGAGTATTTGAACTGAAGTACAAAATGCTGGCTGAGCTAGAAAAGCTA
Organism: Sinosuthora webbiana; assembly: GCA_013397395.1. Classification (NCBI taxonomy): domain Eukaryota; kingdom Metazoa; phylum Chordata; class Aves; order Passeriformes; family Sylviidae; genus Sinosuthora; species Sinosuthora webbiana. The sequence continues at coordinate 1,649,815 of VXBN01008153.1, read as the reverse complement.
TTAATTTATTTGGCATGCTGGCTGAACAAATCCTTGATGAAGCCTATGAGCTGACATCTGAGGTGAATTTGGACCATTTCCTTTTAGGAAAGTACTTTTTTTTTTGTGTAAAATAATGGGTGCTTTCAAATCTGATGAGGAGTTAATAGCAGATACTTAAGGTCTTGGCAGTGGATTGGTATTGTTTTCCTACTAAGAGGTTTTGTGAAATGGTTGATCTCATTCAGGAGGGCATTTCCCAGCTCTGAGTAACAACTGAAATCCATGAACCTAAAAAGAATAACATTTATCATTACTGCATTAAGGATGTGTTAAAGTGCAGGGCCAGTTAAATATGTTTGAATAGGGGCAACTACAGCTTGAAAGAGCAGTTGAATAATTTGGAGTCTAGAAGATGGATATTTATACATTTAAATCGGGGCGGTTTTAATATTTAACTGTATAACTGCAGCCTCAAAGCTTTGTCTTTTAGGATAAAAAGTGTAAAGAAGAGGCCAGTTTATTTTCTTGTGATGTAACTACTTAAATAAGCCTGGAGAAGGGGAGGCTCTGGGGGCACCCAGTAGCAGCCTTCCATTTCCTGAAGGGAGCCTGCAAGAAAGATGGAGAGAGATTATTTATGGGTGCCTGGAGTGACAGGACAAAGGACAATGGCTTCAAACTGACAGAGAGTAGACTGGATATTAGGAAAAATTCTTTCCTGTGAGGCTGGTGAGGCCCTGGCACAGGTTGCCCAGAGAAGCTGTGGCTGCCCCATCCCTGGAAGTGTTCAAGGCCAGGTTGGATGGGGCTCTGAGCAACATGGTCCAGTGGGAGGTGTCCCTGCCCGTGGCAGGGGGGTGGAACAAGATGATGTTTAAGGTCCCTTCCAACCCATTCCACTCTAGGATTCTATGACTCACATTAAGAGAAGACACATGATTCATGATGTCAGAATGCCATGTTCAATAACTCTGAATCATAGTTGGAGATATATATATATCTATATCTGTAGTATCTATATATATCTCCCAACCAAAAAAAACCAAACCAAACAAAAATACCAAATCACCCCCCCAAAAAAAACCCCCAAATCCCCCAAAAACCCAAACAAACAAAAAACCCAAACAAACAAACAATGAAAAAAAAAAGGAAAAGAGCCTGAAACTGGCTGCAAATATACATTATTTTACTTAGACCTCACTTACAGGCTTTGTAAGGATATTCACCTTGTATGTGCATTTATTGCAGGTCTAGTATGAAGCTTAGTATGAACTTCTATACCTTGCTGATCCACAACTGGAGCTGGGGAAAATAGTCTTGAAATAATTCTAAAAATCACTACAAAGTTTCAATTCAGGAAAAATTCCTATCTGGCTGAAAACAGGAATTGATGTTGCTCAAAATATTGAAATTACTTTTTTTTTTTTTTTTTTTTTTTTTTTTTTTTTTTTTTTTTCCTTAGCTGTACAGCATCAATGCAGCCTGAGATGTTCTATTAATTTTCTGAGATGTTTTGGTGACAATGTAAAGTTGATTTTAGGTTGGTATGAAAAAATATTAATTATTTCAGTAGCATATTCTGAACATAAGAAGAATATCTCATGCGGAAAACTGTGCTTTAGTGAGATGACCATGTTCTTAATTAATTATAATTTTTTACTTTTAACTTTTTGTAAAGAGTTACATTTTTTCCCCATACTTTTACTTTTTTTATCAGTCCTAGACATACTTTTAATCTTCTCTTCATGTATTGAAAAGAAAAGAAGTATCACCTGGGAAAAAATTACAGTATAACACATTTTTGAAAATGGAAATGACAAGCATTAAAATTTTATCAGAGCTGTAACAAATGGTAGGGGTGCCCCATAGCCAGTGGTTGGATGGGTAAGGCAAGAAGTATAATCAAAACTGAAGGGTATTTAATCTCTGCTGCTGATCACTGCACAGCTTTAGCCTGTTTTCATCAAACTAATTGATGGCAAATGGAACAGATGCATGATGAGATTATATCCCAAATTTATGGCACAGTTATAAGGAAATATGACTTTTTTTTTTTTTTTCATTACAAGTATTGGAAATTTAGAAAATGCACTGGGTTGGAATTGCCTGTCTATTGTGTTGCAGATTTTTATTGTTATTATCCTAAGCACTTAATTTATCCTAATACTTTTCAGCAAAAAAAAAAAAAAAAAAATAGGGTTCTTTTTGATGTATTTTATAATTAAATTCTTGGCATTGACAATTCTTGTGTTTGTTTCTAGGCTATGATTATACATTTAGCATATCTGAGTTCTGTAACTAGAGCAGAAACAGATCCAGAATATTGCTCAAACTGGGAAAGGAAAACTATGCAAGGAAGAACTATACAGAGATGTGATAACATCCACTATATTCAGTCATTGATCCTAATATCCTTGTTTCGACATCTGAAATAGCGACAATACCTTTTACATTTTTACATTTCTCACCAAAACAAGTTATTTTCAGGCAACAATCCTTCAGCGTTTTTGAACCTTTAAAGGGAACTGTGTCCGCAGTGTGTCCATGGCAACCAGCTCCAAACAAAACACTGAAAGCGGGCTAAATTTTTACTTCTGTAAGAGCAGGGGATGGATTTGTGAACTGTAGCCTCAGGGGAGGTCGGGAATGTTAGAGCAGGAATATCTGGGATGAAAACTTATGAGGGATCAGCGGCCTGCAGAGGGAATTACCTGAACAGGAACAGAAAAAGCAATTCCAGAAGAAGGAATGATTGCCATCAGGAATGATTCAGCCTGGGGAAGAAGGAGACATGGCCAAGCATAAGAAACTGGCCAGAGAGTAAGTTTTTGGTGAGGATGATGATGGGGATAGGGGAACAGTTCTGCTGGGAGCTTGGGTATAGCAGCAGAATCAAGGAGTGATGCTGCACAGGGAGCTGAGATGAGCAAGAATGTGCTGTGACATATTGGGTAAGGAACATAGGCTGAACTGGCTGAGCTAAACCTGCCTGAAATTATGGTTTGGGCCATGAGCAGGGAGGGAAAGGAGACTGAGGCTGCAGGAAAAAAAAAAAAAAAAAAAAAAAAAAAAAAAAAAAAGTAGTGTGAAGGACTAGAAAAGGAACTCAAACAGCTTTGAAGCATAGAGTTAGGTGAGGAGAGTGGTGGTCAGGAAGGAAAAATAAAGAAATTATCACGTCCAAGGAGACAGAAACTTGGTAAAACAGGTCTGCTCACTACAAAAACAGATTTATCAGAAAATTAAATATGTGCTCTTCTCTCATATGACATATATTCTTCACTTTTCTTTAAGCTAACTTTATTTTAGCACATTCCCCAACTGACAACAGGAAGAAATACAAAATTCCCTTATCTCAGCAACTTTCAGATCCCAGGGAGTATCAGTGAAACCCACTGCTGAAATAAATGTCTATTCATAGGATAAACAGCTGACTGCTGCCCTCTCTTACACTACTGTGAAAGTGGCATAAATCTGTGCATGAGAAAGTTCCAGTACTGCTTAATACTCAAGTATTAAAGTGCTGTTCAATAGTGGAATTTGTTTTAAATTTGCCATTAATAACAAGCTGTCACTCTCATACACATGCACGTACTCTACACAGCAGAGACTTTTAATCTTGCAAATTCGTCTCCAAAAAACCTATGTAAGCTTCAGCACTGAGATTGCCCATGGCATGTGAAAAGCCTCTAGAAGGTGACTATACTGAGGCAAAAGTTCTTGGCAGATCTCTGTTCAATGCCGCTGAAATGGTTAGAACTATTAATCAAAAAAACACTTCATAGTTTATTGATTGAGGTGTATTAATAGGCTCTTGCCTGAAAGACAGACAAAGTCTAGATTGAAAATATAGCATATTGCAGTTTTAATGAGGTTACATTCACTAGTGATTTCACATTTTTCCCCTTCTCCATGGAACCTGTCAGCTTCTGCTCTCAAAGCCCTTATCCTTTCACACATTGTTATCTTTATAAAGGGGATAAGACAATATATAAAATCCACTTTAGTAAAGGTCTCCCTTCATCCAGCATTACTGCTGAGATCCTTACACTGGCAGCAGTTTACCAAAGCACAGGCAAAAATCAATTTTAATTAGTATTTTTGGCTTTAATGAAAAGTGATTACAGAACTGGCATTTTAGTTAATACTGTTGAGATTTATAGTGGGCTGATGCTAATTAATTTTCTGTTGAATTGCTGTGGGCAATGAATAACTGCAATAAAACGGCAGATTTGCTGATAGCAAAACTATATCAGCACTTCAGAGCTTCTTAACAAAAGGGAGCTTAATGGGTTGCAGGTATAATTTACATTACTTCTCATAAACTGCACATTATTGCTTCTTTGTAAAAGTGTTATGAAGAGCCAATTTTATGTATTTTATAATGAGAGCAATGTCTTTTCCCACAATTTGGTGTCAGCATATGCAAGCCTTCTGTAGAGTGTGATAATATTTTAAGAACCTCTGGATAGGAAAGATTTTATCAAGTCAGAAAATTAATCTCCCCTTTAATGCTTTCCTGTTATATATTGTTGTTATTCTACCATTAATTTTAGTGTTTTTCTCTGTAGAAAGATCCAATTGAATAAGGTGCTTGCCTTTAGACTTTGAGCAATGTCAGAAGGACTACAATTTATTGTGGTCTTGAACAAAGCCTAGTCCTAGAGGGATCTGATTCCACTTCAAGCCTCCAGGTGCTGTCCTAGAGCCTATGGCTCTGGGAGTGTTGGACTTTGGGAGTGTTCAGCTAATTTTTTTTCCAAAACACAGTAGAACCATCACACCCTCTCCAAATTCAGAGCAGTCATTATTTGTGAAATGTACACACCCCCAGCCTGAGTCAGGAGACAGCTCTTCACAGCCACGGTGGGGTGGCATTGTGAGCAATGGGGGATGCATCTGCTTGTGAGTGCAGGATAAAATAATTGCTCAGGAAGGAAGGAAGTAGAAGTCTGGGTTCTACTCCAGACTTTATGGAGATATTATGATGCCAGCATCTGTCCCTGGTGAAGGAAGTGCTGCCAAAAGTATCAAGAAAGTAATGACTTCCTCAAATAAGGAAAGCAGGTGGAAACCCTTTTGTTTTCTTGGTCAAAAACACAGCCCAATTCCTCTTTTAGGTTCATGCTAGCATTAATATTTATTTATTTATTTATTTATTTATTTATTTATTTATTTATATATTTATTGTAAGTATGAGGAATGGAAACTTTCATAATTTCAAACAAAATCCAAAAATTCTTCTTTGAACTTTTTGGCTCTAGTGTCTGAGACCTTACAAAATGCACTCAAAAAGAAAAGTTTCAGGGGGAAATCATGGGCATTGCCACCAAAGAGTGAGAATTAGTGTCCCACTTTCAAAGGCAGGTCCAGCTGGAAATGCCTGTCCCAGACACCATTTAACCCCTCTAACACACATGAAGGAATATAATGGCATTGCATCATGTACTGCTTACCACAAACTGTTTCAGACAGGAAAACTGGACATTTTTCACATCTAACAGAACTAGCAAAAATGGTTGCATCTTGTCTATGGTAGGTAGTTGTTTATTAATGGTAGTTAAAATTTTAATAAAACAATATATGATTTAATTATGATAATTATAAGGCCATCCTAAACATATTTCCTTATTCTTTGTTGTAAGTATCAGAAAAAATACAACAATACAAGAAAAAATGTCTTCTAGAGCTTTAAGGTGTAGCTTTAGGTATTGCAATACATGTGATGGTAAAATCTTGGAGAGCACAAGGATACTAAATATTGACATCTAATAGAATTAGGAAGGTACCTAAACATATTGTAAAATCTTTCTGCAAGCCCTATATTTGAAACAGAAGCAGATGAGATATATCTTATATGGAGTTTTTTACAGTGATGACTGGTTTTATTCTGGTTTAATAAGGAAATGACATTTATGTGATTACTGTATGTGTGCAGGCATATGTGTGTCTATTGCTACTCTCCTTTTAAATATCTTCAGAATCTCCTGTCCAATTTTGATCAAATCTGACAGACAAGAAGATATTAAGCCATTAAGTTCATACAAGTGGATGAATAGGGGCAAGAGATGCTACTTGTCTGCAATCAGTAACCCTACTGAGGAAAAGGTTCAAGCATGAGCTCACCCTTCAACAAGCATCACAGCATCAGAGCAGGGAGACTTTGAGATAAAAACCCATCAGGCATCATTAGTTTTAATGCTCACAGACTGACTTGGTTCTCCCCTCCTCCCTGCCTGCCCAAATATGTGAAAATTGGCTGTGGGCTGTTTTCTGCTTTGTTTAAATAATGTCCATTTGCAGGCCAGATGACACATTCGGCGCTACATTAGTCTCCATGACTGCCACTATAATCTTGAGGGCCAGATTGTTGCTCGCTCAGGATGGATGCACAAATGGAGAAAGGTTGTGTTTGCCACTCTTCCAGTACGTCCCTTGCTACAGAGAGATGGCAAAACAGCTTTTATTTGGTCATGCAAAGCTGCTCATGGCTAGCATACCCATGGTAAAAAAAAGAAGAGAGGCTAAATCTGACATCCCAGACATACTGACTCACATTCAGATTATTCACATTATTGAGCTGGTGTGAAATGAAACAGTTTTATCTTTCGTCTAACAATGCCCTCAATGCATTTGTTTTCAGCAGTAGAGAATCCTGCAGTAGCACAAAATGCAAACGGTCTAAAACTTGTGATGGTGCTTTTGATGTGGGGATGCTCAGTCACGTTTTTCACAGGAAGAAAACATTCACTAGCATATTAGTGGGCTTTATTAAGGGGTATAGTCTCTAAGAAAGGTGTGAAAATGGGAATCTTCCTTAGAGACTGAGTAACAAGCAACTCAAAATACTCAAATTGTCACATAAACCTGAAAATGAAAGACTCAGCTCACATTTGTAACATTGTCACTTGAAGCTGAATGTTAGATTTGATTAACATCCACTACATCAGTAACGAGCTGCCTAAGTACTGAAGCTACTTTCAGATTGTAGGAGATAACGCAAAGCTGGTGTGCTTAATGGTTTAGATTGAAATCCATTACCTCATCCATTATTCCAGAAACTACAGGCTGTCAGTCACACTTCAGTGCCTGGTAAAGTTATGGAGGAGATTATTCTTGGAGGTTTGAAAAACACCTGAAAGACAACACAGCCATCGGTCACGGCTGGTAGTACTTCATGAGGGGAAAGTCCTGCTTATCAAACCTGGCTTCCTTTTGTGGCAAGGTAACCCTCCCAGCTGATCAAGGGAAGACAGTTGATGTGATCTTTCTCAGTAAAGTTTTGACACTATCTCTCCCAGGATCCTTCTGGATAAAATGTCCATCCCACAGCTGGATAAACACGTCATGGGATGGGTGAGTGACTGGCTCACAGGTCGGGTATAAAGGGTTAGAGTGACTGGGGGGACATCAGACTAGTGACCTGTCACTGGTGGGGTTCCACAGGGCTCCATCCTCAGCCCTGTGCTCTTCAACATCTTCATAAATGACCTGATCAGTTTGGATATCAGGAAAAGCTTCTTCGCCTAGGGGGTGGTTGGGCACTCGAACAAACTCCCCAGGAAAGCGGCCACAGCACTGTTATAAATGATTAAGAGCAAATCCAAAATCAAATAATTTATTTAGCAATTTCCAAGATCAATTTAAAAACAGCCACAATAAAATTGGACAACATCAATTGAAAGCTGGGTGGACAGAGGAGCAGCAGCAACGGTGCTGTTCCACCTTGGCCACAAATGCTGGGCCTCGGTGTACGGTTTTTATACAGTTTTTCTGCCCGGAGGCAATGTCCATTGAGAGTCCCCATATTCATGTATTTCTTTATTTCAGAGTTGGGTTTTGAGAGAGTTTCCTGACAGTATGAAAAGCATTCCAGGAATCCTTCATTGGGGTGCTGATTTGATCGTCCTCCGCCTCCGAGGTCCTCCACCTAGATTGATATCAGACATTGATCAGCCGTGAAGTGGAGGCCCACCCTTGATGACTGGGCCATCTCCCGTTCAGCCTTGCCATTTCTGTGGCAAATTTTGTTATTTCACAGTTGTACAATGGGCCTTGGAATTTTGGAGACACCCTTGAGGAGCTTTTGGGAGTCCAAACTTACAATGACAATTTTTAAATTTACCATGTACAATATTTTATACGTGAATTTATGCACTACATCTATTACAGCACCAAACCCAAGAGAGTTCAGGAGGTATTTAGACAACAGTCTCAGGTACATGGTGGGATGCTTGTCCTGTGCAGGGCTAAGAGTTGGACTCAATGATCTTTGTAAGTCTCTTCCAACTCAACATGTTCTGTGACTTTGCAATCTAGAGTTCCAGACATGCAGCACCTCAGAAACTATTTAGGTTTTCAAAATGTTTTTACTCTCTGGTAGGTGTTGCTCCTCTAGCAAACACGTTGTTCTTGTTTTGGCTGGGATAGAGTTAATTTTCCTCATATTGGCTGGTATGGGGCTATGTTTTGGATTTCTGCTGGAACAGTGTTGATAACACAGGGATATTTTCATTATCACTGAGCAGTGCTTGCACAGCACCAGGCAATTTTCTGCCTCTCATACTACCCCACCAGCAAGGATTTGTGACAGCTGACCCCAGATGACTGAAGGGATATTCCACATCATATGGTATCATGCTCAGCATATAAAGCTGGGGGAAGAAAAAGGAACTGGGTTACTCATGATGGAGCCCTGATGTCCTGGAGACAGATGGCTGAACACCTGCCCATCCATGGGAAGTTGTGAAGGAATTCCTTGTATTGTTTTGCACTTTTTAAATCCAAAAATGTCAAATTTTTTAGTTCTTTTGAAGAGCTTTTCCACTTGGTCAGTAAACAGTTTAATGTGCCTAACATCCCCAGGAAATCAGATTGTGTGGAGCAGTTCTCAGTCAAACCCTAAGTAGTCACTGGGATGGAATTCACAGCAGGCTCAAAACCATCCTCTCCACACTCCTGTGAAAGAGGCTGGAGAGGAAAATAACTTCTGGGTGCTCACCTCATACAAAGCTGTTGAGGTTTCCAGCTGCTTTAGAGCAGACTCCATCTGAAGAGACTTTAAATTTAACTCCTTAAAGATGCTGATTTTAAACACAGCTTCATGTTTGTCCTGTACAAGAGGTTGCTCCCACTGCAACAAGTCCACAATTTAAAGAGACAACTCTGACAAGCCATGCCTCTCCGCGCTTTTCTCTTTGCTCTTTAGCCATCCTCCTCCTGTGGTGGCATTTTCATGGCTCTGAAAAAACAACATTATGTTCCAATATATTTCCTGCCTGAGAAAATGCCACCCCACTTGCCAGTTCTGCTGCCCTCCAGCTGGCCATGTTTCTCCATGCCTGTCACTGTCTACTGTTGTACGGGAATGGCCGGATTTGAAGAGGAGGGAGAACCATTTGGCATTGGCTTTCACTCCAGCTCCCCATTTTTCTGATGAGCAGGTCTGTGAGAGCAGCCTTTTGCTTCCCTCTAATGTGCAGCACATAAAGGATCACAAGACTCAGAGGACAGAGATGGAAAAAAGCTTTAGCAATGGGATTTCATTAAATACATGCCCAAACTGAAGATGATGAGAGCTGGAGCACCTTTTTGTGGGCTTTTGTGAGTTGGAACCTTGGCCTGGTGAGTTCCTCCTCACTTCTCTGTGGTTTCACAACCCTTAACTTAGTACCTTCCCTGAAGTCCCTGAGTGAGTGGGTTTTTTTGAAACTAAATGGTGGCTCTGGAGTTGAACCCTGGAGCTGAACAGAGAGGAAAACCTCTTCACTCTCCATTTTGCATTCAGCGTGATGATTTCTCATACACACTCTTTTTTTTACAGCCCTTCAGCTAATTCTTGACCCACATGATTCTGTTCCTATCTAAGGCAATTAAAATAATTCTTAGAACAGGGTATCATGACACACTGATTAAATGCTTCTCTTCAGCTGAAAAAGCCACACTTTGCCTTCCTCGCTAATTTCATAATTCTGGCAAAGAAAGCAATCAAGATTTCCTGGCAAGATTGAAGCTTTACAGATTGACATGAATGTTTCCAGCAGTCCTGTTATCCTGTTACATATAGGGCCAACCTGAATCCAATATAAATGTTTTGCATGAATAGCTTGTAGCTGTGCAAAACACACTGGGGTGCCTTAGGAGAAGAACCAACCCTCAAGAGGAACTGTTCATTTCTAAGTGGTAGCAGACGGTGGGTTTCACCATGTGCCATCTGCACAATTTGGATGAGTGCACTGGAGGATAAAAAAGTTGAACCTAGTCCTCCATCCGTGCTTTTTCTCTGGCTCACCGTCTCAGAGGGAGGATCAGCAGTGCCCATGACTCTTGCAGGTGTCAGAAATTGCTGTTCAATGACAGTGGCAACATCTCCACTGGCAAAGGGCAAAAGTGACAACCAATTTACTAAGTACAGGGGGAAAGAAAACGTCCTCTCTCTTCAGGAGCTGGACGGGAACCCAAGATCATTGATGAAACGTGTAAAAATATCACTACACCCAAGAAATTTCTTTTCCACCTCTCCTTGGCCCACAGCAGATGGCCAGATACTGTCTGAAGAAGTGCATGCTTGAAGCAGTGGCCTGGCTGGTACCAGACCCAAATGTTCTTCCTCCCCAGGCTGACACCACAAAATGTTGATGTTGGGTGCCAGCAGCATTTAGAAATGCACAGCTGGGTGCAGTGCCATCAGAATAGTTAGCCTCCGCTCTGGTCTTATCCAGTGAGGTCATGCTGCTGCTGAATCTCCATGCTGCCATCAAAGCTACATCACTGTCCATTTCCGAGTCTAAGTTTATCCAAATGTTTTATGTATTTCCTACAATCCTACTGCGTATATGTCAGTTCTGTCCTGCAGACTTCAGTTCACTGACCTCCAGTTACACCAATTCAAGTTTTTAATTGATCTGTTAATCACATCAGATCATGGAAGTGAATTTCACTTAAAACCAAAACACAGCCAGAATATTGGAACATGCCAGGTGAAGTAATTAATACTGTAATCAGCTTCTAATCTGTACATTACCCAGTCTCAGATATTTATCTGCTTCCAGCAGTTAGGGTTTCAGTTCCAGGGTTAGGTTTAGGGAGCAAATATTATTTACATTAAGGACCTAACTTGTCTTAAAATATATTACTAATTTATAGTGAGAGAACAGTAGATCAAGAACAGATCTGAAATAACTTTCAAATTCAAAAAACATAGTAAGGGATATATTTATAAGCCATCCAAAATGAAGCAGTTATTTATGATTCTTCCAAATTTGGCATTTGCATTATGATACTGTACAAGACATGACCCAAGTCTGAACTATGTAAAATACCTAGTGAGAGCTCCCTTAAATTTTTTGTTTAAACTTAGAAGGAGTGAAAACCAAATTCTTAGTTTTGAAGATCCTCAAGATTTGCTGTATTTTCAACGGAGATTTAAATTTTGCAGCATCATACAAAATTAAATGAGAAAGTAATCTGCAAGTGACCTGCTGTTTCTTCTATTTAGCTTTCTATCTACCTCAGAAATTAGTTTATATATATATACATATATATACACACATATACATATACTGTAGTGAAGATGGCAGAATCCCTTGTATTTCCATGACATATGAAAGCTATTTCATTATTTAAAAACTGATGTCATGTTTAAAAGTGCATTTCTACCTTTAGCAGGACTAAATGGCTATTGTTGAATTTTTGGTAGTAAAACTGGTTTTATAGAGGAAAAGAGGTTTTTCAGTGCAAGTGTCCCTTTCTGCTCACAACAGTGTTATGAAACTGCCTAAATACAATTATTCATGGACTTCTGGCAGCAGAAAAAATTCTGCACATGGAAGTGAGTGGGATTTACTAATCCTAACCCAAATTTAGTAAACTGATAGAGGGTGTTTGGTATCAGGAATCGCTGACTTTTAAGCAGTATCAGGCAAATGTTAGAGAGTGAACATCAAATTAGCTCGCTGAGACAGCCCAGATCCTGGTGGAGCACTGTCACATGACGAAAGAGCCCAGTGCTCTGACTTCTCTACAACAAAGCTAAAACCTAATGGGTCTATCCATCACCTCTGGGTGTGCGTGGATGAGCATTCAGCCACTGTGCTGCTTTTCTCCCTCTTGGCTCAGGAACAGGGCTCTCAGGTGCCTCCAGACTGCTTCTTTTCCCAAGCACATCCACACAAAGCTGCTCATTTTCCCCGTGCAACTGCTGCTTTATGCAGGCTTTAAACATGCAGATCTGTAGCTTCCCTCTGTGAGATTTTTCTAGCCCTTCCAAAGAAAATCTTTTTCACTCCTCTCTTTCTCTTTGTCCCCCGTAATCTGTATTCCACTTACTAACCCTCTGGAGATGAGAGAGAAGCAGAGATGACAAATATTTTTGCTTAGCACTTTTTTTCCCTCCCTCACTCCCTTTTGCCTCTCCTTTTTTCCATGTACAGTGTGAGAGTCTGGACCTGCTTAAATTCTTTGTACTCTCAAGGTCATTGAACTTTGAATTTTATACTCATGGAAATCAACACAGCCAAGGTGTCTTACTGGGAAAAGCTGCCTGTGATGCACCTAGTGTTATTAGCTATTTCTGGCAAACATTCCTTTTATTACAAAATCCCTGCACAGTTGGAACATGAATTACATAAAAATAGGCAAACCTGAAACACAAATTAACCTTCAGTATCACATCAACCATCACTAAAGCCTGAAAATTTAACATAGTCTATTGGCAAAATTAAATTTTAGTTGTAATTTTTCCTCATGATTTCAAATTTCCTCTGCATGCACCACACGTGTTTGAAAGTATTTCTAATCCTCTCACTGAAATATTGGGAGATAGTCTCCAGAACCAGCTAAATGATACATATTTAAATAGTAATTTTAAAGAGTAAATTGTCTGATAAATAGGAAGGGCAATCTACAATAAGCACAAGATAAGTTTCAGCACACCCTCTTTCACTGAAAATGGAAGATTCCTTGGATACATCAGGTCCAGGGTCACATATCTGGAAATTTGCACAAGCCACTATGATAAAAAAGCCATTTATGGACTCTGTCTACTTTGAGTGTGCTGTGGGAAGCCCACTACTACCTGTGCAAATGCTTATCACTGATGTGAATGTGAATCATATCTCAAATGCCAGATCTCTCCATACAAGAACTGAGACTCCCAGAGAGCTGTTCAGTAAAATCCAGGGTAGCACTGCAATAATTAATGAGCCAAAACCTCCCTTAGTTTCCAATTTCTTTGCTTTGAACCCAGCAAAACTCTTAGGGTCTGATTTTGCCTGTGTAAATCTGACAACATTTGTAACAAGTTCTTGATGACTTTGTATTTTCATATTCAGCTGCTTGATTTAAGTTTTTGAAATCTGTCTAAATTCTTGGAGTGATAATGGGTTAAGAGGAGAAATTATTTCTTTAAAATAGAGGAAATAAATGTGTTTGAAAGTATGGATGTCTACAGGGTGTTTGTTTGGTTTGGTTTTTTGGTTGCTTAGCCTCTGAGTTTTAGAGTTTGTTTTTTTCATTGAAAAAGTAATGGTGCAATAGACTGAATGCTTTATGAACATATCAAAATCTTAAGCACTGGCAGCAATTCCATTTATTGAACAACACATAAAGATGTATTCAATTGTATATTGCCATCGTTCTCAGAGAACTGAGAAATAGGAGCAATATGTAATTAATCTTTTGTGCTGCAGCTTAAAATAGGCAATGCAATTTAATTTTTATTTTGTTTATTTTATTTTTATCTTTTTTTTTCTTTAAAGTGTAAGTTTGTACATCACCTAAATTAATGTAAAGTCTGTTTACAAGGTGGGTTTTATCAGCCGGTGGGGTTATTGATAATTCATTATTGCAGGACTTACAACCTGCAAAATGCTTTATCATTCTGTTTCAATAAATCAAAGCAAGCAATTTCTGGAAACATCCCTTTGTGGAGCTAAGGAGGAAGGTACCTCTCTGCTTCTACCTCTGTATTTTCCATGCTGCTCTTCTGGCAGGTGAGGTTTGCTCTCTGAGGAGCCTTTCAGTGCTAACTCAGGTGGACAGATGGCTGCAGTGCTATGTCAAACATTCCCTTCCTCCTGGTATTTCTAGTCCTTGCTGGCTGAGAAATTGAGGAAGCTGCGACAGGATGACCATGCCAAGACATTGGGAGCTTATGCATGTACAGCTAAATCTGATTGCCAGCAAACCCGCATGGAATAAGTGAAGGCAGAGACTGAACAGCTCTTTTACATAGTGCTGTGACAGCTATGCAGAGAGCTGTGCCTGAAGTAAAAAGGACTTTCTGGGAGTAAAGTGGCACAGTGGAGGAGATGAACATTGCTCACCTAATTGTATCCCCTGCACACTTGGAGATAAATCCTACAGATTGCAGCTAAAAGCTCCTTTTCAGAACTCAGGATCTCCATGTTTGGAACTGGATTAAATGAAAGTTTAATCACATTAGAGTTTCTCTTTAGTTATTTTACAGTTTTTCAACAAATTTATGGGAGATGGATAAAACTCGAGTCAATACCCACTATGATAAAGCAAAGAGATCACTCAGAAGAAGAAATACAATTAAGAATAATATCTGAGCCAAGAGTATCTGGAATGTATTAATAAACACAGCTGATATTCTACCCCATCTCCATTGCCTGGCCTCTTAAGCCATAGCCCCATATTTTTATTGCCTTTATAGGAGAGATAATTGGTTCTGTACTAAAGGGTAACAGTATAAGCTCTTGCTGCCCAGAATTACCAGAACACAGATGAGTAGTAACCCAGTTGGATCTCTCCGCAACAGACCAGCCAAAGCTGCCTGGAAAAGGTGAGAAGAGCACAAAACACCACCCTGAGTCCCACCACAGCTGGCACTAAGAACAGCACAGGACTGTGACTTGGGGGTGAAAAGCTACTGTAGGCAGAGGAGGATGTGAATGAGTGGGAAGCTTACATCCTGGAGCAAAATCAGCCCGGAGAATATTCACAGGAGATGTCCTCTCTGCAGAGCAGGATAAGGGCCTGATGATGGGAAGAATCCAGATGTGTGTGTGTGTGTGTGTGTGTGTGTACAACTGTGTATTAAGACAGGAAGTGAACAAGAAGCCAATACAGACTATAGATAAAAAAAGGATCAAATTTTAGGGTACTGAGCACATAGACATATCTTTCCAACTTTAGTGGTTGTATACATTAAGTGTTTCCTTGTGCCTATACGAGGCACTGTCTCCTTCCAGAAATGCCCACTCAAGAGGCTAAGGGAGGATAGGAATAGAACAACTGGGGTGAAGAGGGAGGGAGACCGGGTGCACTTAATGCTCCTCAACTTCCATCTCTGTTCAGTGTAGCACAATGGCAGTAGGATGTGGCTGAATGCAGGTCCATGGAGATGACAATGACAAAGCTAAATCGATCATACAGGCAAATACCGGGGTATTTATGAGAGCTATCTTATACATAGATCTTACAGTGATTTAATTATTGCTCCAGCTTTAGGGACCAGTCACTCAGAAGGGAACATTGCTGCAGAATGCAGTAATTTCTGTAACAGGCTATCATTTGTCCTTTTGATGTTGTCTGAGAAGCTCATCTTTAGTCAACATTTGAGTAGGAAAACAGCTGTGGTTACTGTGGGGTTTATATTGGCAAGCAGTCACTTCTTAATGCTGATGAGGGTAGAGGTTAAAATTGAAACATCTATTCCAATTCCAACCATCTATTAGGGGACAGAATTTATTGCTCCTATATACTGTGAATTTTGGCTTGGCAGAAATCACAAAAAAAATATCAAGAACTCTTGTAAAGATGTGCCAACTCTCCTAAAAGGAGAGAAGCATCATTTGTGTGAAAAAAAATGCCAGAAGGTATAGAAAAAATGATGGAAAAGTTACTTTAGCTGACAATTGTGAAACAGCTCCCTTCTACCTGGAACTGTCCATGCCAGAAATGGCATACCAGGAAAAAAATCCCCAGAAAAGGATTCTTTAGTAGAAGGAATCAAAACAAATGGCAAAGGAAGAATTGTTTTCAGTTGTGCTTCTCATATGTCTCTGCTATGAAAAAAACCCAAATCATTTAATTTTCATAATTGCACGTTCAGAGCAGAGAGAGGGCCACTTTTAGGAAGAAGGGGAAGAAGCATCCTACATTCCCAGGGTACCAGAGGGGTACATGCTGATGACATCTAAGGAGGGGGAGATGTCCAGAATCTGCTCCACACTCTTCTTCCCCAAAAGTGGGTCTGCACCCATAAAAGCTTTATGGGAACGAGGCCCCAAGTTAGGAACAGGTCAGCAGAGACATCCCAACACCCACTCTCACAAAACACTATTGTCTTCTTTAAACCATTGTACACCTTAGAATCCACAGGATCCTAAAGAAAAGTCAGACAGGAACACTGAAACTAAACCAATCTTTCTCATCACTAATTTTATCTTCATTTCGGAGTGTCACCATTTATATAATTTTTTTTTGGGGGGGTGAGTGTTTCACAGCCATTTACAAACTTTAATTCTACTCATATGAACAAAGGTGCTCCTATTAGTCTGATTTATTTTTTAGACAAAACAATTGAGACTGAGGAGGAAATTGATTGTTAATTTTAGTTTTCAGTATGAGATACATAACCTGACATGTCAGGAAACTTGGCATTGTTAAGCCCCTTGTGTATAGGTCCATCCTGAGGTAGGCCCAGGGTTAGAAATGTATTTGCATGCTGCTGTCAAGATGACATGGTCAATTAACATTCAAGATCTCTATCCCACTAATTTCTCTGTACACTGATACTAAAATTATTTATCCCACCAACTCCAGTTGCAAAAGTGAGTGATCAGCACTTTGCAAAGCTTATATCCACATTGCAAACTGACCAGCTGGAAAATGAGAAGGTCTCAACTGGTCAAGGGTTGTAAAAATACTCCTTGGAGTAATGCACTGAACATCATGCAGAATCACTTAGGATGGATATTGTTCTTTCCCTTCCTGAAGTCTGCTCTGTTTATTATACTCCTTTCAACAGATGCAGAAAGATTGTCCAGTATTTTGTAGACATAACTGCACATCACTTCATTACTCAGGAGATCTATTCTGCACAATTTAAAGGGGAAACTACCTATGGAAAAAGGATCTGTCTGAGCTATTGAATCATATGAACAATAAGTGGATAAAGGTTGCATGAACAAGCTTAATTGTATCATTCTCTCACTTGCATCCTTGATTCTCCAGATGCTTTCAAACCTTGGCTGAGATAATTTTTTTTTTTTTCTTCCTTTAATCCCTTCATTTCCTTGGGGTACTCAGTAAGGAAGGATCATGCTGACACCAAACCATGTCTCCCTCTAAGCTTACATATGATCAGCAGCAAGTGGCCTCGATCACACCAATAGTCACACCAGGGAAATGGTGTGCTGGTGTGGGCTCTGCCACGGGTTGGATCATGGATGAGGGCACCTTGCCTGTCGCAGTCATGATTTCCATCTTCTTTTAATACTCATGCATCACACATCTCAACTAACTGGGAAAAAGTTGGTGCCCAGTCAATCTGTTTACATCCTATGTGGAATTTTTGCTGATGTGGGAAGTCCTGCCCTTTTGAGGACAGCAAACAGCAGTGGCCTTTAAAATGCAAAAGATTTTGTTGTGTGTAATGACCTGCCTCTGAGGCAGGGCAGCTCAGCTTCCTGTTAATAAATCCCTTGAGGTGAATTATAGCGAAACAACACAGACTGACTGGTGTCAATAAGGCAGATTTGTTTTAAAACAATTTGATTGCAACGGAAAGGAGGTAGCAGCTGTTTTGGTTCTTCTCTAGAGAAGTATGAGAATACCATGAAGAAAATATACAAGTTAAAAAGAGAAAGAAGAAGGAAAGGACAGAGATAGATGATAGATAGATAGATAGATAGATAGATAGATAGATAGATAGATAATAGATAGATAGAGGAGGGGAAGGATATCATCAACCATGGGTAAAGAGACAGAACTTGATCATTGCAATTTTGATATCTGTGGTCAGGCTAATTTTCACAGTCTTGATTTGCTGGGGTGGAGGCCCATCAGAAATAAAGTTCACCAGGTTATATATATTAAAATTATTGTGGGAATATCTAGATCTCTCCTCAGGAAGAAGATTCTTTGGCTCTTGTACAACACTACAGGACATGTGCAGTCATGTGGTGGAGAGGTCTCAAAAGTGTAGGGGGGTGCTTTGGGGTCCTTGGTGGCCCACACAGAGATATGACTGCCATTGGACTCTGCTTCTCTGCAGCTGGGTCTTATGGGGAAAGGGGGAAGTTGGCCTCAAAAAAGCATTACCCCACCTCTGTAGCATTTGCTTCTTACCAGACATTCCCCTTGACTGGTTTGAAACTATCTTCCTGATAGCATCATATTCCTGATACTCCTGGATGCAGTCAAACCTGGAGAAACCTGGATAATGGTTAGGATGTCACACTTGTGAAACTGCTTTTCCAGAATCCCAGGGTAAGGCACAAATTAGCTTATAGTTGAGAAGCTTTTTCCTCCCACCCTCTCACAGGCCCAAGTATCTACCACACTGACCAGCAAATTCAGAGGACAGCAATGACAACAGTGACAACAAAACCTGGGATGTGCTAAAAAATGCACACATAGAACTGTGATTTTGTGAAGAATAATAGAATATGCTCCATACAATGAATTGCTGGAGATCTCAGCCTCAGATTTCATTTTGTGAAAAGACACGCGCCTCTTAAAATATATGTGGCTTGTTAGAAGGATAGAGATGTATACCAAAGTTTCAGCAGAGATAAAAGTCATTTATCACAGAAACTCAGCTGATGGAGAGAAGAGCAATATTTGCAGATGAATTTAATCAAATGGAGGAGTGAATAATACTTGGAGCTCTTTGGATTGAAAATAAGCAGGCATTGGTAAATTGTTTGAGAGGAATCTAATTTTTAACTGGTGTGCAGTGGTAACTTTTTAAAATAGAAGCAAGTAAGTAGCTTGTAAAGACATGCTGTTGTTTCCTTTTGGTCAGATTCTGTGGCTTTAGTTAGTCTGACAGAGATGTGTTCAAGAAAACTGCTGCTAATTTCAGTACAGGAAGGAAGAAGTGTTCATTATGTAAAAAACTTTGAAGGCTTGACCAATCACTAAGCAAAATCTTTAAATGCAGACTTTTGGTTTTATTTTTAGGCTTTTGGCTTCTGTTGCTAAAGAAAGCTATGATAACAACAAGCTGTGATAGGTAAAAGAAAATCCAAGCTCATTAGAATTGTTCAGAAGCTTTCATGCTAGTATGTAAAAAATCCCTCAAAACTGTTTTTTATTCCTAAATCTCAGCTGATCTCACCCTGTGAAAATGTAACAAATCTTGCATATGGAGAAGTATCATGGCCTGAGAATTTCCAGATGTTTTCCTGGTCTCCATCAGCTATTTCCAAAATCCAGAAATGACTTGTTTACTGGGTTGCAAAACTCTGTTTGGCTGCACTATGCACATCTCTAGCACTAACCAACACAGTACCAGCAAACATTAGACAAAATTGCAATAGGGCCAAGATACCACAGGTTTCTGGGGAATTTCAGCATTTCTTTTCTGAAGCAGATGATTGGCAGGTGATTTTTGGCCTGCTCTGTCTATGCCCAGAAAAGACAAGCATAGACACTTCTGGTGCTCCACAGATTTGAGCTCTCCAGAACTCACGCAGCCCTTGGACTTATTACCTCTTGCTATCTGTTGAGGGAACTGATATCAGCAATTCCCATTGAATTCCCACTGGGTTGAGTCGCAGTGGCCAATAGCTTTAGGAGAAATTTTCTTGGGCTGGCTTTTCTCTTCCCTGTCACTGGCACTGACTGTATTTGGGGTTGGTTCCTGAAAGAGTGCAAGGAATTGCCACCTGTCAAGATCTGTGAGGGACTTTTACTGCAGCCTTGGAAGGGCCAGGAGGAGTGGAGGACAGCAGCTATGTCTGAGAAGAGAGCACCACTGAAATGTGGCTTATCTGTGTTTCTAGAACTGGAAGAATTTTTAGGAAGAAGAATTGTATTGCAGCATTTTCCTAACATTATATTAGGAAAAGGGAATGGGATTACAACCGGGAAAGAAATGCTGAGCAAACCTGTTGTGATGCAATGGAGTCTTTAACGAACAGGGCAATTAGTGATTAAAGGTGATATTCAGTCAAAAGGTTAATTTTCAGCTCAGTGGCCCCTAGAAAGAGGCACTGGAACTGACTCAGGAGAATCACTACTTCTTGTGGCACTTTGAGAGGACATAGGTCACCCTAAATTTTCTCTACCCTGCACTTGAGGTTTGGTAATAGGTTTTGGGAGGGTTAGAGGCTAGCAACAGACTGTGCTATTTCTGCTGTAATGTTTTTTCTGACTGAGCACAGAAGAAAGTTCAGTTAAAAAAAATCTAGCTAAAAGGAAATGATGAACTATAACAAAAGTTAAGTCATTGTTTCCTTGACTTTAAAAAGTGAGGAAGGTGGAGATTTCTCTGCACTAGAATCAGATTACCAAGGCAGTCAAATGAAGAATTAGGAACAGAATAGATAAGAGTTGAAGAGACTATTAAAAGATTACAGAGCCTAGAAACAGATAGAATAGAACAATGACAACTCAACCTATATTTCACACTCCTAAAGCAAACTAGGAAAACATGTAAGAAACCTTTCATGGATGCACCCACTATTAAATGAAACAAAATTCTGAAAAAAATATTAATCTGATCAAAACCACTTTGCACTCTAGGAACAAAAGTTCTAAATATAGTCTTTAGGCTAAAAATGAGAGAATTTTGGATACTTCAAGGAAACAAATGTATACTCACAATGTCCAGTGAATATAGGCTGTCATTAGTCATTCATAGATGTATGTACACATGTTCCTATCCACATACAAATGTGTGCTTTTTTTGCAGCATTCAAAAAAATTAATTTATACAAAGTCTTTATTTAAAAAAAAATCATTCTCTCAATTTTAATATGTGCCCTGTGATACAGAACATTTTTCTTAAAGTTCAGGTTATGGGGTCAAATACTGCATAAAATAACAGCGGGAAAGGAAGAAAAAAGATTGTAACCCTCTTGGCTATAAGCATGAAAGGAATGCAGAATAAAAGCTCAGAATGTCAAAATGATCCTCCTTAAAAGCAAATATCTCATCACTTCAGTTCTAATATGATTATTTTTGCAGGGCTTGCCCTACTTTTTTTTTAACTTTTAGGATTAGTTATAGAGCAGTGTGTTCACCCTTAGAGCCATTTTGATGACATAAAATGCATATGAGATTAAAGCACTTTTGTGTTTGCCTCTCTGTGACCCACTGAAGACTTGATAGAAAGGTGACTGTTTCAGTTCTGCTCTAGACACTTCCTGAATTTACACATTCTCATTTCTCCTGAGGAGCAGGGAATGGGAAAAGGATGATACTCAAGCCAGAGTAGGCTGAGCCATCTTTCCAGCTGGGGGGCTTGGGGAAATAACAGCATCTCCAGGCACACTATGTGTTGTCACACTGGCTATAACCACAGACAACCTATGACTACCACACCCAGCGTATTCTCATTAGGTACCAACAGAAATGCAGTCATTAAAATAAAACTTTTGTATTTTACCCTTCCAGGTTATGGCATCTATTTGTGAATTTTATGAGGGGTTTTTGTTGTTATTTGTTTGCTTGTTTTCTTGGTTTTGGGTTTTTTTGTGAAATTTTGGCATTGCCACCATTTCTCCAAATGGATTCAAGGAAGGATTTTGAGCTATCCCTCATGATAAGCACATTTGGGGCACCAGCACTGTAAGGCATGGCCAGGGTCATGAGCTCTCTTCATGAGCTGTAAAACCTCACCACAAAATCAGACAGTCACAGAATATCCTGAGTTGAAAGGGACCCACAAGGATCTTTGAAGTCCAACTCTCGACCCTGCACAGGGCAACCAAAAGAATCACAGCATGTCTACAGCTTGTGAGAGTATTTTTTTTTAAAAGAGAACATTTCGCTTGTGCTTATTAAAACAGAGCCCAGCCTGAGATCCCAATTTTCAAAATGATACAAACCCTCTACTAGCATAAATTAACGACACATATTTGTAATCAATTTCTCTCTGATGTATTGACTATGACTAGCCTGCTGATTTCTCCTGCTATACCAGAATTATCATGAATTATGATAGTTTATGTCTTGTGGAAATGGTCCACAGTTCATGCTTTTCTGAGCAACGGAAAAATACCTACCAGGACTGGAAAAATATCAAAACAATCCTAACAGTAATACTAAAGCATTAGCTATAAAATATAAGAAAAAAACCAAGAAATAAATAAAGACTTAAAGAAGAGAAGGAAATCTTAAAACCAATTGAAATGTGAAGGAATCCTGCAAATATGAAATCTGCTTAACTGCATGTTTCATTTGAAACACCATTGAGGTGAAATGCACGCTACTTACAGAAAACCCTGTTACTTTCCTTGCTACTGCACTGGGGAGGGGGCAGGGAGTGGGCTCAGAGAGCTCTTAAAGAGAGTATCTTAATGGATCAGGGTCTAATTGCTAAGCCCCTGGGCTAAGCCATCGTTTCTGAAGCTGACACCTCCAGATGCTGAATAAGCAAAGCTTTCCAGCAGGCACAAAGCCTGGAAATGGATATTTAAAAACTGTACAAAGTTTCTATGAGACATTCTTCAGGGAATATGTAGATCAAGGATCTTGACTCCCATCCCCAAAGAGTCTGCCCCATTACAGGCTGTACCAGTAACATGTCTTAGATGGTGCAAATCACAAGACTGGCCTCCCTGTCTCAGTGGTGAATCACTGCTTGAGTTCTAGGCATTTACTTTCTATCCAAGGGTGCACTTCATTCTTAACCTCTCACCTTAACCCAGGAAATTATTTCAGGCTTTTTGTTCAACAAAACATCTTAGATCTTCCTTCTGTTTAATGCATGCCTTTCATTAAAATGTGCATATCAATTGCATGCTAAAGAGAGAGCAAGGCTTTGACACGGGCTTAGGGTCAGTTGTGTCTGCAGCCTCGACTGGAGCTTATGGGAGAGAATAGATATGCCGTGGTTTGTTGGGGTAGGTGTAGAGCTGTGGTATTCTAGTAAAGTCCCCTGGCAAAGCTATGTGGGCTTTGGGGCCCACATCCCAGCCCATCATGTTGCCCATTCTACAGGACAGGGGCACTGAACATGTGCTGGACACAACTCACTGGAGTTTGGTAAAATCAGCTGGAGTTCAGTGAAATGCTAATTACAGCCCATCCCCCAGCCATGGTTGATGTTATTTTCCATCTCATGCTTCTCCCACTCCCCCACTGTCCCCTCTCTGCCTGATGAGCTCTGCACAGGCCTTATAGAGATAATGTGAAGCTGGGAGAGAGGAACTCGCCTGAATTACACAGGGCATGTTGCACATGTGTGCACCTATATAAGCATGTGCATTTTCAGATATGAGCTTGAAAGTCATAGAATCACAGAATGATTTGGATTGGAAGGGGCCTCATTTTTTTTTAAAGGAAAAAGCAACACCACCTCTCCATTACTGTCAACTGTTACATTTTAATGCAATAAATACACTGGAAAGCAACTCTAATAAAGGCAGTTATAGTATAGAGGTTCCACCTCTCCAAACATACTATGATGCTTGTTTGTTTGTTTTTTGTTGTTTTTTTTTTGTTGTTTTTTTTTTTCTTTTTACAAATTAATTTTATTAGATTTTGCAGCCTTCTCAGAATGGAAATCAAAAATTAAGCCAGATGTAACTGTTCCTCCAATGTATCCTTATTGTAAATAATTTCTTCATTGAAAATTAATTTTCAGTAGCAACTCGGCCATCATGAACATTAATTATTAAAAATGCAAATATTAATACTGATAAGTTATTCTACAGTACAACAGTACGATAATGTACTGTTAAAATATTAAGACTTCTTTTTTTCTATGAAAACACTACAGCACTAAACACTGTATGAATATTGTAATGCTAAATATAAAAGATAAAAGACCTAGACAGACTTGTTTTTCCATAGTTACGTTAAAAACTCTCAATAAATCTTGAAAGGCATGCCAAAGCTTCTGTGATTTTAATACACTGTCTTTGCAAGTGGTTTAATCTGGGATAAATCCTGCACTGCTATAGAGCACTATCAAAACGGGAATCAGTGAGAGCACAGGAATGAACTGGAACCGTTTCTCTAAAACACTGATCAGGCAAAAATGAGGAGCAAGAGCTTCAAGCCACTTGCAGAGGTATCAAAAGTTATAATTTCCTACTCTCATCTTAGAAAAAAACAACAACATTTCAACATCTCATCAACCTCCCCAGGTATTTTCAAAATATTTTGGATTTAGCCTGAGTGTCTTAACTGCTCTTCTAATGCTTTTCCTTCTCTTTTGCTGTATAAACCAAACTAAAATACTCTTCCAGGAAGAAGGCAAGTCTCCTGCCAGCACTGACACTCATCTATTTAAAATTTTGACAAGCTCAATGTAAGTGGGCCCCATATATTACAAAGTTATCTGACATCATTCCTTCAAAGGTCTGTTAAGGTGATCTAGCTAAAAAATAATTACACATTTTCGGAATATGCTGATTCTAACTGTGCCAGACATCACAATCAAATAGAGAACCATAACAGACTTAAATACAGCCTTAAACCAAATTCCCAGAAAGAGGGATCCAGAAGTGCTTTTGTTCTTTCAGTCTCAATAAATGAGACGTTTTTTTCTGTCGATGGTCATTGTTAGGTGCTTTGCAAAAATCCCATCTGGTTCTACAGAGGAAAAACACCCTCTCAAAATGGTTTATGTAGCAGTAGAGACCTGTTTTATGGAAAAGGCTGGCAGTTCCTGTATGATGTTTGGGTTCAGAACACCAGGATTTGAGACGTTCAAATGAGAAACTTCAAGCTGTAACCAGTACCTGTGTTCTTTATGAATACCAGATGCCATAGACTAAAAAAAGTACTATTGATTTATTGATGTAACAATTTTTTTGTCACCTGAGCTGCAAGCTGTTCCTTGCTGTCACACTGGTGTGCCTAAAGAGATCACTTCAACCTCAAAGAGATGGTGTGTGTTTATGATGTACCTTTACTTTTGCAGCCGTATTGTGAAGTAACTATGACTGCTGCCTTTGTAAAGCATTTTGACTTTTAATGATACAGAAGAAGCACCATGTTCCTGGTGTTGTTCTGTACCTTCAAAATGCTGTGGACTGAAGACTCCAGTGTGGAGCACAGAAGCAGCAGAGGAAGCTTCTGGGTCAGAATGGAAGAACGCAGTCCACAGCAGTTGCTTTCTCTAACAGAATTACAGACACAAGCACAGAGAATTTATCTTGTTCCTATTGCCATCCACACAGCAGCATGTGGAAAGAATACCTGTGTTTCTATCTACAGATAATGCCTTGACCATTTGCTCCAGCCTTTCATTGGAGGTACCATACATCAGGGACTTCATCTCCAGCCGTTTTGTCTTAAGAAGCATTAAGGGGAGGTGATGAGGAGCAGAGAGGTTTCTGATGGGCCACTAGGGAAAGGAGTTACTGAGTGAAAATGTCAAGGTAGAAATTCTTGGCACCGTAATCAAGACAGGCTCTCAGGACCTTTTAAAATATGTCTTTAAATCTACTTACAGTCTGGCTGAAACCAGATTTACAGTCTATTTTTGCAGCTGCCAGTCTCCACTTAGAAAAGCTTTAGTGTTGCATATGGATAGTGCACTTCAAAAGGTAGACAGAAACCTTTGAAGTGCACATGGGCTGAAGTGAAGGGTTGCTAGAAAGTATAGGTTTCCTCTGATGACAAAGGTATTTAGAAATGTTAGGATCCCAAAGGTGCTAAGGATTTCATCTGTCTAGGTGGACAAAGAATCAGATTTTACATCTAATTGTGTTTATATATTTAGAAATTACATTTCCCATATTTACCTTGTTTCTGTGTGTGCATAGGTGAAGGAAAGAAGCCACCTATTTATACTGTGATATTTTTCCATTTAAGAATTTGTTAACAATATCTTTGAACTTATGGAAATACTTGGAAA
The DNA here is from genome assembly GCA_013397395.1 of Sinosuthora webbiana. NCBI lineage: Eukaryota > Metazoa > Chordata > Aves > Passeriformes > Sylviidae > Sinosuthora > Sinosuthora webbiana. Next base: position 1,623,822 of record VXBN01008153.1, on the reverse strand, counting down.
ATATCTGTAAGGACTAACTCCTGAATCAGTTGTTGTTAACAAAGCACATCTTTTAATATTCAAAATTTGAAAATGTGCAAAATCTGGCATTTCATTGTCTTTTTTTGAATTGCATTTTGGAATGTTTATAGTATTTATCAAAGCACACATGTTGAACCTAAAATTTTCAATGGAGTAGGTTATTTTGTACAGTATTTGTGTATAATATTCCCACTGAAAAGGATGAAAAGACCTTCAAACTACCCACTGCAAGACCCACTTCCTGTATTTATAGAGGGGCTTTTCTTCACTTAGGTCAAATAACTATCACAAAAATAAATTCAGGTACAAGCAAATCCCCCTGCCTATAACAATTAATGGTAAAATTTTATTTCAAGAGTATTTATCTAGAGACATATGAAGGCTGCTAACTGAATAGATTTAAGCCCTATTGTTACTGTAGAACAGTTCTGTACAGTTGGTTATTGTATTTCTACTAAAAATGAGAGTTTGAAATAAAAAAGTGAATAGTTACAGTATGGCTAAAATTACAAAACAGCATTTAAAAAAATATGTCTTTACTTGCATTTTTTGTGTTTTTTGCCAGAGTACTAGCAACATGTTTAACATACAAGTTTGAGGGAAAAAAAGACAAAAAAGTGTTTTTACTGAAGGCCTGCAGGCTTATTGCAAAAAGTTGAAATTTGGACAAACATGCTTTGAAACAATTTCACCCAATTAGCTACAATAGTGTAATTTATCAGGTGAATTACTAAGAATCTGCTGAAGTACACACAATTGCCTGTTTATATTTCGTTTTGGTGTAAGTCTGCTGTTAATTGTCGTGTTGACCTATAGCTACTTTGTAACATCTTCTGGTGTGAGAATGCCACTTTTACTTATAATGGGGAGTTAATGGAAAACAATATCATAGTGTGCTTATAATACCAGAAAAGAGTCTTTTTTTTTTTTTTTTTTACTGAAAGTGTGGCATTCAAAAAGGAAAAACACTTTGACCCTTAAAATAACCCCATATACTGTTAAGGAAGCATTACAAGTTACCCTTCTACTAGCTTTATTCCCTGGATTAAGAAGAGGAAGTTAAGAACAGATGCAGAAAAAACCTCCAAATTTTACGTTGATTTGACTTTAGAAAGTAAGCAAATATATTGGGAGCTTTATTTCCCTCCTTACAGCCAACCACTTTTTGCTTCCAATATAACAAGATAAGGGAAAAAAAAAATGTTAAGGAAGCTCACACACATGCAGCATGATCCACCAAAGAAGGAGGATGGTTCTGCACCTCTTTGCTGGGTCAAAGCTGACCTTAAAACTGGGGTGGCTGGCAGCTGCTGGTTTTCTGCCCCATTTCAGGAATCTTGGAGCAGTTGCTGCAGTGGTTTGTGCAGCTCCTTCCCCTGCCATCAGCACAGGGGCTGGTGGCCAGGGCCACTTTACTCCTGGCTGGTCTCCAGCTGCTAAAGCAGCTGGCCCCTTGAGGCTGCTGGCAATCAGTGAAAATCAAATCAGCCCTGTGCTGTGAACTGGTGCTGGAGTGAACTGATGCTGGGAAAGCACAGAGTTGGTATATTGTTCCTTCTTAGCCAGAAATGTAGATCAGCAGTTTCAGACGACTGCTTTCTGTCTCAAAAGGTGTTTCACTCTGCTTTAGTGCTTTAGAAATTTCACATTTAGACACATACATTTAGTCTTATTATAATGTAACTGGAGAGATTAAAAACTTGTAAGAGAAATCAGGCAGCTTGGTTCCAGTAAACTTGTTCTGAATCAAAATTGAACATAAGGATGTACAAAGGCAACAATATTTGCATGGCAGGATGAAACACCTTCTGCAACAAGCATTGTAGGGGGGAAGCAAAGAGCAATGTAGCAATGCATACACATCTTTGTTCTTGTGCTGATGAACTCTGGTTTCTTTTTCACATGAACAATAATAGAATAGATATGGGGTCCTAGTGTCAGACTACACAAATAAGATTTTGTCTCATAAAGCCAATTCTGATCTGACTTTCACTTGGAATATCTGTCAGAATCCGGCTGAGTGGCAGAGCTGATCACAACCTGGCTGATAGGTAGGGGTTCCAGACTGGTCTCACTGTCTCCCAGGGCATTTGACAGAGGAGAGATTCCCTTTTCCTCTTTTGTGTCTTTTTTTCCCCTGCCAGACCTGAAGGATAGGGAAAGAGAAAAGGAGTGTTTTGTATCTATCTAGTCATCTATCCCCATCCATCCCTATTGTATTGAGCCCTGCTGCTCACTCTGCTCTGTGGCAGCTTTTGTTGGTTCCCTGCCCTATCTCTGTAAATCTAAGTCAACATTTCCAGAGAAAATGCTGCTTAATAACTTCAAAGAGTTATTGCTTCTGTCTTTGTCTGTGCACAGTACAGCAGAGTAAAGAATACAGTACAGACACAAAGTGACCCGACCCCCATATTTGTATTGAAGACTATAAAGCAATGCTTGTCCAAGAAAATGCAGTTTCTTTGGCAAGCGTGCTGATGCCAGGAATACATGTGAATATTAAAATCCCCAGAGAGACAGGGCACTTTCTAAGGAACAGTTTTCCATATCAGGTTTCAGGTGGTGAGAAGCTGGTTCTTTGCCTCATGCATGAGCTGGGAGTGCAAATTCTCTGTGAATTGATTTAGTGGTCTGTCAGCAAATATAACTAGAGCAACACTAGTTTCACTGCACCTCAAGTGAAACTTATTTCACTTTCCATCTTCTGAGCTTCCCAAATATTGCTCCCCTCGCCCTCACTGCTATGAGATTCATCTTCAGCATCCCAGTTCTTCCTCTCCAGTTAAAGTCTCTCAGTTGAGGTAAGCAAGTATCCCACACATGGTGCTCTATTTTGGAGGATTGGTTGGTGTGAGGAAGTATTGCAATGTGAAACAGTAATTTCTTTTTAACTGGTGAAGTTGAAAGGGAATTGCAGGTCTTTCCTTCCCCCTGATTGCATTCCTCCAGAAAGAGCCTGTTTTTGTGAGATGGGTTAGACTTCTCTAGAAAGGCAAAAAAAAGGCTTTATAACCAAGATGCCATGCACAGAAGAACTAACACAGGCCACTGGATCCAAATGGGGAATTATTAAGATAATCACAAAGCAGTCCTGTGCACCTTGCCTAGGCAGACTCAGTGTCTGGAGATACTGACTTCTGCTGAGCCACTCAGTGACTGAGGGGGGACCTCATCAATGTCTGTCAGTGCCTGCAGGGAGGGGTCAGAGCATGGACCACGCTCTGCTCAGGGGTGCCCAGCAATGGGACAAGAGGCAACGGGCAGGAATGGATGCACAGGAAGTTCCACCTGAACATGCAGAAGAACTTCTTCACTGTGCAGTGACAGAGCACTGGAACTGATCCCCCAGAGAGGGTGTGGAGTCTCCCTCACTGGAGAGAGCCCAGAACCATCTGGACACAATCCTGTGCTCTGGGATGATCCTTCTTGAGCAGGGGGATGGGACCACCGTGGTCCCCTTCCAACCTGACCCACTGTGGAATTTTGTGATCACCATAGCAGGTGACTGTGGCATCTTTGGTTTGTACACAGGCTCCACCTTTTCAATTCTATCCTGTGCTTGAAAAAAACAAAGGGCCTGGTTCTGTCCTCTAAAAGCTCCCATGACACATGTCATGGCTCAGTAACCTTCCAGAAGGTTTCCCCAGTTTCTTCTCCAACCACCAGTAACCAAATTCCTGAATAGATTCTATTCATCCACAATCCAGTGCTGCCCTAGCAACCAGTGCCACCTTCCCTGCTCTGAGCCATAAGGCTCTCATTTTGGCCATTTGCTGCTGGTTTAGAAGTTGGCCTTTATGCAAACATGGATGACAGCTTTGCCACTTGCATCTTGTTTTATACATACTGGCATGGTGCACCTCATTGCAATGAAGCAAATGTCATTGTCACAGAATTCAACAGGGTTTTTTTTTTTTTTTTCCCTTTGAGAGACTGCTGTTCTTGTTAACATGCGTTTAACTACTGGAATTAAAACATTAGAAGCAGAAACAGAGCCTTGCTAGTCCTGCAGAAATGGGGAAATTCTCCCTGTCTCAGCATTTAGCACAGGCCAAAAATAAATACAGTATTTGGATGGGATTCCTAAACAGTTACCTGCACAATCCAATAGCTTTAATACATTTCTACTTCTCAGCATCACATCTACCTTATTCACAGATGTATCACATTGAGAATCTTCCAACAGTTAAATTGGAGACACAAGGAAAGGAGAGACAGAGAGAACCTTCAGCCTCATCTTACCCCTGCCCAGAAAATTCAATACAAACATTACATTTGGAGTGCCTTGCCTTGACTGCTGATTGACTGCTAAATTCACTACTGGCATCTCTACCTAAACACATGCAGGGAAGACTCTGGCCCTGTATTTTGAAGGCTTACCCAACTGTGCATCCAAAAAAATTGGAACAGCAGCAGTAATTTGGCTTCCTCTGGCTCTTTCAGTTTCTTTCTGGGTAGACCTCAACTGCCTTTTAGAGAGATTTGCTGCTGCTAATTTTTTTAACAGACCATCTGTTTCATTTTGTATTCTAGAACATTCTTCCCCTTTTCTTGTCATGCTTCCAGCAGAGTGAGAAGTTAGTTGGACTGCTCGTGCTGTAGATAGTTACCAGGCTGCTGTTCTGTTGCTGGTGAAGCAGAAAAGAGAGGAGGCCAACCTGTCTATGCTCCCTTTCCCTGGGAAGGAAATCCTCTCAACAGGGAAGGGTCTTGGCACCTTCTTGGTTCTTCCAAAAATTCTCTTACACTGAAGACATTGCAAACCCCTCCTGTAAAGCCTTAGGATCAGACTGGAAATAACAAAGGTAGGCAAAAGGGGCCAGGGGATTTTTTGCTCCCCAGGAAGAGTGTAGCCCAGTTTGCTGGACCACATCAAGAACAGCACATTTGCTGCAGATCTCTTAGAATTATAAAATCACAGCATGGCCTGGGTTGAAAGGGACCTTACAGGTCATCTGGTTCTGTCCTCCTGCCATGGGCAGGGACACCTTCCACTAGATCAGGTGGCTCAGAGCTTCCTGGGTTTGAACACTTCCAGGGATGGGGCAGCCACAGCTTCTCTGGGAAGCCTGTGCCAGGGCCTCACCACCCTCCCAGCAAAGAATTTCTTTTAATATCTGTAATATCTAAACCTACTTCCTGTCAGTTTGAAGCTGTTCTCTAGTATCCTGTCACTCCAGACCCTTCTAAATAGTCTCTCTCCATCTTTCCTGTGGGCTCCCTTCAGGAACTGGAAGGCCACAACTAGGTTACCACAAACCTTTTGCTTTTCCAGCATAATCACTGAACACCGGGCATAGCAAGGATACAACAAAATACTCTCTGAAGTGTGAAGTACAGCTGGAGAGATTTTAAACAGTGCTTTCTGCTGCTCCTTCAAGCCACAAGCATCATCAAAACACAAGATAGGCAGAAAATAATTTTATTTGTTTATATATCCAATCCTGACACTTATACGTTCAACTGTGTTCAGTTAAAGTGGGTAGGAAAGCTGCTTATTATACAAACACTGTGGATTTTGCATTCCATGTCAAAAAATTGAAACATACAACACTTGAGAAAAATGAAAACACAAAAGAACTCACTAGTGATATCAGACTTTATGGCAAATTTTGCTGCGAGCTCATCACAGAAATCTGGAAATATCAATAATCCTCATTTGGTTTCAGATACCTAGGTTGTTGCAGTTTTCCTGAATGGTTTGTACAGCCATTGGAGAGAAGGATTTTCTTGAATCTGAATAATCTGTTTAGGGAATCCACCTTAGAGTAAGCTGAAGTACACCTTAGATGTGTGTATTTTCTGTAATTGTACCATCTAAATCACTAACGCTCTTGTCGGTATCTTTGCTGCAGTGTTCTCGTTTGACCAGATAAGTCCCCCCTAAAGAAACTGTTGGAAGAGTTCAGGAATAATCACTTAGGAAGCCATTAGACTTTGGCAAGAAAAGGAAGGCACACTGGTGGGCGATTAATGCTCTAATTCATCAGGCAACAGGATTATCCCATCTGTGATATCTGCTTGTGAGGCAGAGCTCCATCACCAGGTCACCACTCTCTGACACTGGCCCCGATTTCTGAGCTCCAGCCTCACAGAACCATAGAATCATGGAATGGCCTGGGTTGGAAGGAACCTCAAAGATTTTCTTGTTCCAACCCTTCTGCTGTGGACAGGGATAACTTCCTGTAGATCAGGCTGCTCAGAGCCCCATCCAACGTCATGATGAGCACTTCCAGGGATGAGGCATCCAGAACTTTTCCAGGCAATCTGTTGCAGTGCCTCAGCACTCTCACAGAAAAGATTTTTTTTCCTAACATCTGATCTAAACCTACTCTTGGTCAGTTTGAATCCATTCCCTTGTGTCCTGACGCTATTTGCACTTACTCACTGAAGAAATTCTGAATTTCACTGGTCTGGCCAGAGCTGCATGAGACTTTGGAAAACCACAAAAAACAGGACACAAGACAACTATAAATAAATGAGGCATGTGGAAGCAAGGATGACAATGAGTCCTACAGAGGACTGTAGAAAACCCTACAAACAGCAAACATTAGGCCTGTGTGCACCGTATGAATAAAGATGCCAAAACAAGAGCTATAGTTCATTGCTTTGCAAATGTTTGCAAACACAGTGTAGGATGCACAGACAACAACTGAGGGATTCTTTGCAGGAGCAATGGAAAATGGTTTGCTGGGCAGTTTAGCCTGAAGTAAAGGAGGCCCAAGGGAGACTTTATCACTCTTTACAACTCCCTGAAAAGAGGGTGTAGCTGGGTGGGGGTTGGGCTCTTCTCCCAGGCAACAAGTGACAGGAAAAGGAGAAATGGCCTCAAGTTGCACCAGGAGAGGTTCAAGCTGAAAATCAGGAGGAATTTCTTCATGGAAAGGGTTGTTAAACTTTGGAACTATCAGGGAAGTGGGGGAGTTATCACCCCTGGAGGTGTTCCAGACTGGGCTTGGCACTTAGTGCTCTGGTCTCATTGACAAGGTGGTAACTGGTCAAATTTTGGACTTGATGATCTTGGAGCCTTTTCCAACCTAAGTGATTATATGACTCTGTGATCATATTACCATTAAAATTAAAAAAAAAAAAAAAAAAAAAAAGAAAAAAAAAAAGTGAAACATTCACTGATTTATGCTGAGCACAGAAAAAGGCATCTGATGCCAAAAGTGATGCTTACAAATAATTTATTTTTATTGCAGGGTCACAAGATAAAACAAACATTGTCTTGTTTGTCTGAAATATAGGCAAGGGAACAGAACTCCTGGAGAGGCGTTAATAAATAAGAACCAATGGGAGAGAAGCTGAACATTACACTGAGAGAAGTTCAAGTGTGTCTGTCTTCTCTTTAGGATTGGAAGGGCAGTTTATAATTTTCAGGACACAGGTGATTTTTCAAAGGACTAATACCAGAGAAACTATAATCCTACTATAAGTTCAGAACTTATGCCTTTTTAAACCTTCTTCTGCTTACTTTTACTTTTTCTAAGAAAGATGACATCAAAAGAGAATAGTTCCTAATGCTGGGATTGGGCCATATAACCTCCAAACCCAAGTAACGCTACAACTTAATTTACCCTATACTTCTACATTCCTTACAGGGGAAAAGAAATTACTGGGGAGTTAGCTTTTTCCATTTTTGCTGCCTAAATTATTGCCAGGGCTCTGAAATCAGAGCACAGGTCAAGTTATATTTTTTTCAATCTCTTTGGAAAGCATTTTTTCAAGGAACTACCATTTGGGTTTTTTATTTCACTGGGAAGCTTAACAACTTGATAGCATAGATTGAACATGATGAATACAGAAATCATCTGCTTTCCTGTCTGGAAAATGTAGTGAAAACATAGCAACTGGTAGCTTTGAAAATGTGAGTGATACTGAGATGCCAGTTGTAAAACTATCAGACCCATAACTGAATAAATAGGTTTAAATACTGTGTAGTGGAAATTAGGTGCCACAGGAGAGAAATGAAGCCAGCAAGTTATTTCTCTGGGATGTAGCTAACCATAGTACCTTAAAAGCATTGATGTGTAAAATTGTTCAGAGTTCAGGGGTTTTAATTCTTAATAGACAGCTTGGGGCTTTAACTCTGCTGAAGTTCTGTAGCAGAAAGCACAGAATTAAACTGGCTGAAAACAATTCAGAAGGCAATTTGGAATCAATGCTTTAGCAAAGTACAGTTAACACTGAGGATTGGTGGCTTGTATTTCAGTGGGTGTGAGCAAAACCAAAATGCCACTTCCCCAAGGAAAGGAGGTGGTTTTGGCCTTTGTCCATTTATATAAAACCTGTATAACTTTATCTATGACTGGCCAGCCTTAGCTGAAACTTCCCATAAACCGATTATTGCCATGGTCTAGAGGCACCTGGCAGACTTATCATCTACTGAAAATACAGAGATAATTTTTTCTTTGGCTACAAATGGATGCAAATTGAATGTTAAAACTGGAAGAGTCACTGGGGACTTGAAGAGTGAAAAATAGATAAGAGAAACTAAAATAAAAGTGTCTGACAGGATTTTTCATTTCTAAGAGCGAACTGTACTTCATGATGGGCAACAAAGGAGCAGATATGTTTTAATAGGTTGCTTCATGGTTGCAAAACATTAATCTCTTGGCTGGCCACACTAGAGAGGCGCTGGCAGCATTTCTTGCAAAGTTAAGAAAGAAGAGTCAAAAGCAGCATTGAATCAAATTTTGGTTACATTTAGGCCACAAGAACTGGGACAGCCAGAGGCAGTGAACTGTTCACCATAGCTGGGGTCACCAACGGTCTGGTCAGAGCCCTGGGCACTGGTGGGGGAAACCAGCACACATCCCACAAACTGCCTGAACACCACGGGCAGCTTTTTGATGGCATTACAGGTGTTCCACTGATGCATGACTAACTTTGGGCTTGAAAAAACAGGACAATGTAGTACCCCCACACCCAAGCAGGTGCTTCCATACAAGGAAAAAAGATTCGGTTTACTTTCGAACATGTAAGGAAGTTGAACTAGAATTTTCCATAACCTTCTCATTGTAATTGGCCCAGTGCCAGCACAGGAGCACTGTCTGGGCTTTAGAAATGTACCTCAAAGCCTGTTGCCAATTTCATTGGGCAAGATGCCAAATAGCCCACCTGGACCATCAAGCACTAAAAAGACTGCACAGAGGGGCTCAATTGCTTTTTTGGACTGCCTTAGCAGTGTAAGAGTGTTCTCTGCACTGTATTCAACTTATATTTCTTTTATCTATAATGTTTGTTATTTTTGTCATTATTAAAACCTTTTGTTTTACAAAGCATGTCCAGAGAAGTTGTCTCTCTGTTATTAAGCCATTTCTCTGCCAGGGCTGGCCCCTCAGAGGTGACCCATAATCCTTTGTGGGGTTTATCACATCTGACCCCACTAAAGATTCCATCAGTACAAGTCTCCAGTCTACAAGGACTAAGTTTCTCCTATGGAAAATATGGGCTAGTGAAGCTGCAGGTCTTTGGCTGAGTGCTGGATTTAGGGTACAGAGCTGAGCTCAGAGAGATCCACACTTCTGTAGCATGGGACAGCATGAACCCAGACACAGCTGCCCACAGCTGCAGCCACAGGTGACTGCCTATGACCTTGCTCATGCACAGGTTCTTAAGCCTTTTCTCAACAGGGCTAAATTGTAACTAAATTAACAACACTAAAATGCATTTAGAAAACAGCCAAACATAAAAGCAGAACTCTCTCTTAGTAGTAAATGATCACAGATTGGCTTGGAATTTAAAAATCATCTACTTCCAACCCATGACAAAATATTTGTTTCCGTAGGTTTTTTATTTTCTTCCAAGTTAAATGTGGCCATGGAGACATAATTGCCAATATAGAGATACGTATTTTATTAAGGTGTTATTAGTTTAAATTTGACCACTTTTTATCAAATTTATAACCACACAGATATAGTTCACAATTTATTTACAGAAACATATTGATTTTGCTGGTTCCTAAAAGGCACTTGGAAGACATGGTAATGGAATGGGAGCTGCTTTTTATTTCAGATCAATTAACATGAATTTCATGGACTGTGTAAAATGGATGAATTTACAAAACTCAGCATATTCCTGTGGCTTCTCATGCAGCAGCAGCAGCACCTGAGCCACTTAGCACTAGTGGCACACTTGCTGGAAGTGCTCATGAAGAAGTGAACCATCAAGCACAGGCTTTTGGCAGGCTCTGACACAGTCTAACTGAATTAATTCTGCTGATTATACCCCCTGCAGTATTTACCTGATGAAATACAAGCAGCAAGAGCTGCTGCACGTATCCCTCTTCCGAAGGCGGTGCTCACAGGAATTTGTGCCCAGGCTTAACCATTGCCATAGGTCAGCCAGCACTGCAGAGGTGGGGATTCATTTGCTTAATTGCTCTTCCTCGTTTTCTCCAGCCTCTTTTATATTCTGTGCAAAAACCTGGCTGAATTAGTCTTGTGAAATGCCAGCTAAGAAGTTTATGTCCCTTTTTCCGTTGTTTAGCAGATTGTCCGACCAGATTGGTTCACACAAGTCAATTGCATCTTTTGTTTGTTCAATGAATGTTAATAATATCCATGATCTTTATGATGACTTTGTGTTATCGTCTTGTGATTGATCAAATGGCACTGTAACATTTTGGATGCTTGGCTAACAGACTTTGATAACTTTCTGACCAGAATTATAAAAAATGAGATTTTACAATTGAATAACTCAATTTGAGGGCTGCTAAATATTTTTAAACGTTTATCACAGCAAAACATTTGAAAATCGGGTATTTTCAGAAGTTTCTGATATTCTCGGGTTTTTGAATGAAATTAAAAATACAAGAGAGATTTTTTTTCTTCATTAAAAAAAAGAAAAAGGAAAGTAAGACCCCCAGTGCTAAAAATTCTGATTCAGAAGGGAAATTTTGAAGCTTCATGGAAATTTTGGTTCATTCTGCTGCCCATTCTATGAAGTGATCACTTCAAATCGTATCTGTATTCTTGGACTGTGAACAGGACTTGAACATCAAGCTCAGCAAATGGTAGGACTCCAATATTTAATAGGAAATAAGAGATAGGGAGACCAGCATAAAAAAAGAAAATGACAATGTTAGGAGGAAAAACAGGAACAGTTAAAGCAGAATTTTCTAAAATAAATTCAGTATTTACATTTTAACTTTCCCTAAACTGTCAATATTTTATTATTGCTTTCTATTTTTGAGCAGCCCTGAGAGTGATACTCGTTGCATATTTGCTTTCACAATCCTGTGACTGGCGTTCAGCCAATGAGGTGATTTAATTTTAATAGTGCTTATTGATTACAAGTCAGGCCTGAGAACAAAAGAGAAGATCTAAGTCTGCTTGGACACGTATAAATTTCTTGAAATAGAGGTTGAGAGACTAATGTTGTGCTGCCATACCTGTGTGTTTCTTCATTCACAGGGACAATCTTCAGGTGTTTATTGCTGGGGCATTTAAGCCACACACACATACCTTCTCGGGGTAGCACAGAATTTCTTATCCCGCCTGCCTGCTGCTTCAATTTGTGTTGGCACCTGACGACTGCACAAACACAGTTATGGGACATAGAATCATGGAATCATGGAGTCATAGAAGGGGCCTGCTTTGGAAGGGACCCTACAGTTCACTGAGTTGCTGGAGCAGCAGAAAACAGCCAGGGACACCCTGTCTATGCTCCCTTTCCCTGGGCAGGGAATCCTCCAGTCCTCTCAGCAGGGAAGGGTCTTGGCATCTTCATGGCACCCCTCAACAGGGGTTCATTTACACTTCATTTGCAATGAAGACATTGCAAACCTGTCCTGTCAAGCCTTAGGATCAGACTGGAAATAACAAAGGTAGGCAAAAGGGGCCAGGGGATTTTTCTGCCCCCTCCCCAGGGAGGGTGTAGCTCTTACTGTTGTCATGGCCAGTTTGCTGGACCACATCAAGAACAGCACATTTGCTCCAGATCTCTTAGAATTATAGAATCACAGCGTGGCCTGGGTTGAAAGGGACCTTACAGGTCATCTGATTCTGTCCTCCTGCCATGGGCAGGGACAACTTCCACTAGATCAGGTGGCTCAGAGCTTCACCCAGCCTGGGTTTGAACACTTCCAGGGATGGGGCATCCACAGCTTCTCTGGGAAACCTGTGCCAGGGCCTTACCACCCTCACAGGGAAGAATGTTTTTCCGAATATCTGATCTAAACCTACTCTCTGTCAGTTGGAAGCCATTCCCCTTGCCCTGTCACTCCAGGCCCTTGCAAATAGTCTCTCTCCATCTTTCCTGTGGTCCCTGAGGTCCCTGAAGGCCACAGTCAGGTCACCATGAAGCCTTCTCTTTTCCAGGCTAAACAATCCTAATTCTCTCAGCCTTTCCTTATAGGAGAGGTACTTCATCCTTTGTTCATCTTGGTGGCTTGTAAGTTTAATATTATATTTAAATAACATTTATGGCATATAGTTTAATTACTTCATGGTTATTTCAGAGGTTTATCTTTTCTGAGACACAACAGAGAGGAAAAAAATTGATAATATATTTTTCTAACATTTTTGTCTGTAAAAGAAAGTAAAAGATTGCTCATATGTCAAAATGATGCTTTATTCACTATAATTTTTTAACATTTTCAAATTGCTGGAATTATGTACAGGCTTATTTTGTCTTGATTTCATCAGATCAAGTGGATGAGTGCTTTTGAAGAGAAGATAGTCCTAAAATGCACTTGTTTGTCCCAGTAATATTTATGTTCATGGAGCTTTTTAAATTGTGCATGAGCAATATGCAGAATTGTTGCTATTTAACTTCAAACAAATTTCATAGAATTAGGAGATAATTTATTGGCATTCTGAGGTGGTAACAATCTCTTTCACATGGCTTTTTAAGGTGCATCTACCACAATTCTGCTGAGCATAACTAAGATTTTCGAGAGTGTGAATTTGGCAAGAAATATTTTAAATCCAAATTTTACTTTATCCTGCTAAACACCTGAAGGTGTTTTCCCTTCCTTCCTCCTCTTCCTCATCTTGGTCACATGATCTTAGCATTCCATTTTTGCAAATCTTTTTCAAGAAATATTCTCAGCCTCAACGTATGTGAGCTACATGTTAGAGTAATAGTGTGGGAAGCACTGAATGAGAAATTAAGGAGGCTGAGAGGAGTATATTTCCTTAGAATTTATCAAAGGCTAACATTGGTACTGAAATAGTTGTAAAATAAACATTTCTCTGCTGAAATTCTGTGGATCAGTTTTGCAAAAGTACCTCCTTAATATGAAAATACACTTAGAATACTTTGTCTGAGACAAGTCAAACAAGAATTGTTGTACTTTTTGCCATTTGACTGGTGAAGCAAAATCTTCAGATTTAAGTAGGAGAGATCTTTGTGTCTGGTTTGCTATTTCATTTATTTTAATTTCACTGACAAGTCAACATTTTTGAAGGACTTGTGGCTTTTTTAGTTTTTTCAAACCAGATTTGATACTTTGAAAGGCACCAGATATGTCTGAACAAAGACATTCTTACAGAAGGTGGCATTAAAAAGTCAGGAAATTTAGTTTCCTTTACAGTGTCATGTTTCCTCATAGTGAGCAATATCATGGGGTTTTGTACTGAAGTTCTTTTGAGAAAGGAAAAGGAAAATTTTGAAAAATGCTTGATCTTTTGTTTTATGGGCTTATAGTCAAGATAGCAGGTGTCTAACAAAAGGTCCAAGTAAAATGCTGGAAGTGCATGCATGCACATATCACGTTATATGTAATAATATATTTTCTATAATTATAATAATATTGGAGGACAACAATGAATTTCATATGCTAATTCTTTTCTTGTCGAAAAGCAAAAGTCCTCTGGTAACAAATTAGCAAAAACTCACTATAGTTAAAAAGTAACTGGGTATTACAGGATTTGCTGGTTTTTTTCCTTCTATTCTACTCTCTTACATTATTTTGGTTTGTATGATAGGGGATTAGCAGAAGAATTCCTAAGAAAACACTTTAGCTTTCTTTATCTACTTAAAGTTTCACAATTTTTAAGGAGATTATTTCATATTAGTGGGAGAAATATTATTCAGATTTATATTGTAATGAATATAGTTTATGCATGGGGAGAAATATCTCATATTTAAATACTGAAATCTGGTTCTTGTGATGGCAGAGAGAAGGAAGGAAAGCTATTGCTTATAATGACTTAAAGAAAACGTCTTGGATGTTTAGATATTCCTTGTCCTGATCTTTGTATTAGCCTGTATTATGGCTAAGTTAAATCATTCTGAAGTGGTTCTTTGGAAGAATGTTTAAAGTGGAGTTAATTGTCACACCAATTTCCATACAGTGCCTTGCACATGATTTTTTTTTCCTTTTAAATTCTGTTCCAAATTTGCACATATGGGTGAAATAATTATAGATAAAAAGGAAAGTAGTTCAATGAGAATAACAAATCAGAATAATTTTCCTCGTGAAATTTAGAGAAATCCCAATACTTACTCACTTCTATAACCTTTCTTCCAAAACTGATTTGTGCATTTACCTAATTTTATAGGTGTATCATTAATGTACTCCTCTTAATTTATTCCCCTCACCTTCTCTCACATTTTGCAATAAGAGTTTGCTTAGGAGAACTATAAAATTGATATTTGGATTGTTTTGAGGTGCTGAGTTAACCCACTCTGAAGAGTCTCTGGATGCCATGACTGAACTCTGTGTAGCACAGCACAGCTGTCAGTCTTGGACTGGCAGGTTAATTTAAGGACAACTGACAGCTGCTTTAAGGTCAGCTGCTTCTTAACCTGCAGAAACCCTTCCCCTTCAAGGTTTTTGCTATTCCACTTCATTTATATTGTTCAGTCTCAGCCTGTTCTACTTGACATAGGCCAGCCTAAGCCCTGCTCAGTGACTATGGAATAGTCCCTACTGATTAAAATTGTGACAGATTTGTCTGGTGAAAGGATTTCTTTGTTTGTTATGTATTTGGGGAAAAAAAAAATCATCCATTCTTTGTAGGTACTGCTCTTCTCTCAGTGCTTCACTTGGTTAGAAAGTTCTGGAATGAAGACAGGTTTATTTTTTTTAAGCTTTATTCCTCCTGGCTATTCCTAGACTGTGGCCTGAAAATATTTGTAGCCCCATCCTGCTGGAAGCCAGAGAAGTATTTTGGTGTGATTCCTGACAATGCAGGAAGTGAGGCAGAAAGCACACACTTTTACCTGCTGCACTCCTCCATGGATTGCTGTATCCCAGGAGAGACTGTGTACATACATATATAACTCTTCTGGTTTTGTGGCCTTGCTTTCAGCTCTTCCTGTTCTCTGACTTGTAACTTGAAGCAGGCATTGGCTAGAAAACAGAACTCCTCCTCCTCTTCTATGAATCTACCTATAATTCTATTCAAAATAAGAAATTCAAGATACTCTGTCATTTTGCTTTCCACCCAAATACCTGTGATCTCAAGCTGAACTTCAGCGTTCTTCCAGGGGTCCAAAGGAGCATATATCATGAATTTTATTTTCATTTGAAAGCTGTGCCAATTCCTCCCAGCTCCCAAACAGAGCAGGAAACAAAAGGAGCATGAGAAGGTGGAAAGAGGTATCTGAAGAGAACCTCTCTCCTCCAAAGGGCTTTGGCAGCCAAAGCCCTCAGAGCCCGTGGGGCAAAGCTGCACCCAGATTTTCACTGTCAGAGCCTGAACTCAAGACCTGGGCCCAGATTTTCAGAGGTATTCAATAACTCTGAAAGTGCTAGAAAGGGCCTGGGTTTCTACAAAGTGCTGAGTGCTATTCCTCTGAAAATCAATTGCCTCTACAGTGCTTCAAGCCAGGCACATAAAACATAAGAACTCCAAATCACTAGTTGGTCTTAAAAAGTCTTGGCTCTGAAGCCTGCCAAGTCAGCACCTTCTTTGCCTACTTGTAAAGGCAGCCAAAGAAAGGAAATAGATGAGCCATCAGCTCTGAGCATAATTTCTACTGATTCAGTTCTTAGTTCATGAGTTAGTTGGAAGGGAAAAAGGGAAGCATATGAAGAGAATGTTTTAGTTCTCATAAGACGAAATCCAAATGCCTTTAAAACAATAAATAAAGCACTTGTTAGAGGATAGTTACCCCTCCTGTACACTTATAAGGAAAATGAATTAATTAAATTTTAATTACTAAACACATAAAACTAGTATATTAATTAAGTGGTTTTCAGTTGCAGCAAATGATGCATCAGCATTTTTTTGCTATATCTTATTTCACTGATGACAGCCAGTAATGGGCTTTCAGGCTCAATGTGGGCTCCAAGCACTGGGAGCAGCAGGTTGTTGGGAAAAGCAGCCAACAAATCTTTTGACATTAAAAAGCAGAGCTCTGCCACTAATTATGTTAAAAGTCAAGTTTGCAATTGCAAGTAGATGGTCCAGGCAGAAAAGTGAATGTGGCAGAAACCATAACCCAAGGGACTGAGACTCTGCTATAAACCAGAATATAATCCCAGTCTTTCTTGAACTAAAGCAGGTGCTCCAAAACGGTAATGTCTACCTGACAGGGGTTTGATGGAAGATTAGTTTGCTCAAGCTCAGAGAGAATAAGGAATTGATACAAGCTGGATGCAAAGTCCACAGGACATGCTGCTTCGTGTGGTCAACATCGCCAACTCTGCAGAAAGATTTCTTGGTAACAGCTTTTTCTGGTTTGCCAGAGGATGGTGGATTTCTCTGGTAATATTAAACTGTAGTTCACAAAGGAGATTTGTCTCTCCCTGTCCTGTGATATGACCACTTTTTAAAATTTTCATATCTGTACCCATCTGAGAAGATTACTTTGGCAAGGAATCTTGCTTTTTTTCACCCCCCATACACTTTTCTTCTCTATTTGAAGCCCAAGAAACACCTTAAAAAATGTTCTCCAGTAAACTCACTAGCTGACACTGAATTCATCAGAAATCAAGTGAAATTCTTTCCCAACTTCTCTCCACAAAGACTTGGAGTTACCCAGACAGATGGAAGCAAACTGCTGACCATGCAGAAATGTGCCAGCTCAGTTGCTCTACCTCAGCCTGGAGACACATCAGAACATCACAGAGCTTCCTCAACTTCTGCTTGGTCCTGAGGGGCTGCTCCAAATCACAGTTTTAATCCCAACATCTCTAGAGAGTTTGGTCTTTCAACCTTTCATTTTGTGTCCAGTCTGTCTGTCAGAGTTGCCAGGAACCCCAACAAGGAGCCAGTCATTTTTCTGTGCTTGGGTGCTGACAGATGGACACTTCTGAATTTCTTCTTTCCTTGTTGTTTCACCAGAATTTAGGACCATTGGGGAATTCTGGCCTGAGAGTATGCAGCTTTTCCTCACTTGTCCACAAGTAGATTCTGCCATCGTATGCAGGCAAATGGGTCTGCTGGGCAGACACTTGTTCAGACACTTGGGACTGAAATCCACAGCAGCAGGATGACTGAGTAAGGAGACATCTAATTAAATTAAACAATAATGCTTGCAAGCAGTATTTGAACTCCAATTCCATTTGAGGAGCATGTGACTTGGAGCTCCTGGGTCATAAATACATCTGCAGCTGGTGACAGCACTTACAGTGACTATTTTTTACAAAATATCTTAGTCATTGGCATATTTGTTCCTTTGCCAGAGGGATTTAAACCTACAGATTTCAGGAGAGTAAAAATCTGGACAATACCAAAAGAGTAGCTCTTTGGGGTCACTCTGATTTGCTGTGTGTTTTGCCAGTTGACATTTTTTTTTTTTTTCATAGTCCAAAAGCTGATAAGAAATTTTCTGAAAATAAGGAAAAATAATTAAAACTAATCATAACTGCAGCTCCATGGTAGAAACAGCTCCTAAGAGGTGGCAGGCAGCTGTATTCTGACCATCATTGTTTTTACAGAAACAGAAATCAGATTTTTTTACTATTTCCCAGAGATGTCAATTAGACCACAGTAAAATGTAAATTCTATATTCCCCTTGTTCCTTCAACAGATCATCCAACAATGCTCCCAGCATTTTTTTTCCCTGCTCTGTGACTACTTCTTAAAGTAATTCAGACAGTGAAAATCTAGTCTGACTGAGCTAATAGCTTTCTCTCTCTCTGCATTCTAAGTCTGACATGTGCCAGAAACCCCTCAATTAAATATAAAAGCTGAACTGTATAATTATGTTGGAACAACAAAGCACATTTTATGTGGATAGGAAGATCAATTTATTTGAATGGTAAACAAAAATTTTATCTTTAGCTCATGGTCTTGATTTTATGAAATGTAATTTTGGAAACAAAGGACATTTCCTGAGTTCTCTAAAAAAAAAAAAAAAAATTTAAAAGTTGTGGGTTTTTTGTTTTTTGTTTGTTTGTTTTTGTTTGTTTGTTTGTTTTAAAAGAAGGCAAAATTACTTCACATTGGTAGCTTTAAATATGATAAAAAAAAATAAAATCTATGAACAAAACCAGTTCTATCTTCACAGTATGAATCCAATATATGGGAAAAGGTTTGTAATCAGCTTTCTCAGGAAGGGGACATGCAAATATCAAGTCAATGGCCTGCAGAAGCACGTGAAAGCAGTACCATGATGTGATCCAGTCTCCAGTGTACACGACAATCACTGCACCAGGACAGGCTGGGGTCTGCCACAGCATGTCCTGTGGGTGCTCAACCTGCTCCTTGTGGCAATGGCCAGGCCTCACCACCTTGTTCTTGGGTCAAAACCTGCGCCCCCATCCCCTGCTCGGGTGTGTAGCCATGTATGGGGTCTCAGGACAGGTGGCACAAACCTAAACCTTGGTCACATGCCAAATTTGCTTCCAGTCATGAACACCTGCAACAACAGGTGAGGAACACAGCAAAGATCCCAGGTACCTGTGCACTGCTGAGGTTTAGCTGGCACTCCAAAAAGTCCCCAAGGCTTTAAAGTATCCAGTGCACTGCCAGGACTGCTCCAGAGCTCTCACCCTACACTCAGCACAGCTTTCTGAGGAGCTCTTCTGGCCTGCCCAGTGCATCTCATCAGGCACTGCTTTACCTCCCTTTCCTCTTGTAGCTGAAATATGTGCTCAGCAAGACACTGGCAAGGATATGCTGCTATGTTGCCCTCCTGCTTTCCTCTACACCTTCCAAAAAAGTGAAAAATATGTGTAAGGTCTCTGGAAAAAAAACACCATCAAGTACTGGATGGGAATTAGACCTGTTATGGAAATAAAGCTTCTACCTTGCACTCGTATCAGTGTAGCTGTAAAAATCTGAAAGGATTCCAGCTGATGGTAGAGATAAAAGTACAACAGCTGGGGCAGATGGTACACCTGCTGCCATGTGAACACCTCATCATCATGCCACACTTTGATGAATATTTTCCTGGCATAAGAGGGGGTAATAATAGAACAGAGCTTCTCCTAAAATCCAACCCACTAGAAATGAGACTATAATGTATGTGATTTCTCCAGTCCTGAGGGGAAACTGGATTTGGAAGGAAACCTGGGAATAGGACAAAGCTATGTTAAGGTAATGTATTGTGAGAAGAAAGTGGTCGTCTTTCCAACACACTCAATACCCCAGTCTGTGTCATTCAGAAAAGGTGAAGAGACTTGTCCATCTCTAACCAACACCATACCTCCCACTGGCCTGAATGGATTGGACTATATTTAGAATTTCTGTATGGGGCCCACACTTACCTTTTTTTCAGAAACACCATCCTCTATACCAACAGGCAACATGTCAATTGAAAGCACAGGGGTTATGATAAACCTCTTCGTCTGGCATGCCTGGCAAGGTTCCAGGTGAATAATACACTAAATATGGTGCTTCTTTGTTCTCAGGAGTCTGTGGCCACAAAGCTCCTGGGGGGAAGAAGAACATTATCAGCTTAACAAGTGATGCTTATCTTTGATGAAGCTGCTGCTAGAATTTTTAGGTCACATTTTCAAGTGCTTTTCCTTTCAGATGGAGCACAAAGTACTAAAATACAAGTAAAAGATTTGACTTGTTTTAGACAATAGGCAAATCCTGCTCCTCGTTTCCTGGAGTTCCTGTGTTTCTAACATAGTCCACACCTAGTCCTTACCTGCTTTTTCTTGTCATTGGGACTCAATCAAATCAAATGGAACTGACCACTAAATCCCTGAAATGGTCTTCCAGAAGAAAGAGCTTCTTAAAGAACATTTATGAGGAATGTGACCATCACTGTTGGGCAAAGTGAGCTAGAATTATAGACTGTTAATGTTCTAAAAAGGGGGCATTAGCTGCCCTCAGTGCCCCTCACTAACAGGTATGCCAGGGAACTCCCTGAAATCAAGATGTGAATTCTCCAAGAGGATATAGATTGACACTGCTTAGCTGGAAGACTGGAAGACTGGAAGGCTGGATTGGTAGACTGGAAGGGGAACCAACATCCTGCTGAAGTTCACATGCATAGGTGATTCATTCTTTCTTCTGAGAGGTGCAGCAAGTCCTGTGCTTTCCCTGGTGGGCTCAGGGGAGCTATCAAGGAGAATGCAATGCCTTCCAATCTACTTTCACTGCATTCAATTTATTTCTCACTTGGGAAACCTAAGTCACAGGCATAGGTGAGTGTCTTTCAGGAGGTAGGATACCCTCAAGTGTCTTAACTTCTCCTGTAGGCAATATCTTCCAACCAGTTATTAACTTCTTTCAGGACTGGATATCACTGGCAGTATATGAAGCTTTGGCCAGTCCAGTAGTCTCTCAGAAGTCACTCACTAAGTATATAATTGTACCTGCAGGATTACCTCATCTAATCTAAGATGAGGAGCAGTCAATAGCCTTTAATTCATTTCAGTCCAATGATGTCTCACCCTCAGCAGGATTCTGTGGTGGGCATCATTCTTGTGGAACGCAACTACAACTTTATTTCTAGCCTGTGCAAGAAATTAGGGGTTTGTGGGCTTGCAGAGAAGATAAATGTGAGCTATTCAAACAGTAGGGAAAAAAAACAACCCTGTTGATAAATTCCAGGAGCCTTCAGACATGATTGTCCCAAATTAGTGAACAAATTGACACATAGCAATTTAGATAACAATGTCCACCTGGCCACATGACCATGGTCTATGTCACTAGGGGAGGTCATGCATCAGGCTGAAGGTTATTTTAAGCTCTTCCATAATAAAAGCAGTGTCTTTGTTACATGAAAACCATAAACACACTGCTGGTTTTTTTTTTTTCAGTTTCCATGAATCACCAGCCCACCACACTGCATACAGAAGGATCTCTTATCTTCCCTCCTCAGAGAACGAAGCCAAAACACCGTCTATCATATTCTGGATCTAATATTCATTTGTTTGAAGTGAATTGCCTGGCTTGTATCAATTCCAGCATTTCCCATGTTTGTTATCTGCAGTAAGACCCAAACTTTGGCACCAGTGGAAATGGAAGCTGGAAACTGAAACCTGAACTAAACTAATTCAGGAAACCCCAGAATTTCTATGTGCTTTTTGTAGTTTCTATGTGTTTCTAATGGATTTTTTTCTGTGTTTTGCCCATTTTCATCTTGAACTCATCTACAATTCTAAGAAGTAAGTTCTTCAAAGGCAAAGCCATCCGCAAACATACCAATCACTGAACCAAGATTACCTCCTTTCATTTTGAACACACTGAGGTTAAAAATGGCTTCAAAACAACTCTCCTACACCTGATGAATCTTTCTAAATATGATTCCATTTAAAATCTAAATTTCCTTTTCTTCTTTGCCATAACTGTCAGTATCATGGGTTTATTTATAATATATTTTACAAGTTGCTTCTTCAGGGGATATTTTCGTTTTAGAGGCTCAATTCCTATATTTTTTAGAGGACTATGATTGGATGGGAACACCTGAGGAGAGAGTGAGACACTGAACCTCGTTAATGTCACTGCAGCCACAAGAACGATACTTCAGTCACCTATGTGAGTCACTGCTTTTTGTAAAGGCATGAATGATTTGAATATACAGTTGGCTGAGCTTTAAACTGATCAGCTTGTGGGGTACATATGTATACAGGAGAAAAATTATCCTTTGGAATAGTATGACTGAAAGGGAAGCAGTGAAACAGTACCAATTTACATATGATGAATACCTGATTTATGCACAGTACTTGGATCAAAACTGGCTTTGATTTTCAGCCCAGACAGGAAATTGATTTGCATCAGTTTTACATATGTAGGAATTTGACTCTATTTGTTTTCTGCTGGAAAATTTCAATGCTCATTCACCACGATGCTGCATTAGGTACACTTACTAACAATGCTGCAAAATGCTTTTTAAATGCTACAAATACAAGAGCTAATGTTTTACTTTCATATAGGAGATCCCATAATTCAAAGTGCATCCCTGAATCTAGCCCTCTCTGCTATTTTGTTTGTTTTACTTTTACTGCATTATTCCTGTATTAAACTCCAAAATTTTAGTAAAACAGAATGCTGTGAGAATGTTTTCAGATTTGAATGTTTTCTAATTTGATAACAGATGTGCAAACAAATATTTTCAAATCCATAAAATTGTATTAAACAGCATTTTGTCTCTTTGTTTTTTTTTTTTTTTTTTTTAACATTTTTAATATGGTGCAAAATTTGTTTTGGTACCTGAAACAGTTGTCAATAGTACTCTGAACTTAAAACCCCACAGTCTTTGAGTTTCCAGTTCTGTAGTCATTGATCAATAAACCTCTTGTTTGAGGCAGCAATGACTTTTAAATAGATGCATGCACAATGTAGCCCTGATATCTTATTAAAATTTCTAGATTCAGCTGAATAACCTTTAGGGTATATATCCCCATCTTCTTGGATCCTGCATTCTGGGTGTAGTAGAGCTACAGCTCTCTCTTTCTCTTTCTCTGTGAGATTTAAACTAAAAGTCTAAGAAGTTAGGCCTCTCCAGTTTTCCACTAAACCCCACCTGATTTCTTCCATTTACTTAGTGTCTGCAATGTAACTAAAAGTGGTCATTTGAAACTTACAGGCAAAACACTGCCAGCTGCCAATGATGAGACATTTTCTCAGTGTCATTATCTGAATTTCAGGGGAAAAAAAGAAGATACATTTGTGCCTATTTTCCTCTAGTACAGTATACTGCATTTTTTTGAGTCTGGAAACTGCAGCATACATCTCTGTTCCTTAAGTTCCTTAATTAATTTAAAAAGCAATTTTCTGGCTTTAGATGGGACCTTCCCTTTGATACTATCACTTTCTCTCTGAAAAGACTGATTTTCATTTTTATCTATGTTAACCTCACTACTGACCCAGATATTACATTATGCTTTGTGAAAAAAATCATTCTATATTAACTTGTTGCAGGAAACTTCTGGGAATGAGGACTGTGTTGTGTGAGACCTGGAATGAGATGAGTGTTGGAAGTCCTGTGTTCCTAAAACACAGTGGTGGGAATAGGACTCTGAGCCAGAGCTTTGGCCACTTCCTTATAGCAATCATTGCAGAAATGCATATGATATATTCATGTTCTCTGGGATTCTGCAGTCTTTCTTTGTGCTCCCTCCTTTTCTGTATTTCCCCTTTGGTTTCTTTCTCTGCCTCACTCTGCACCGTGGCAGCTTCTCTCCCCGAATCATCACTGACTCCTGCCAGGGAAAGAACAATCATCTCCTGCTGAGAGGAATCATCTCAGCCAGTGCACAAGGAAGGGACTAGGGGAAGAGGCAGAGTTCCCCCTGCTCCCAAACACTCCCCTTCATATAAGACACAGCAAGCAGAGTAACAACACAGGCTCTGTCCAACACAGATGTATGGCTCTGCAGTTCCAAATGATATTCCTGGCCTGCCCTCTCTGCTGAGACCTCTGCACAAACAGTTTTTCTTTCAAATACGGATTCATCAATATTTAACAGCCAGGCTACTGCCAAAGCAAACCTTGAAATAAAGTTTAGCCAGATGATCCAATTGCCTTAAGTTAGCAGAGAGCTCAAACACACAGCTGTTCAAAAACTAAAAGGTATTTTCAGCAAGGCTATAATTTAGGCAGCATTATCTTAAGGGATTTCTAAGCTCATGAGAAGCATGATTTGTGTTCATAGCACAGGGGATTTGCATAGATAACACATAAATCTATTAGGAAGCAGCAATAGCTGCAGCACACATAGCCAATTGTGCACTGCTGTAAAAGCTGGGTAGCAGGGACCACAGTGTTCACATCTTGGCTGGGGAGGGGTGGCTTCATGGGGAGAGGTGACAAAGGTATAAATCAGTCAGTTATTCTGCGATCTGCTTGAAGAAATTAGGGCACCAAGATGTGATAAAATTTCTTTTCTTCATTTTCAGCTAGCAAGGTTTTATTTCACTCTTGTATGTTTGTGTGGTAATTAAGTTGAAGTAGAGCCTGGCACATCTAGCTGGCAGAAACAGATTATTTGTTTGGAAGATGCATTCACAAAATCAATATGAATCCATTTGTGAAAGTGGAGTAATTTAGAGAAATACCCAGTATCCTCATTTCAGTTCTGCCTGTTTACTGAAAACAGTGTGAAAAGAATTGGAAAGGCAATGTACACTTAAACACCTACATTTAAGGACTTGCCAGACAAAAGACTGTTAAGCAATTTTATTTTCCTGGATCCAATAACTTCCCTGTTTTATACCAAAAAAGACTTTCAAGGAGTTTAATCAAAAAATACTTCATGTAGAATCTTGTCATAAAACTTTTGACAAGTTAAGGTTTATTTTTAAGCTCCTATTCCTCCAATTTTAGCTCTCTTTGTGGGGGACATTTAACTTAAAGTCTGATACCTAGTTCATCCTAGAATTTTTCAGAACAGTGAATTACATTTAAAAAAAAAAAAAAAAAAAAGCCCAAAAACCCTTTGCAAGAGCCACAGATTTACAAATGCAAATTAGCATGGTGCAAAGTTTCATTGGTATATATAAATACGTTCTTTCATTAGACAAGTCCAGCCTTATTTTCTGTAGGGTACACAAGGAAAAAGGCACAGCTATACCATCATAAAAACTGTTTGTGAATACTGGCACCTGGAAAAATTTGGCCACATGAGGCATTATGTAAAGTCCTCCTGATCAAACAAAGCCTGGAGCTTTCAGTTGGCTGAACATTCACTTGAAGGCAACTAGCATTTGGTCTACTATAATTAGTAGGTAAAGGTAATATATTATAGGTAATATAATAATGTGGTAAAGGGTCTGGAGCACAAGTCTGGTGAGGAGCAGCTGTGGGAGCTGGGGGTGTTTAGATGGAGAAAAGAAGGTTCAGGGAAGACTTTATCACTCTCTACAATACCAGACAGGAGGTTGAAGCCAACCCAGGAGGAAACAGCGTGGAGTTGCACCAGGGAAGGTTGCGATTGTATGTTAGCAAAAACTTTCTTCATTGAAAGGGCTGTCAAGCATTTGACCTGCCCAGGGAGTTTGTGGAGTCACCAGCCATGGATGTATTTAGATGAGTAGATGTGGCACTGAGGGACAGGGTTGAGTGGTGGACTCGGCCGTGCTGGGTTAATGATTTGACTTGATGATCTTAGAGCTCTTTTCCAATCTAAATGTTGTTATGATTTTGATTCAAAGCCCTCAGGTATTGCCTGTTAACCGTGACTTAACTTCTGTTATTGTTTCATAATAACTTGTCTTCAGCTGTGAAATCATCTTAAGGAAGCTCTGTTTTGAGGGGTTTTGCCTTGTTTTCCTCTGTCTTCCCTGGTTGTGCACCCAGACAACTGCATTGAGTGGCCCATCATATAAATGCAGCTGGTGGACTGACCTGAGCACTGAATCAAAAATAACCTGTCCTGATAAGTCAGTGATATTTCACAGATGTCTGAGAGTCTGTTCCTTCTGTGGACCTTAAAAGCTACAGTGGGACAACACCCAGCAGAGAAGGGCAGCTGGGGCACACAGCCAAGGTGTGGATTTATTCCTTTGCCCCAAAAGACACTTTGGCAGCACACTGAGCAATGACCTGTCATGGTCATAACGCAGATGTCCAGTGGCTGCATGAAAACTCTCTTTCAAGGAATTCTTTAACCTTCCTGTTTCTGGCTTTTTGGGCAGATTATCCCATTGAAGTTCAGTTGGGGTGATAGGAACCCACCAGGGATAATATAAAGGTTTAGTAATTACCTAGTAGGTACACAGCTTACCTTCCCTTAGCAGCCTAACTCTCCTGAGCTGGTTTTTCTTGACTGCATTCCTTCCATGCCTTTGAAATGCATTCCCTAAGCAGGTAGATGTTTGAGCTTTGACTGTTAACTGTTTGCTACAAGCCTCATGTCAGAGGTTGTGAATAATCCCAGGGATAGAGCAGCCACAGCCTCTCTGGGAAACCTGTCCCAGTGTCTCACCAATCTCTCAGTAAAGATTTTCTTCCTAATATCCCACCTAAACCTACTCTCTTTCAGTTTGAAGCCATTCCCCCTTGTTCTGTCACTACATGCTCTTGTCAATAGTACATGAAAAGGGTTTTCTGCTGCTTTTTTGGGGGGGTAGTTTAAATAAAGCAAGTGGAGCATGTAGTGAAAGATCACAGAGAAAGAGTTAATGTTCACACATTTTATATAAACTCACACAAATGACCTTGTCAGGAATGCACCAGCTTTTTCTTTTAGGTTCTGGAGCTCAAAAGTTTTAAACTATTCTGGACTGTACGGCCTCTTTTGAAGTGGTCATGGAGACTTGGAAGCAAGGTTATATGGGGAAAACAAATCCTCTTGGATCTCCATCAGCTGAATACACTTTGGGTGGCACTTCAGCTCTCTGGACAGCCTGGCCCTTGACAAAGTCACACTCTGATCTAAAGACTGAAGTTTTCCTAACTGCTTCTAAAAGTGCCTGCAAAGCAATGGTAATAAGCTGTACATTTGTTCAAGCCCTTATCCCATATGGGCAGTAAATGAGAACATTCTTTCAGCCCCATCAGTAAGAGACAAATGATGTGGAAAGTAATTTCTTGTGCACCCTTCCAGAGTTGTCTGAGCTGTGGCATCTTCTCTTGCTATTCTGTCTTGCAACTTGTAAATAAACTAAAGCTTTCGTAAGCAATTAACTTTGCAGCTCATTCTGTGTATTCTCCTTAACTTATCCCTCTGTGGAGCAAGTGCCTGAAATGGGAGGGTCCAACTGGGGGAATCACAGAGTGGATCTGAACATCCCTGTTCTGAAATAATGTTGTTACCTCCCTTTTTTTTTGTGGTTGTGATCAATCTTCATTTTCAAACTTCATTTTATCTGAAAAATATTTTGGTTTAGTCCTATTAACATCACCTTGACATACCACATTTCTTCATTCCCAATACACTCTAGTCCTTTACCTAAAAATGATAGTCAATATGATTCTGAAAAATTAATTTGATGTAGCTTTAGAATCATAAAGCATCTTTAGTAATGCATCTGTTCACTAATTATTCAGCTGCTGGTTACAGGTAACTTTAAGACAGCTCCTGACACAGGAATCAAGCTGAAGTTTTCAGCTTACATACACCTGACTTTTCTGATTTTTCTAATAATTATATATATGTTACTGTCCTAGACCAAAACAATCAACCTTCTTGGTAGGGTTAAGGACTAAAGCTGACTTTGTTCTTTGAAAAAAGTTGTCTTTGAGGAGCAAGTGGATTCACCAGGAGTACATAGATTTAGAGAAATCTAAATTGTACAGTAATTTTGACAAGGTAGAAACAGTGCTTTTTAACAGGGATTAAATTCAGGATGGTTTTGACCAAATGTTTCATTTCTATATTCTTTAGTTCTTTCAGACCTCCACTCAGTGGTGCAGGGATGAGTGGAGTAGTTACTCAGTAGAGCCCAGGATATTGTCTAATTTTCTGTTTGATGCTCTGCTCTCCTTTCACTCTGTGAGGCAACTGTGGGCTACTCTTTCATCGTTCTGTGACTCAGCTTCTCCCTCCATCATCTTCATTTTTAAAAGATCACCTCCTTTTTATGGATTTGTGAATATTCTCCCTGTATGAACTTTGAATTTTGACCGTCATTTCTGCATGATGGCTTTTAACCTATTTTATCACAGAAGTACAACTAATTTATTGTTAAAATAGAGTGACTTTTTATTCCCTCATAAAGAACAGGGAATGATACCTGGGTTCCTCAGTGGATTTTTAGAGAGATTTCAATGAAATGACCCAAAAGTAAAATAAGGCTTCTTTTGTTATTAATTCAGAATTATACTTCTTGTATATTTAAACAACAGTTGCTACCACAATAAAATACTATCATTTGAAAATTAATCTATTATTTATTCAAAAATTAGCAAAAACTAAGTCACTAGTGTTCCAAAATTATAAATAAAACTCAAGATAAATGCAGGGATATAATTTAAATGTCATGGATTATTTGAGTAGGATTACTGAAATTTTAAGAAGAATTCCACTTCCATCATGTAGAAAGCCACTCTGAGCTACATAATGCAGTTGAATGGATGTGATGGGAATGGGATGTGATGGGCTTGTGGATGAGGAAGGTGTGATTAAAAGAAAAAAGGCAGGTTCTTGCTTGGGGGAAGAGGCAATAGATTAGCATGTGGTCTAGATGGTTTTAAGTGGTTGATAAAAAGTCTAGATGAGTAGAAATACCTGCCAGGCAAAAAGAAGAAATTATAATTGTAGGAGTACTTGCTCATCTTTACCTAACATTGATACTTTTCAAATCAATTAATTATCAGCAAAATAATCCACGGAGAACTTTTATGGAAAGTTGCAGATGAAGCCTCTTTTCGTTGTGCTGTGAAGCCATTTATACAGAGAATGTAATTTCTGCTGGCCACTCAGAGAGGAATTAAATGAGCAGGGTTCCTTCAATTTTCTTTGCTAGAGTAAAATGGATGACTATCTTGCATTCTGCTTTCAAACAGAAACATAGCAATAAACCCATCTGAAAAACAATGGCATTACCTTAGGCTACTGCAAAAATATATTCTGATTAACTCATGGCTTATATGTAAAAAAAAAAAAAAAAAATCTACTTCAATTGTAAATAAAATTGATGTATCAAAATAGATAAAGACTGAAAATTAATACCAATAAGTACCTTGGAATGAGTTGATCACAAGACTCCATGAAATCTAAAAGGATCTGCCATGTTTAAATGCAGCTTTGGCCAACGTGTTATTGAATTGTTTGTAACAATCATACTTTATTTTAAAGTGTTAAGCTTGTCCAGTGTTTGATTAATTCATCCCATAGCTATACCATTTTCACCTGTGGCTTCCTTAGCTAAAAAGCAAAGATTCTATAACAGTACAGTGAGACTAAAAAATCTAGTCCTTGGTTTCCAAATTTGGTTATTGTCCGCTATCAAGCATAAAGCCAAGTGAACTCATCATATATGAGCACCATAATGTTTCTAAAGATGTGTTTAAATGTGTAATTAAAATTCAGCTTTACTAAGCTGAAGAGCTGAGAAAGAGGGCAGTGGACTTTGTGCTTCCAGAGATTAACAGGGGCATCTATACTGAGCAAAGAGAGTTCAGAAAATGTATTAATTGCTACCAAATGGGACAGGGATAATAATCTATTGCAGACTGATGCTATCCAGAGACACATGCTTCCCTAAGTATCCTGCCATATTGCTGTGGTTTTGGATGGACTGAGCACCTATGGCTTACTGCTCTACTGATCCAGCTATATTGCTCCTGGCTCTGCTGGAGGATGGAAATGATCCCACCTCCTGTCATTTTAATTTCTGTCAAATTGCCAGCCTCTTCTTCAGTGCATGGAATTGTTATCCCCCTCTCTGCTGAAAGACAGTGAAACTAGGACTTGTGGGAATCACAGAAACATTTGTGAAAAGCAGGATACAGAAATTCTTTTAATTGATACATGAGAAGATTCCCTGAAAATAGTTAATAAATGGTGTAAAAGTAAGCAATATGGTTATCTATCATATCTATGCTAGAGTTCATAGAACCTATTCAGCTAGGAAGTCAAGAATTCACTCTTTAAAAAGTATATTCTGTTTCTGCTTAAGTCATTAGCATAGGACATGCTATTCTAATCACCTTTGGCAGAATGTAAATAAAACATGCAGTTTCCTATTCTTTCTCTCAAGTTCCACCAATACTGGTTCGTTAATTCACTCTGGCAGAATACCAGGTGTCCCATTGTGTAAAAATGCTTTTACTCATAAGGTGAATGAAAAGTTCAATTTCCCATTACTATTTTTCCCATCATTTGTTTGTAGTATCATATTTTGCTTTATGCTGCTCTTTCCCACAGCAATGGCCCATCTGCAATGCATAACTAAGGACAGGCAAGGTGTTTCATTAGAGTGTGCCTTAGAATATCCTTGCTTAGGAAGCAGAAATGCCTTATTTTATTGGTAGCTTTACTGATACTGATTGCTTCCTCACTAGACACAATTAATGGAAGACACAATCTCCTCTATCCCTCTTACAGGAGGTACCAGTCCTGTGACATCTGAAAGATTCTTCAATACTGTGCAATAAAAGGTACAGTGATTATACTCCCTTCCAAATTCTCAGACAGACACTTGTCGTGAGATCACACAATCTCTAGTGGAGAGTCCTGAATTCCTTTGTATGAATCTTCTGCTTCTTTCCCCATTCCCCTCCAGAACAGATTCCCCTCTTATAAACATCATTATTACAATAGCAGTGTTGTTACCAGGGGATATTAATGATATTGCTATCCAGGTTGACTAAAAATCAGTGAATTAGTAGTTAGCAGGTAATCCAGGCTTTGAGACATAATTAAAAAAAAAAAAAAAAAAAAAAAAAAATGAAAAAAAAATCTTAAGGGGGAAAA
>VXBN01008153.1:1552764-1584420 GCA_013397395.1 Sinosuthora webbiana | reverse complement strand
AGAGGGGCTGATCCATCTCGACCCCAGACTGGCAAAGCTGAGCCTGGCACAGAAAGCACACCAAGCCCTCCTGCTTCATCTGCTGGTGGAGAGGAGCTCCATGCCAGAGGTTTTCATATCTTTGCCCAAACTGCTGTGTGAAGCTCCTGTTTGTTTTCCTCAGAGAAGTCTCCACTATCTTCTATGGCATGGCATGAGATGGTATATTTTCCCTGGCATTTTGAGGTTTTGCTCCACTTTGTATGTTGGGGCAAGGTCTGACAGTTTAATACCTTCTGTTTATTTACTTTTTTGCCATGCCTTGTGGGCATTCTGTTTGTTAATAAACTGTTGGGTGGTTTTTTTTTTTTTTCACTTTCTTGCACTAGTATTCATTTTGTGTTGGTAGAAAGAGATTGTGGGAACCCTTTTAGAGAAGACCACTCACTCCAGAGTGTCTTCACCTAAATTTGTCTCTAAAATGAGACACACTGGTAAATACTCTTACACTCCAAATACCGTTATGGTAAAAAGCAGTATGCTACTTATTGCTTGTCCAATTAGCATTTTCACGGTCAAATAATCCAAAACTATTTAATGCAAAAACAAGGCTTATTAATAATATAGTCAAAATCATTACATGTAGCATTGACCCCTTGCCTGTGGTGGTGTCCTAAATCTCATGTCTTATTCCACTTCATTCCATAGTGTCCTGGGGTGACTTTTTGGTGCTTGTATCCCCAGCTGTCTGTTCTGTTAATGCTGTATATTGGGTTCTGCACCTTTCAGACTGGTTCTGAGAGCAAAGTGGGGAAAAGAAGAAGCATGCAGTTCGTTTTCAGAGACGGCGTTCACTCCTGGACTGTGTTCGTCTGAGGAACGGACAAACAGTGAGACAGAGATCTCCTTTGGCTTTTAGGTAGTTTTAGCTAGCTGAGGCAGAGAAGCTCCCTGGACTGTATTTTTTTTTTTCCTTGGGACTGTTTAAACCTGTCCTGGACTGAAAAACCTAGAAGAGCATCAGGAGCTCACACATGTGGCCCACTGGGGCCTGGACCTCACCATTTTCCAGCAGCGCCGGAGGGACTGGGGCTGAGGGGAGACTGAGAGAGCCAAGCTACACTCATAGCAAGAACTTTCTCAATTTGCCATCTCACTTCAGAAGGAGAGGTTTTATTGTTTCATATTATTCATTTTTTGTGCTTGTGGGCACATTCTTTGTTAAATAAATAGTTTTTTCCACTTTAAGGAGATTTTTTTTTTTCCTTTTCCAGACCAATCAGGGGAGGGGCCATTTGGGTTTGCTTCTCCAGAGGAATCCCATTCAGAGATTTCCTCCCAAATTTGCCCTAAACCAGGACACACACCTTCTTCCCTGCTCCCAGGGAAGGAGTGAAAGCTGCCCCACAGTCCCCCAGTATTGTGCAGGGACTGCCTGGGGCTGGCAGCCCCTTCCCTGGCAGCATTCTGCAGCAGGAGCTGGGCAAGGCCATCCTGGGAATCCAGTTCAGCACCTCTCAGGCTCAGGACAGTCCAGACACCCCTGGGACCCACCCCTGGGACATCTGCTCCCAGCAGTGACAAGTGTAAAACACTTCCTGGGTGACAGTGTAATATTCTTAATTTAAAAGAAATGAAGGGCAGCTACACTGAGTATGGCTATTCTTTACTGACAAACTGACAAAACTGATGGAAAACAGTTTTATAAAATAATTTAGTCTGTTGAAATAATTGACTTCCTTCTAATTCCTTTTTTGGGAAAATGAACATTACGCATATTCTCATAATGTATTCCATAAAAGATGAGTGATTTATGAAAGACCTGCCTGTGATGAAGAATTAAAAACATGCAGCCACAGATTCAGATCTTAATTGTATTCTTTGTGTTTCCTAGTAATTCGATAATAAATCTTTCATCTTTTAGTGGTATAGGCTAATGTTAACAGAAAAATCATTTGGTTTTCAATAAAGAGGTCAGCTACTCTTCTGTTTCATTTCACCACATCCTGCCCTACACAAAATAGATAGCAAATATTTCTCACTTTTCTACAGGTCTCCAGCAGCAATCTTTCTAATTCCAGTATTCAAATCTGAAAAGGGCCATAACTTATGCTTGGAAAAGACTCACCAAATAAACAATTCCTCTAGTATTAAGGATTCACCAGCTATATGATAATTTGGTTTGAGAAATATAAATTTCTTTTCTGAATTTTAAATTTAAACCCTATTTTTTCCAAGCAAGCCATTCCCATCAACTTGACCGTGAGACATCTGTTAAAGTTAGGTCAGACCAGGGCCTGTGGCCTTCCAGTAACAGGTACAAATTTTCTTTTTTTTTGATTAAAAACAATTAATTTTTGTGACATCAGTGGAGTGCAGCTGAGAGTTGCAGCCTTCCCAAGACAAGGGAATGCAGCTCTACAGAAGCCAAGGGGCATCAGGGGAGACTGTGCCACAGTGCTGCACTGAGGCATGGCAGAGAGATTGTTGTAGAAGTGTTCTCAAAAATGCAAAAATTAAAATATTCCTTCTCCTGTCACAAGGTTCTTGGTAGCTATACTGTTAGCTGTGTCTGCTACTCAGCATCCCACTACTTTTTCCTAACAAAACAAAAAAAATCCCCACTGATACAAACACTACAAATAGTAGCAAACTATTCTTTGTTCTTTGAATTAAAACCCCTCCTTTTGTTTAAATCTTTGAGCTGGTTTGCTTAGTCTAGGAGAATTCAATAGCTATTTACATATCATTGATTTTCTTCTAAGGCTAAAGTCATCAGACCTTTGGATCACAGCCAGTTTTTCCAAACCTGGATGGATAGAAACCACTGCATAATTTTTAATGGTAGCTAGATTCCAACTCTGAGATTTTCTTTAGTTGTGGGATTGCCAGAATAAATGCTGAACAAACACCCATGTCTCGTATCATTATATTTATTGTTCAAAATTGCTGGTCGATATTTGCCTGCACAATAACTAATAGCACTGACTATTTCACTGCCCATACAATATTATGGTTAATAGCAATTGTGATGCCTCACACCACAATAAAAATTGGCTTCAAAAAAATCAATAGATTCCTTGTTTTGTATCAGGGAAGAGAGACAAACAATAAATCATGAGTTTTGAGTTGATCATTTAGTCTGACAGTCTACAAATCCATGGTATTCAGGATTTGTTTGAATGATAGTTATGATTCTCTGTAGAGTCAAATTCTAATCTGAAATGCATCTATGAGTGCCTTTGTTGTTTCTGTTTGGGGACAAGTCACTGCAATAGTGTCTCTCCACAGATTTTCTGAGGCAAAGTGTATAATACAAGTTTGGAGTTCACACCACCGGTTTTGCCTGGCTGATGTTATTTGTGGATTCAAGTTAGAGCAACGTGAATTTGACTCATGGTACAACTTGAACAGGATATCTTACTCTGGATTGAAACAAATAGAATATACATATGCAATAATAGAGAAGGGATTTACCTAAATGAAACCTCCCTAAGTTTCTGAGGTTCTCTCAGAGAAAGGACACACGAAGGAAAAAAAGACATCCACCAGCACAAATAACCAAGCAGGTATGGCATTCAGGCTATGGCAGTCATCTAAGCTAAACACAGCAAAATGGAGTGGCTTTTTGGAGGCTGTTTAGACTGAAAAATATTGCTGCTTTTAAGGGAAGAGTTCTCTGAGTTTTATCATAATGATCTGATACAGCAGTTTTTTTTTACTAATTCAAACCCATTTTTTTTTTTTCAGAGCAGATATATTAAGGATCCAGTATCAATGATGTTTTAGCATGAGAAATTATCTTCATTCATACTCAGGGCAGAATAATCTCTTATCTTTTTCTATCTGAACAAATAATGGCTCGCTGTAAGTCTAAAGCATTGGTTACATTGTGTAGACGTTTAATACGTCAAAAATTATTCAGCATGGATAATTGCAGAATATTGGTGATTTTTAATCCCCTCAGAACCTCCTCATCAAGGACAGTGTCTCTCCTGCCTATGCATGCTTATGTCTCCACTGGTGTTTTATTTTAAACTCACTCTATTCCAGAAACATCTGTTCCAGAATCATGTGCTGGAGTTTTGTACCAGCAAATAATACCTGAAGGATAAATCTAGACCTGAAATACTACAGTCTCTGCTTTGCTGCATATGTTGTTTTATTTATTTTTCTTTTATTGTGCAATTTGCATATAATTTTTTCCTACCTACCCCTAAAATACCTGAAGGAACATCAGAGATAAAGTGTGATGAACTGACCACAGCCCTCATTCCCTGTCCCCTTGTGCTGTGCAGGGGGAAGAGGTGGAGAATCAGGAAAAAGTTAAGCCTGGGAAGGGTGGAGGACTGCTTGGAAGTGTTTTTAAGATTCGAGTTTACTCCTTATCGTCCTGCAGTGATTTGATTGATAAAAAATGAAACTATTTTCCCCAAGTTAAGTCTGTTTTGCCCCTGTCGGTAACTGGTGAGTGACACTCCCTGTCCTTAGCTTGACCCATGAGCCTTTTGATGTATTTTCGCTCCTCTGTCCAGCTGAAAAGGGGAGTGCTAGAATGGCTGTGGTGGGCACCTGATGTCCAGCCAGGGTCAAATCCCCACAACTAGTTATATTATTTCTTAATTTCTTCATTTATTTATTTCTTCATTTATTTCTATTCATTCATTCATTTAATTTCATTTCATTATTTCTTCATTTATTTGTTTCTTCATTTATTTCTTTTTATTTCTTCATTTTTCTTTCAGATAGAAGACCATGGGCATCTTGGGGTATCAAAGTAATTTAAGTGAAATTACATACACAACAGCATTAAAAAAGTGTGTATGAAAAATATGCTCTAATAAAATTGAACAATGTGGGTAAAAGGACTATAATGCTTTTATTTTAAATCTTGAGCTGTTACTAGTAAAAACAGGCATCATGGCAGGATGCAGATGAGGAGAAGGAATTGAATGGCAGAGGGAATTTTGATGGAGAAATATTAAAATATGAGAATCAGAACAATGGATAAATGAGGTGTTAAAGCAAAGTTTGTGTAAGTGTCTTAGGTGAATTGGAGATTTATAAGCAGAGAGAAGGAGAAAAAAAAACCGGACACATGGATATGGAGATAATACAAGGGAAGAAGTAGGAATTATGTAGGAGAATGAAGTGCTAGGATACTGAAAAAGGGTAAAGAATCTGACAAATGGAATGAACAGAGACACGGCAGGTCCCTTTTCTGCTTGTGAATTTCCTGACAAGCACAGCCCTGTGTGCCTGCACACTGGTCCCAGCTGTGTGGCAATTGTTGATGCTGTTGTTGAAGGCAATGGTTTACATTAACTTGGGGACAGCAGTAAAACAGATTCTCATCACTGCTAAAACAGCTTTTGGTGAAGGCTTGAATCACTTCACCACACCAGTTTCTAATTGTCTCATTGACAACTCACTTAGCCAACATTTCAAACATTCTGTCTCATCATTATTTCTTTAATATAATTGCCAGACTCACTAATTGGATGCTTTGAATACGCCTTTACTGTGCCCTAAGGTCATTTTATCATGCATTTATATTCTTCATCACAACTGATGGAAACAAGCAGAATTTTTAATCTTTCATGGCATTTCCTTTGCATTGGTGTCAAATAAATAACTTGATCTTTTTGAATTACACAACACTGTGGCTCATGATTTCTTACTAATTTTCTTAACAAAAAATATTGAATCATCAATTGCAATTGCTCAAATTGTAATCAGATAAAATCTGCTTTATTTTGCTATTTCATAAATTGTAATCAGGTAAAATCTGCTTTATTTTGCTATTTCATCCTCTCGCAAACACAAATAAAACTGGGAAATAATTTTCAGGAAAACATGTGTGGACGCCTCCTATTACTTCTGCTATACAGACCCTGAAATAAAAGCCACTTCCCTGATGATATTCTCCAGACTTTTCACTTTATCCCCATGGTCCAGAATCTGGAACCACTAGGAAACAGCTGTGCTATCAAAGCATTCCTGTACAGAGATCTCAAACACATCAAAAATACCAAACTGGAACTCAGTGTTCAGGAAAATTATTCTGAGTAAGTACAACTCAACAGTTAAAACTGCTGAGTTTTAACTGCTCAATTTCTATTTTTAATAGAAATTGAGGAATATTCCTATTTTAATAGGAATTAAAAAATTACTGAGAAGTCAGCAAAGTGGGAAAAGAGAGTGGGTAGTAGCAAGTCCCTAAGAAAGCACTGCATGCTACTAGTAGCAACTGGAGAATGGAATGAAAAAAACAAACAAACAAACAAATAAATAAATAAATAAATGGAATGTGTTTGATTATTAAGGACATCAATTTTATTTGAATATATATATATATATATATTTTAACCATAGTTCTCTGGTGATGGTGATTAGCAGCAATTCCTTTTACCCTGATGTGCAGGAAAATGTGTGTGTGTTTCTAGAAGGCAAACTGTATGGGGTTAAGGAATGTGGCTTCAAGGAGCCAAATATGTTTTTTCTTAATCTGTGATGTACAAAAATATAAGTAATCAAAAAAAAAACAAAAACAAAAAACAAAAAACAAACAAAAAAACAAAAACCAAAAAACAACAAAAACAAACAAAACAAAACAAAACAAAAAACCACCAAAAAAGAAACCTGGAATAAGATCAACTTTTTGAGAGTGTATCAGTGCATTTGCCACGTCTTTCTATCCTTTCTGTTATTTCTGCCATATTCTAGAGAACTATGCAATTTGAAATTAATAAAACCAAATCAAGATCACAGAAAAGGAGAATTTAGAGGAATTCACCTATTAACAGATCATTCAGCCAGTGATTTACTGCAACTTAGCATCTCAAACCCCATATTTAAATTCACAGTTTGGAAAGAACCTCTGGAGGTCTGTTATTCATCCTTCTACTCAGAGCAGTGTCAGCTACAAGGTCATACAGGTGGCTCAGGGCTTTGTCCAGGGTGGTCTTGAGAACCTCAGGGATGGGGTCTGGGAAGTCTCTCTGGACAACCTGCTCCATTGTTTACCTGTCCTCAGGTGTCAAGTACAGATCAAACAGGACAGATCCCAGGATAACCCCCATCAATATTCTATTTGTCAATGGCCTATGGTTAGGGTAGGAATAACTGCATCACTCTCTAAACTGAACCATAAAGTTGGTTTTGGATGACCATCTGGGCCATAAAACTGATTTGAACACAAAAGTATTGTGGAGAAAAGTGTCAAAAGCTTTGATAAAGTCAAGGTAACTGGTATTTTATTGAGCACCTCTTCCATGTGGAATGGCTGAGAGAATTGGGATTGTTCAGCCTGGAAAAGAGCAGGCTTGGGGGTGATCTGATTGCAGTTTTCCAGCACCTGAAGGAAACCCACAGGAAAGATGGAGAGAGACTATTTACAAGTGCCTGGAGTGACAGGACAAGGGGGAATGGCTTCAAACTGACAGATAGTAGGCTTAGATTAGAGAGTAGGAAGAAATTCTTTGCTGTGAGGACGTTGAGGCCCTGGCACAGGTTACCCAGAGAAACTGTGGCTGTCCCATCCCTGGAAGTGTTCAAGGCCAGGTTGGATGGGGCTCTGAGCAACCTGGTGTAGTGGAACTTGTCCCTGCCCATGGCAGGGGGCTGGAACTGAGTGATCTTTAAGGTTCCTTCCAACTCAGGGGATTCTATGATTCTATGTCTGCTACTCTTCCTTAATTCACAGACCAAGGCATTTTACCTTAGAAGGTAATCAGACTGGTTAGGCATGATTTTACCCTTCGCAAATCCATGAGTGTTCCCCACCACCATTTTGCTCTATATACGGAAAAATACATTCCAAAGTAGATTCCTTCATGGGACTGAAGTGCAGCTCACCAGCCTGCAGTTTCCTGGGTGGATTGCTTGGCCATTTTTTGAAATGAATGTGACATTTACCTTCCCCCATTCATCAGAGGTGTTCCTGTGATTTCCATGCCATTTCAAATATGACAGTGGCTTTGCAAGGACTTTGACCAGTTCTGTCATCACCTTTGGATTATCCCATGGACTTGTGCTGGTCAAATTATCCCCGACTTCATCTTTCCTCACTGCTGTTTCACAGCACAACAACAATAACATGGACAACAACTATTTTACTGCACTAAAGCCTCCCTCGATTTCAATGGGACACATGCAACAATTCATCCTTTAAACACTCCTGTATTTCATGCATCTTCTTGTAGCACAGGTGGCCATAAATGTTATCCCCCTAATCTCTGAGCTGTGAGTTGACAGGGAGAGAATTTAACTACACAAGCTATGAGAAAGCTGATAGATTTTCTAAATAATACAAAAAAAGCATTTGTGTAGAAAAAAGCATTAAAATATCCTTCAAAACAGCACGGCGTTTTAAAGCAGGGTTTCAGAGACCAAGCACCCCAAATTTCAAGCATTCCTACTAAAAAACACGTGCATACAAACACTGGAATAAATGAAAAAGGAGAGAAATAACTGTTCAGTACTATTCTGTGATAGGAAGAACAATATGAGCAATTTAACACCAAATTAGCTACTTGGAGTACCCAGTAGTTAATTCCTTAGAGAGCGAATGAGAGGGAAGATGTAGCAATTTTTTCTGTAGAGTCATCTTTAAATAGATCTGAAAAGCATTACTAATGTCTAAAGTGATTTTTTTTTTTCATTTTTGTGTAAAGAAATGTTGTGTAAGAAATTATGTTTCTCAGTACACTGAGATGTTTTATAGAGCCATAAAGAAAACTAGGGCAGAATAAGAATCTTTTTACACCACTAAGCACAACAAGCACCATCCAAGC
Organism: Sinosuthora webbiana; assembly: GCA_013397395.1. Lineage (NCBI taxonomy): Eukaryota > Metazoa > Chordata > Aves > Passeriformes > Sylviidae > Sinosuthora > Sinosuthora webbiana. Next base: position 1,575,646 of record VXBN01008153.1, on the reverse strand, counting down.
TGGCAACCTTCAGAGCCCTATAACAGTCACTAGTCCTTCAGAATCTGGAGCTAAGTTAGGAAATTGTTCAAAGGGCACAATGAACCAAGTACTTCCACTCTGCTCAACACTTCAGGGATTGAATTTTTGTCTAGAATAAAGTTAAAAATATCAAATATTATACAAAGTGAAAAAGGTTTCCTTTAATGCCTTGTTAAATTTAATAATTTTACATCCTTCCTGACACATTAATCTGTGTGATTTCTTACAGTAGGGAAGACAAATTCAGAGAAATGGAAAGAAATCCCAACAGCAAATTCGTGCTAAGTCCACTGTTATCATACAAAGATAGGAGTCGTTCCTAAGGAGTCTGTCTACAGTGAGATAGGTTTGCTTTAAAATTTAATATCAGCTTTTATGACTGAAAGAAAAAAAACTGAAATAAAACATGAGCATAAAGGAAAGAAATTATACAAAAAATTACTATAATTATGAACATCAAAGTTATTTATCAAAACTCCATCTTCTTTATGCTAATTATTTTCTCAACAGATTATTCTGAATAGGATGAAGCCATCTCAGTCATGAAAGAAAACTAGTGTTTTCCTGTTCCGTGATAATTAGTCATTCATATTTAGATAGCCTTCATTCACTGCTGCACAGGTGCCTCAACCTTTGCCACACAACGTCGAGCAGTATTTAAAGAAATACTTTTTGAATACTTGTATAGGAATAATAGAAATCTGTATTAACAGCTTAATCGCCCTGCTCTCTCCGAACAAGAGATCTGTCATGTGAAATTAATCTTTTTTTTTTTTCCTCAGAAACACGCACAAAACAGTTCTGACACTGAAATATGACAACGTTGTATCAGCAAGCCTGCTTCAGCAGCCCTGCTAATTTAACACCCTATTCAGCAGATATTTAATTTCTGTGGCTGTTGGCCATGAAGTTTCAGTGAACTTCTATGGGTTGGCACCTGCAAAGCTTAATTCCAATTCCATAAACATAAATTCCTGCCTTCCTCATTGCAGATATGTTAACTGCTGACTCTGGCTGCGATTCTCCAACATGTCCTACTCCCATAACTATATATAGCAGTCAGCATTACATGTCCATCAGAATTATGAACTTCGGATAGATCACAAGTAATGACACAAAGTAATGAGTGGGAGGAAAACCAATTAAGTATAATGGAAATTCAGGTGTTTGAAAGTGTTAAAAGTGGAAAGGTTCCCTGATCAATGTATTCCTATCTGAAAAAGTTATTTACCTAAAGCTACAGGAAGAGAATATTAGGAAAAAAAAAAATTCTTTGCTGTGAGGGATGACACACCTATAGAAATGTTCAAGGTGTGAGAGTGCTCTGAGTAACCTGATGTAGGAAGGTGTCCCTGCCCATGGCAGGGGGGTGGAACTAAATAATCTTTAATGTTCCTTCCAACCCATTCTATGATTGTGATCTTCCCATGAGCCAGGATCTTCTAAAGGAGAAGTACTGTTAGGGTGCTACCCTGCCTCAGTAATAATGAACTTTACTCTCCCACTAATGCTGATTGGTGCATCAGGAGTGGTGTAGGCTAGACAGGGAGTTTACAAAAGACTCAATAAGAGGAGAATGCTTCTAAATGGCAGGATGTCTGGCTGTGTCATCTCAGCCACAAAACAACTCAGATTCTCAAATTTGAGTGATTTTAATCAGAAGTAGCTGAACAGCACAGTTCAGACTGTGATAAAATACCTTATTCACAAAATAAAAATATCATTATTTTCACTATTCTCTCTCTCTAACTCAGGATTAAAAGCTAATGAAATAACCAGTGAGAGAGAAGTCAGCTATTTCAATGTTTCTTACTTAAATAAGCATCATCCACTAATAGAAAATTGTCAGTTGTCATCACCGACGACAATTGATAATTGTCATCACTCCACTACTTTTACTTAAAAAAAGAAAGCATTAACTGTATCACTGCGAATACGTAATGTGAATGAGCAGATCAGGCTGATTTGCAAGGCTAAGGGAAGAGTTACATGAGATATTCACCAGATCACGTTGGCTGATCTACAAGGGTGCTCCCAGCTCAATGCTGCCAGTTCTTTGCAGTTTTAAAGACCATTAAAAATGTTAAAATAATTAAATAAATTCAGTTGGTTTGTTGCTGGAATGTGTAGAAAGAATTTCTACTATTTATTTAATCTGGATTCTTAGATTCTGTTTGGTTTGTTCAACAATGTGTGCATAGTACAAGTTTTATGGTAGCAGAGATACCTAAACAAGCTTGAAAACACACTGATATGAAATCTAGAAATTACTTTGCTAAAGCAGGAAATTTGGCATGGTCTAATTAACCATGCAGAAACAAAAAAATGACACTGATAAATTTATGCAGCCAAATTTTCACAGTGAACACCACTGCAAACACCTTTATTTCAGATGACCCAAGATGGAACCCTTCTGAGTTGTCAGAGAAGTCTCAAATTAACAAAATTAGAGACTTAAATCTCAGCCTTAAAGACAGGAAATAATCCTGCATGGATTCATGCCTTTGCTAGTAAATATTAAAAATGATGAGTTTATGTGATGTTTCTGAATTGATCTGGTTTGATCTCCTTAAAGAAAGGATATAGGTTTTGAATACACTTATTTTTTTGTCAAACACCAGGACCATTTGAATTTGATTTCAAAAGTTTATAGTCACAGGAGATCTACACTTCCTTCTTGACTGTCACCCCAGTGTCACATGCCTGGCTGCTGGAAGATGAATGACCAGCAGAACAGAAGCAGAAGTGCAGAGAGCTGCACACCAGGAATGTTGAGTCTACATTGGCCTCTAGAAGTTGTTTGTCTATCCATTTTGGCCAGGGCATATTGGCTAGCCAAAAGCTGTTTTCCATCTGAAACCTTTCACTGACTGATTCTGTGATGGCTGGACCACAGCTGGCTGCCAGATACCCACCAAAGTCATTCTATTACTCCCCTCAGCAACTGCACAGGAGAGAGAATAAGAACAGAATAAATTTTTGGGTTCAGATAAAAGACAAGGAGAGATCACTCACTAATTAATGTCATTGGCAAAACAGACTCGACTTGGGGAAATCAATTTAATTTATTATCAATCAAATCAGAGTAGCGTAATTAGAAGTAAAAGCAAATCTTAAAAAAGCACCTTCCTCCCACCTCCTGCCTTCTTCACATACAGCTTCACTCCTGATTTTCCCCACCTCCTCCCCCCACAGTGGCATGGAATAATGGGGAATGGGGCCTGTGGTCAGCTCATCATGGATTTGTCCCTGCTGCTGCTTCCGCTACAGGGGGAGGATTCTCACACTCTTTCTGTGCTGCAGTGCTGAGTCCCTCCCATCGGAGACAGTCCTCCATGAGTTTCTCCAGCTAAAGTCCTTCCCATGAGCTCCAGTTCTTTATGAAGTGCTCCAATGTGGCTCTCCCATGAGGTCCCCAGTCCTGCCAACAAATGTGCTCCAGCATGGGCTTCCCATGGAATCACAGCCTCTTCCGTGCATCCACCTGCTCCAGAGAGGGGTCCTCATGGGCTGGATCTCTCCTCTGTCATGGACCTCTCCAGGCTGCAGGTGGATCTCTACCATGGTCCTCTTCTTCTGGCTTCAGGGGGCTTGCACAGCAGACTCTTTAAACACTGAGGGAAGGCAGGAAGTAAATAAGCACAGTGTGTAAGGTATGGAGAGAGCAATCAAGTTTAAAACAGAAAATTCAAGACACTTCATGGATTTGACGAATTATATAGGTATCATTGAAATAGATATTCCCAGATAAAGTGGAATTTGAGGTTCATTATTCTAAATCACTAATGGCTAGAAATTGAAAACTGTAACATAATAATAATTATTGTTATATTAACTTTAATTGGCAATTCAATTTTCCAAAAACCTGCCAATCTTCTTATCTATGCACAGTAGCTTGCCTTTATTTCCGATCTCAGCAGGAAAGCTCAAACTGCCCTTACACTGGTTGGCCTGGAAGAATATCATAGGACTCTGTTCCCCACAATGGTTAATCTAGGTGAATGCCTCTGTACCGTGGATGTCATGTGACTGCTATTTAGTCAATATCTGTGCAGTCAGTTACAGTTTGTAGATGTACCTGCAGTCAAAGTGCATCAATCTTGAGTAAATGTACAGCATATTGTCTTGTTACACTGAAATATTGTACGCACCAGTTCAGGAACTGCAGCTTTATTAATGAGAATATTAAAGTGCATGTTCAAGGGAATCTAAGTGCATATTCCAGTCCTGACTGCTGTCACTGACTGAGAAATCTGTATTTTGACCAAGGCTCTGTTAGAATTCCAGGGATCTTTGAGCTGGTGATCCTCACTGTGGCTGGGTTTTGCACTGTGGGCTGTGCCCTGACCATCAATCCTTCTCATACAGCATCACCAGCATCAGAAATAAGATTTTATAACTGCTATCACCTTTTTTGGGGCCACTAGTTATCTGCATTGCGAGTGCATTTCTTATGGGATGTGAAAAGAACTGGCACCTCCTCAGGGCAAAACAGCTCTTGAGCTTCTCGCTGTGCACATAAGACCGGATCTCTGCCTCTGTGCTGGTAACCTGAACTAACCTAACTGCAACAGATATGTGCTGCATTTTTTTCCAGCCCTCCTACACAGTATGATGAACTCTGACAATGAATTTCACCTCCATAGCCCACTTCTGAGCAGTACCCACAGTAATAAGGAACTGTGGCAAGGAGTGCAGTGGGATATTTTTGGAATCGGGAAAACCCCTCAATTCTCTGTAAGACAATAAAATATATCACTGCATGCACGTCAGCAAAAAAATTCACAACCAGGCCTTCAGTGTTTCTTTTTTGTTTTTAACTCTTGGAAAATGAACAGCGTGCTGAAGCTCCATTTTAACTGGTTTTCCTCATTAATTTGGCCTCATTTCACAAATGCAGATTGCTTGTGCCAAGCTTTTATACACTGCTTTTACTTTCCCTCTCCAGTGTGCCAATAAAAGTGTTTTTCATCTGAAGTCTTATATTTATTACTTTCAGTGTCACTTAAAGGAATAAATTTATCATGGAGCAAAGTGCAAGTCAATAAAGTAATGTACATATATCAGAAAAACTTTTTACCAGCTAGGGTAGCTAGTATGTTACAGAAAATAGAATTCTTTGAAATATACTGTAAGGTATTCTTAACTGTAGTTGTAAATTCTGCAGTGAACCAATAAAACTGTGCTTTTATGCTCTAATAAATGTCAGGTTTAAATATCTTAGGATGCCTTGGCCTGTTTTAACCCCATCCCTATAGAATTGCTCCTTTGAATTAAATAGAAAATACATTTTATCAATTTTTCCTTCAAAAATAATTTTTAAAAAAATCTCTGTTGTTAGTAGGGCTTCCACAGGAAAATCTGTAATGGAGACCTCTATATCCTGATAGCTCCAGACTCACTAAAACTATATGATTACATAAAATAATGACCTGGAGGGGAGCTATAGAAGTAAAATAGATATCCACAGCCACTTAAGCTGTGTGTCTTCTCCTGTTCTGGATGGCTCAGCATAAGGCAGAGTAATCCATGCTCTGGCCAGAACCTTACCTTAATGGAGTGATCCTTTGGCTACCTAATGCGATTGGCAGGAAGGTTTCACTCTGGTTTTGGTTTTTTCCTTTTTTTTTTTTTTTCAGATGTTTTGCTGGGAATTTGAAAAACCCAGACATCCAAAGAGATCCATTTGGTGGACTTATCGCTCAGTGTGTGGGCTGAGTGGTTGGCTAGACAACCTTCAGGCTGGCTTCTGTCAAAAATTTTGACGGAACCATCAAGCCATCCATGGGAACAAAATACCATCTGTAGTGGCCATTACGAGCACACTGAAAAATAGGCAGATGAACAGGCACACATGTATATTTGTGAAGTAAACTGCATGGCAGTATGAAAAGCAGAAAAGGCCTTGGCTCTGTGCAAGCCTCACTCAGCAATTACAAAAGCATCTCTATATTATCCTCTCTGTGTTCAGCACAAACCCAAAACACAGCCCCACACCAGCCTCTGTGGATAAAATTAAGTCTATCCCAGCCCAAACCAGCATAAATTCTCAGAGTTTTCTTTAAGATAGGGAATGGCATGCAAGACTTGGGTATTGCAAGTAGCTTCTCTCAGACAGGCCATATGGCCCTGCCACACCACGCTGATTTCAGGATTCTGGGTACGCTGTGAATCGGTAACTTTCAGATTACATTTCCTCAGTTCACATGCAAAACAGTGTTTTGTTTGGATTTTATTACTAGCAGTTCTGTCAGAGCATGCTTAAATCTGAAAGCAAAGCTACTTTTTCTTCCCAGCTCATGCATTTTCCAGTAGAAATGAGGTCTCTGGTGGCCTAATTTCACCCCTGCTCAAACTGGCACTAGTCTTGTCCCTAATAAGGGCTTCAGTCTGTGCAATTTTACAGAAGGTGTAAGAGATGGGGAGATTACACGTATAAAGGCAAATACGTTATGGCAAAAAAACTGACAACCAGATGCAAATCATCCTCTTTTTGGATTGGCACAACAGCAGGAAAGAAAGAAGAAACCATGTACCTGGCAACACTTGCTCTGTTTAGACGTGCAACAGATAAACACTCAGATAAAGCAAAATCAGAAGTCTTTTTCCCCAATCACATTTCTGACAATTTCAGAACTACACCCATTTCGTGTGGTTTGACTGTGATCTGTGCACATTCATCAGGTTTTTTTTTCTAGAGTGTTTAACACCGCACCTCATTTAGTACTGAATGTATTTTTTGCCCTTAGCATTTCTAGTTCTTCTGAACCTGACATTTTTTTCAGATTGAGCTTATTTGTGCAAATGGCATGCTGCACACAGTCTGTAAGTACACTAGATAATCATTAAAAAATAATAAAATGCTTTTCACTGGTTAGCATTATGGTAAGAGTTTAGATACTGCAGTGACTAAATGTGTAAATATTTAGCAGCTAACTTATGAATATTAAATATTGAGTTTTTTAATATTGAAGACAATAGAAAAACAGAACTGTTTTTACTGCCTTATCTACCAGCTGAAGAGGTTGTCAAGATTTCCAAGTGCCTGATGATGTCCAGTGACACAGCTCTAGAAGTCTAATTACCAGCCAACCCCAAAGGCAGAAGAAAGGAGACATTTTTCTCTTTGAGGAGAAATGAGGCTGACTAATTTGCAGAAGAAATGTATCAACAGAGAGTATTCTGCTCAGATGTTCTACTTTGACTATTGCAGTGAAGCACAGTGTCTTAGCAAAGACAATACAGATAAAACACTACTGATAAAATGGAAGCAAAAAGATTCCCTGTGCAAGAAGATACTCATCAGCTCCTTGCTGGAATGATTTGTGATCAGCATTATTATTTGTGCTGCTTAGCTGCCCAGAAGCTCTGATTGTTTTTGTTACCACCTTTGCTAGGATGATCCAGAAAGAAATCCTGCCTCCCTCAAATCAGACACTTCTTTTAAAAGAAAACACTCATAACTGGTATAAGCGCAGTACTGTCCACCTTGCTTTGCTGATTGGGATCTGAAGTCCTGCTAGATACATTTCAGGATGCTGACAAAGCTAGAAATGGAGCCCATCTCAAAGCCTGGCCACAGTGACAAAACAATCCTTTCTTATCCCTGGACAGGACAAGGGGGAATGTTTTCAAACTTAAAGAGATTTGGTTTAGGTTAAATATTAAGAAAAAAAAAAAATCTTTACTGTGAGGAAGGCGAGGTGCTGGCACAGTTTGCCCAGAGAAGCTTGTGGCTGCCCCATCCCTGGAGGAGTTCAAGGCCAGGATGGGGCTCTGAGCAATCTAGTATGGTGAAATCTGTCTCTATCCACAGCACGGGTGGGTTGGAATGAAATGATCTTTTAAGTCCCTTCCAACACAGGCCATTGTCAGTAATCATGGTGGGTTGAAATTAAATAGGAGCTTTGGGCGGTATCTCTGAGCAAATATAAAGCAATAAAGAGAAGGTAAAAATCTCTATGCTGAGCACAAAAAAGATGTTTAACAACCCTCAAGACCTCAGCATGTGCCAGGGCACACTTCAGTGTACATGAAGCAGAGTCTGACCCAGCACCAGCAATGGACCATTTTGCCCTGTGGCTGGGAAGCTTCTGAAGAGCTGCAGAACAGATCTCTGAGAAGCAGATAGACACATCCTTAAGCCTCATTTCAACCCTTAAGTTCCTGGTTGTGTTCCCTTAGAAACAAACCTAAGGCTAAAAGTCTTTCAGAAAAGGGCTGCATATGCTATTTATCAATCCCAGTGTAATTTTAGTTTCATACAGGATTTGTCCCTCCCACCTTCCTGCAGCTGTCTTTGTGTTTAGTCTTTGTCATACTGTTGTCACCTGAAATTGGCCACTGGCAAGAGCAGAGGCTCAGAAATGGTCATTCTGGGAGGAAAAACTTCACTTGTTTTGATTTTCTTAGTAGGTGACTCCACTACAGCATTCAGTTTCAGGTTAAATACTCTGCTTTCATTATGAACTAGAAGTAAGGCATTACTGATCAGATCTGAAATGAAAACTAACCTCTGTATTTATATATGTGCTGTGCTCTTACCGTAATTATTGGTCTTGAGTCTTCTCATTTATATTTCATTTTAGGACTTGCAGGTAGAAAAATTAGACTATTCCTCCAGAGAGAAAATTCTGCTTTGTGATGAAGTCTATTTAAATTGTCAAAATTAAATCCACAGCATGCAGAGAAGTCTGAGTTCTAGAAAAGCACCTTCCCTAACTCCAGGACTTTTTATGACCATTTAGTTCACCTTTTTTCTTTTCCTTTCTTTCACAAAGATGACGTGAGTAATGATTATTATATTAGCTCTGGTACCATGAATGCTACAGCAGACATACAGCATAATTCTCTTCCTCCCTAGGGAGTTGATATTTTTATTCACAGCACAAGAGAACCTAGGCTGTGGCCAGAATATTTTTTCCCTATTTCTGTTTCTTTATTTGGTGTTTTGATGCAATAAATTGATTAGATAGACTAGCCAGCAGTTTCATAATCCTGTTCTGAGCCTACCAGAATTAATTAATGTTCACATAATACTATTCAGGAAGTAGGTTTTAAAAAGCAGAGTACTCATTATGATATAATTTTCAAGGATGCCATCCACATGGTATAATTGCCAGCAGTTACAGGGACAGATACTTGCATGTTGCAAATGGGCAGCACAGCTCTCAGGTGAGGAGGTGTCCAGGGTGCAATGTGTGGTCCTGTGTGAGGTTCTTCTCCCTCATCAGAGCTGATTTCCCCTGCCCTGGTTGCCAGCATCAGTGTTATGTCAGTGAGTGCAGAGGATGTTCAACAGCTACAGAATGGGTCTGGGCCCAGTGAAATAGAAAACAGCATTAACTGTCTTCACGACTCCACATGCCAGGTGTGCTCAGTGTCCAGTCCCAACACAGTCTGGTCTTCAACACAGCCCTTTTCAAAAGACTTGAGACAGTTTTGATCCAATTCTCTTGCCTCAAATAATCCAAAGTTGATAAAAAGATATGTGAAAGAGTATCTGGGGACCTCTTTAGCAGCTTGTTTCCTGTTTGGTAAACATTTCTCAGCATCTGCAGCAGAAGTAACTTGATAGTTGCACTTACAGACTGCAAAACTGGGTTTTATGTCCATCCTGTCCAGCTTATTTTTGATTCTGCTCTTTTACCTGGTCTGTCCCAGCATAAAAGAAGAGGAAAACCTCAGATTTTGTTAGCACATAAACACAAGAAACTTTTATCAAGAACTTCCTAGCACACCCAAAATTCCTTTAAATTTATTGCCGAGGTCAGTGCTGAAGCGTTTTCTTCAGTCTAATCTCTCTAAGCCCTAAAAGTCAGCCAGTGATGACTCAAGTCATCACTGTTTTTACTACAACAGCCTCACTGAGCTTCCCAAGTTTATCAGTGAATCAAAGGGGCATCTGAGGTACTTAAACTTATGAAAACTTAAACTTAAACTTATGAAAACTTAAACTTACGAAATTCTGAACAGCAAAAGATTCTGGAGCCCATGGAATTCCTGTGGATGATTCCTTAGTGTCTGGTTGCAGTGAAGGGGCAGAGTTCAGTGCCTGTGGGTGGAGCCAAGTGGAAATAAGCAGGCTTTGGGATGACCTGGTTGCATCCTTCCAGTACCCAAAAGGAGCCTAAAAAAAAAAAAGAAGAGAGACTGTTTACAAGGGCCTGAATGACAGGACAAGGGGAATGGCTTTGCACTGACAGAAAGTCGGTTTAGATTAGATTTTAGGAAACAATTCTTTCCTGTGAGGGTGGTGAGGCCCTGGCACAGGTTTCCCAGCGAAGCTGTGGCTGCCCCATCCCTGGAAGTGTTCAAGGCCAGACTGGATGGGGCTCTAAGCAACCTGGTCTAGTCGAACTTGTCCCTGTCCATGGCAGGGGTGTTGGAATGAGGTGTTATTTAAGGTCCCTTCCAACCATTCTGTGATTCAATGCAGATTTTTTGGCATCAAGATGACATTTAGAGAATGATATTCTCCTTTGCCAAAATAGAAAGCCTTGAAGTAAACCAACATTTATATTCCTTTGCCACTTTTGTTTTGCACCTTGCATCTGCAGTGATACACGTGAATACTGCACACCTGAAGAGCTCTATAGCTCTGAATGCCTGAAACACATTAACAGCATTGGAATGGGCTGAGGCATACAAATCATTGTTAAAGGAAAAGTGGTTGCCACAGCGCTGGGATAGAGCTAAATGTGATCTTCAGAGGCTATTAAGTTAATGCTGTATCATATCGAACAAAGTAAAGTTAGCCACTGATGATTCATGTCCTTTCCACCACAGCTTAATAAATGGTTACAGAAGTTATATTGATTTTCATGGATGAGCAAGTAGATCTGAAATCTGAAAACTTGATGAAATATAAATTATGAAAGTTGGACCATGTGTGATGACCTCATAACTGAGTGAGAAGTCTATCACTTGAAGAAAGTATGTTAAACTGCAAAGGGTTATTTTAACACACTATCACAAAACATTTGGTTTTTTCTTTCTTTTTATTTTTAATACAGTTTATCAAACTTCTCCTTATGCCCATTGGGATTCTCTGAAGTCTTGACTCTAGCTGCAGAAAGCTCTAATGTGGAGTACCTAGTTTGTCATAAAGTGGAAAGTATTAATGGGAAAGTAGCATTGTGAAAGGGGCAACTTCAGTCAATAGCACAGAATGAAGAAATATGAAGAAAAACTAAGGTGGGTTGTTTTTTTTTTTTTTTGTTTGTTTTTTTTTTTAAATGAGAATTTGACAATCAGCTTCCAGATTCATCATAATTAGAATCACGAGGAAATATATAATTTTACCAGATATTTTCTACATAAAAGTTTCCTCTGGATTTACTTTGTGGAGGATTTCAACAATCATGCTTCCAGAGATTAATGCTTCCAACAAAGATTTATTCCTATAAAATCAATTTTCTTTTTCGTAACACAGAAGAGAAACCTCCTGAACTTGTAACTCAAATGGATTTTAACCAAAATTAATAACTTTTCCTAAGTAATTTTTGCCAGCTTGTACTGGAATTGTGAAATTATTTGGTTAATAAAGGCCTGAAAATGGAAGCAGATCCTCTTGGTTATTTTTCTATGCTCTACATGGTCAGATCAAAAATATTAAACAGAGGAGTACTGAATCATCAGAAATGTTACTGTGCAGGTTAGTGAGAGGTCAAGAAGGTGCAAAAGGGAATTTAGCATCCTTGTGTTTCCTGATGTCTGCAAATTAGTTTGAAAAGTCAATGAGGAGCTCTTGGAGCCTTTTAAAACAAAGGATGTTTTCCTTAAGCTGATTGCTCATGTTTCACTGTTTTAGTTCTTTTCCCTTCATACCCCTGGAGGATGGCAGTGTAGGGACACTCTAGCAAGCAGTAGTGGGGCAACAATTTTTGCCCAGTTTTTATCGGCAATGCATTTTAACTATTGGTATTATTTTTAAAATAGAATTTTATCCATGACCTTATTCACATTGACTACAGAGGAATCCACCCCATTCCAGAAGAACATACCATGTGGTTCAAAACCATCCCAGATACAGCTCCATGAGGTCATGGCAGCCTGGGAGCATATGTTAGAAATTTGGGAACAGTTCTGTGGCATCAAGTTGGTCGAGATCAATAAAGCCCCAAAGAGATACTGGTTTTGTATTATTTGTGGAAAGAGGATTCCAAAGTCTTGAGTCATTCAAGTCACCAGCAAGCACCTCAAGGCAAGAAGGACAAGGTCTGTGACACACATATGATGAGAATAGGATGCTTTGAGATTTTTCAGATTTTTTTTTTTTTTTGGTAACATCTAGATCAGAAAAACTAGACTTAAGGTGTTCACATACTTAAAGCTTCTGAAATGCAGCTTCTATAACAGACAGAAGAACCTCTCATTCCTAGCCTCTGTGTTTTGAGATGGAAAACACTTTTCATGTGAATGGAAAACTGAGGAATAACATTTAAGGAGAGACAAGAAAACCAAAATTTAAAGTAAAAATTCATTTCCACTCAAATATTCCTACAGCAAAGTTGTTGCAAGTTCTCAAAATGCCTTGTGATTATATTAATTTCCTTAACAGGAAACTGTTAGAAATAAAGTACCTTATGGCAGATGTAATTTATCTTATACCTTTTTCTGCTGCTTTTAACAACTAGATGAGAGCAATTATTTCCTGAGTTAATTCAGCACCATAACATACCCATAGCTAACTAAGACCACTAATTCCATCACAGTCCCCATGCATCTACTTGGCTGCAATTCCATAGTCCATCTTACTAAAAAAACACTCTCAGTTTTTGCATATTAGGCAGCTCTAACACCACAAATACTAAGATGTTTGGCATTTAATGATTTAATCAATTTTGCTCCCTGCTCTCTGCAGAGAGGAATTGCATGCAACAAACATTGGTGGAGTAGAAGTTGGGGCAATAAAGAGGGATAAAAGGGAGGTAAAACAGCATCCAAAGGAAAAGCTTCATCTAGTGAGAGATCATGATGTACTGGAGTTATCTCCATGAGTGTGAAATTTTCTTCTGACTTGAAGAATAACAAATATTTAAACATGAAAGCAAGGAAAATAGAGGATAAAACTATGGTTCTGTTGGGACTTGGATTGCTCCATTTGAGTGTAAGACAGGAGACTACCTTCATGCAAAAATCCAGGAAGAAAGGAAAGGAGAATCTACAAAGAAAGAAGAGGAAAATAGGCTGATATTAATATTTTTTGGAAAATATTTATATGGAGGAATAAGAAAGTAGCAGTTCTGCATTTACAGATGCAACAATTTCCTGGCATGCCCCTGACCCCAGAAGGCACACTCTTAATCTTTTAATTACTTGTTTAGCCTTTTTTTTTTCCCCAGAAAAAAAACAAGTCAGCCCAACCAAACCTTCCAAACACTTAAAAAAGACACAAGTACCTAAACCTTATCACTTGACTAAAGTTAAGCTAGGAAGATATGGCAATCTAACATTCCTGATTGTATCAGATATGCCTCTATGACTCTTTAAATTCCAGCAAAAAGATGGATATATGCACCAAATGGCATGACCAATGTTCTTTTCAGTTTTATGGATGAAGTAGCTTGTACAGAACATAGGAATTAGTAGGGTTTTGCATTGCTTTGTGACAGATGAACTCATGCTTACAGCACTTGATTATTTTATAGATATCATCACTATTTCAGTTGTGGGGAATATTGTACTCTAATATGCATACACATGTAGAATATGCACCAACATATATTACTGTATAACTATATATATCTATATATATTATATAGATATATTATATAATATAATAATACATATTCTCTGATACTTGACACATTTGCATCTCCCTGAAACTCAATGTTAAAGAAAACAGTTTCAAGGTTTTTCTACTATTGAAGTAATCCTAATTAATCAACAACTCCAAAAGAACAGATATTTTGTCCATAATATGAGCTTTCAGACATGCATGAAAAGGTTTTCTGTGGTTGCCTATAGGTATAGTTTAAAATCTCATAAGCAGTTCTACTACTCTGATGATTCCAAAGCTAGGCTAATAGACACCAAGGCTTATGCCACAGTAACATTTAGCCTTTATTCTTCTATTTTACTGTCATTACTTATTTAATTTTATTTTGCTGATCTATGAAAAGTAACTAGACTTTATTGTTAGTTAAGTAGTGTATTTACCTCACCAAAGTCCTTGTTAGCAGTATTTTGATACAAAGAGAATCCAAACACATGTAGAGATACTGCCCTTCACTTGGGAAGATGATTGGTTAAGAGTAATCCTTAATTTTCTCACCTGTGGAACTGTCCATATGGTGGAACCTTTGTTGGCCATACTAAATCAGCAGTTTCCCTACATCCATTCCCTAACAGCTGAGCTGCTCTACAGCTCATTTGGAAAACTGAAGGCAAGGGTTTACACCACATACAGAAGAATGGCCTGGTGATTCCAAAAGAAATAGCAAGCATTGTAATCAGTTTTCTGCAGCAAATTTCCTCCAAGAGGACACAAAACAATTTCCATCCCATCTCCTCATAGATACTACCTGTCATTTGATGTTCAGCTCTGGAGACCTGAAGGCATTCCAAGTTTGGAAACTCATAAAGCCATGGGTCAGTTTGTGCAATATAGTGTATGACATGAATCATTTTAATGAGCAGATATCCTTAAGGTATGCCACAAATTTAAAATCAGAGAATGTATTGCACAAGCTTATTACACAGAGGTTTTGTTATAACAAGTGCAGCCAGCACTCTTGGAGTGCCAGTGTTTGTTTTTACTTAGGTTTATTTAAGATAAAGTCCCTCAGATGTCTGTTTTCAAAGTAGTATTCTGGGTAGTATATCCTCGTGCAATAATAATAAGCTTTGTCAAATGTTCTAAAGGAACAGAATCTTCTCCTCTTCTATGAAGCTATATATTCTTTTCCAGGCTTTTAATAATCAAATTTTTCATATGGGAATTTTTTATGTCTTTAATTTCTAGATTTCTTTCTGTGACGCAGATTCCATCAATTTTCTTTCCTTGAACAAAATCTTCAACCTTTAAAAGAACGGAAGCTTTAATTCAACAACGTAGTCTCATGAGATTATTCAGTCTCCTCTGCAAGGATGAAGTAAAACCTACTGATTAGACTTTCTAGAGAGGATTTTTTTTTTTTAATAATTTCATGCATGTTATTCATTTAACTAGCTGATACAGGGCATTTTATATGGATTGACTTCCCCCTTCCCCAAGCACACTTCAAGAAATTACAGGGATAAAGTGATGGAAAGGAGGAAAACAGAACAATTTAGGAGCAGTAGCACGTTCAGATGGTGTCAGTTTCCAAAGCTCAGTTTTGGACAGAAGCATGAAAGCTAAGTCTTCAGAGTTCTTGGCATCCCTAACATTGATTATACCTTATTGGGAATGCAAGAACAGTAGTTATAGCTGGCACTCCTGCTTCTGCAAGGTAGGGAGGATCACAAATAGCTTAGCTCATGAAAAGAGGTACCAGTATGTGTCTAGAAGAAAATGAATTCTCTTTCCTGCTGAATCAGCCACCTTGTTGCTGCAGAGCTGAATTAGCAACAATTGATATCTGCAACTGAATTAAGCCCAGCTCTCCAGGAATTAGAATCCTGAAACAGCGAGGGGTCACTGCCACTGTTACCACCATCTGAAATACTCAGATTAAGGCCGTGGTAGTTCTCCCTATTGAAGGCAGATCTATGATGGAGCAATCCCCTGAGGCAGTAGTGTTGCATCTGGAAAACTCTACCATTTGTTCAAGACAGAAAATCCAAAGAGGTCACTGGTTTAGTGTTACATGTTATACTAGAACAGCAATACGACATTTAGAACAATTTCTTCCAGAGCTTCAGCATCACAGCTCATTTGCTTCCAGTCAGAGAACTATATCATGTTAATAATGAGCCATACTGTCCATTTTTTTAAATGAAATGATGAAAGGCCAGTAAACAAGGCAATGTAGGGTATGAATGAAATGCAATAATCATGCTATGCTGAGCATCTTCCATAATTGGAATTTTAAAGGCTACATGTGCTTGATCTAACATGTCTACGCTTGTAGGTTTTGCCTAATTTGCATCTAGGTAGCAGCTGGACTCTGGTTTTTCTCCACCCCATCCTTTTCCTCTTTCTCAAGCTACCCATCTTCATTACAGAAAACTTTCACTTTTAAACTGCTTCAATACACAGAAACCCCAAATGTAGGCAAGTCTGAGACATTGACTGCTCAGACAGAAAGGCTCACATGCAGCTGCCTTGGGGCCCAGTCCTCAGCAGCTGAACCAGAAAGAGTAGGGTAGTAATCTGCACATCATCTCCTATGCTTCCAGCGAGGGGAAGCTTTGGGGAGCCTCTGACCTGCAGGACTTGTGGTTAAAACAAAGCCAGAGCTGTGTTTTGTGCAAGAAACATCTTGTGTGGGGGAAAGAAGAAGACCAAGGTAGCAAGGGCAGCAGTACCTAACCATTACTCTTCAGCAGTGAAACTTAAAAATTAGGATGATTCTTTCTCATAGAGAGGAATTAAAGTGCTAAGCCACTGGATGGGAAGTCTGTAGTTATCCTTCAGTGTTCTGAGTCTTTAGCCTGCTGTTACACTGCAGACACCTGCAGGATCTCTGACCTTGGCCTCTCTCCCATCAAATTTGGGTTGAAGAAATCATACACCAGAGCATCACCCGGGTTGTCCTCTCCCAGACCTAAATGGAGCTCTTAGTGGAAACCTGGACTTAAGTGACAGAAGTTGATCAGATCTGGTGTCTGCACATGATGATGTCATGAGCTGGGAGGCAATACAAAAATTTCAAGCTATGAGAATTTCAAGGCCAGCAAGGAAATGCAGGTCAGAGATCCAGGGATTTCTTACTTCTGTTTCAGTCCCAGGGAGATGGGACTTGCCAGGCTGGAAGTTCACACAAGGTTGGGAAGCACTGACTACATAGTGCTAATACAAGCTGACTTTCTTGTGTCAGGCCTCTTTCATGGAATTTTGGTGTGGATCTTCAAGAAGGATAATGATTTTTTCCCAGGAAACATATTTCTCCTTGAGGTTTTTTAAGTGGTTCTGGCTGGCAAGAGTGGACCTGAGGGACAGCAGGAAAAACTTGAATCATTAGCTGCTGACATCCAAGTAGAACAGCCTCTGGAGCCACTTGAGATAATCTTGCTCTTGTGGGTTTCTGGTATCTCTTCTGCTTTGCTCTTGTATTTCTGTCTCAGAAATTGGTCCTGACTCCATGAACTCACAGTCCACACAGCTCAGGCAGTAGAGGTGTCAGAAGCCACCTCTGCACACATGTTCATTACACTGTGGGTGTATCCAGCTTGATATTGAGCATAGTTTGGTCTGCTTTGACACACCACACAACATACTCTCTTTCACTCCATGGGAAAACCCACCAGTCAGGCTGGCTCAGAGATGTGAGCTGACCTATCCTGACTTGGAGGAGCAGACTCAAGCAGCTCCTTCTGGGAAGAAGATTCAGGGTAATGTTGCCAGCATCTATATTGCCCCTTCTCCTACCTGGAAGAGAGAGGAAGGATTTGTGCTCCACAAATTCATAACACAAAACATGGTGAGAGTTTTTGCACATAAATTGCAAAATTTGATCAGAAAACATTAGAAAACAGGACGAGGTTTTGAAAAAAAGGCCTTATTTTCTCTGCTACTCAAATGCTGATTTTAGCTTAGTTTGTTAAAAAGTGCAGACATTGACAAAAGCAAAGACAGAGGAACAAGCAGGACTCCTTGTTCTACTTAAGAAATACTAAGTCCTTTCCAGAGAAGAAGAGAGAGAAAACATCCCTCCTGCTCCACAGTTGCCTGAGTACTCTCACTTCTTCATCTGATGGTAGATCCCATGTCTCAGCATCAGGACTTAACAGAACCTTGCTGTTTAGGAGACCAGGACTAAACAGCACTGCAGAGTTTCTTCCATGGCATTACGGGGCTTGCAGGACATGCTTCAGCCTTATCAGGAGGAGCAAGAATGAGCTGCAGTTTTATCAGCATCTGCAGAGTTCAGGAGACCAACTGCTGAAGGAAGAGGTTTGAGACAGGGTAACATTGCAGGATGCTTGCAGAAACACCCTCAGAATTATCAAATCGGGATAACAGGGTGAGGAGTAGAGGAACAGAATAAGCATTGGTAGAGCCAAGGAAAAGAGAGAAGCTTTTTTTTTTTGCAATGAAGTGCTAGGAGGAAAACTACATGCCCTAAAACAGTACGTGACACTCCTTTTGTCTTCACAGCCTTGCACCCTTTCTGTTGGTAGGTACAAATGCCTCCAGGGGAAAGAAGAAACAGCAAAACACAACCCACAGCTCAGTTCCACACGGAAAGGAAAGATCCCGAGACTGTCAGGTAATCTCTATTGCTGAGCAGACCTGAGTCATCAATCTTTATTGGCCACCACATCTCCCTTAAATCACATTTTCTTTTCAAATGCCTGAAAGCAGTTGAGAAGGAAAGAATGGGTGTGTTGGCCTGCTAGTCAGGTTTTAAGAAAGAGGGAAAGTTTTTAGGAGAAAATGAGCACAAAATCTGATTAAAATCACAATCACAAGGGCCACAGCAAGAGGGAAATGTGCAGTGCATCTTTCATGCAGGGTACAAGGCTTAGGTAAATAGAGTTAGTAGCTGTAATACATAGAGACCCCAGCAGCCAAATGAGATCCTGTCATCACCTCTGGTATGCAGGGAAAACAGGCTAACACTGTGAAAGAGGAGTACTAATCTTAATACTTTTACTCTCACAAATTTGCTGTGTGGATTTGACAAACACCAATAACCAGGACTTGAGCTGTCATTCAAATCAAGTAAAGGCATATCAGGTAAGGATATGCACATGCTTGTTCTCATCCAAAGATAGAACTCAACCTCCTCCAGTAGAGACCAGCTGGACTTTGAAGCTGGGCATATGTCTTAAGAGAATATTGCCACACACTTGTTGCTTCCACTGAGAGGACAGAGAAAGAAAGGGCTAGAAATTTGGCTCAGCTGTGAATTCCAGTGAATTGGTATTTTCAAAGAACAGTTGTTTTCATTTACCTCCTCGCCTTGAATATGTTTTCATAATAAAGCTTTAAAATTGTCAAAATGTTCATTTTGGCAGTTTGAAACTCAGTTTATTATCTTGGTTTGGGACTGAACTGCTGCTGACTCAGAATTGCTGCTGTTTTGAGAATCAGGCTTAATTAACGTGCAGAGTTCCATTACTGATTATTCTGATCCAAGCCCAAGAGATATTAATAAGTTGGGTCTCTAGCCATGAAGATTTTCCTGAGGAACTAGATTTAATGGGACTTTAAGGAGGAGGGGGAGGGAGCATGTTATTTTAGTAGATGCAAGATATCACAGTTTAGGGATATTAAATAAATTTGTGAACTTAAATTTTTTGTGCTGATATATAAAAAAAAGTCCTGTGGCCTTTAAGAAATCCTGTTTACCTAAATCGTTTTGTTCTTTTTTCTTTTTCTTTTTTTTTTAAGCTACTTCTGCTATATGTTACATCTAAATGGATTATAATAGAAGGAAATTCAATTACTTGGTCCTCCTTGGCAGAACTTGTTGTAGCTGTCAGTCCTGCTGCATTGCACGTAGAGCCACAGTGGCATTTTGTGCTGTGCAATGCAGCACTCTGCAGAAACACCCGAGGTAGTGCTCAGTTAGCAGCCTTGGGAGATGGACAGGCTGAGCTGGGAACACTGCCATGGGAACTGGGGGACCACTGGCCCCAGATACGCAAACCACTAATTCCACAAGTAGTTTGGGAATTTCTAAGGCACACCATATTGTGAAGGGTGGATATAAATTTTTAAGACCCTTGAATATCAAATAATGCTACACTTCCATTATTCTCCTCTCCTATTCTTCTTTTTTAAATTTTTTTAAAAATTACTATTATTATTTTCTTTTGACCTGCATTAAATTTATGGGTGGATGGTTAATGGCGGTTTTAGGTTAATGCTAAAAGGGGTGAAGGAAAGCTTAAATTTTTGCCATCCCCTTCTCTCCTCTAGTACATTTTATATTTTCTCAAACGTTTTTAACATCAGTACTGAATTCTTTTCCATAACTACAGAATAAAAAACCCATTAAAAATATAATGCCATTATAGCCCCAAGAAACTTGGCAGAAGAAGCTAAGTAGCTTAAACCATTTCTGTAAGCCAATGAGATATCAAATTGATGGAGTTCTAGCAAAGTTATCTAATAAATGACCCATGTGCAAGCCACTGCTTTCTCCTCCTACTTTCAGTTGTGTACCAGGGCAGCTTCAAAGACTAAGCTCATGGGCAAATGACAGAAGGATTTTACAGTGAGAAAACTAAAAAGAAAATATTCATTGGTGAGAAATGAACTCAGAAAACAGCTGTAACTCAGATTTTAAACCGCATTTCATGAAACCAAAGAATAGACCACTACCACTTTGGGGAATCACAAAGTACAGGAACTCTTAAGTTGCTGCAAAGAGCAACTATTACAACTTAATGTACTTTTTTTCCCTTCTTGGTTTATTTGAAAATTGATTAGTGATAATGAATAGCAGTCATCTTTTTAAATTGCCCAAATCTGGTCTTTCAAGTGTTCATAAAGCAATGAGAAGCATTTAATGATCATATTTATTCAAAAATTATTTACCTACTTTTTGGAACAACACTGCTCAATTTTACCAATATTCTTCTTTGTTTTATTAAATAATTTCACTCAGAAGAAAAGTTACCTTAGAGAAGTACCCAGCCCAGATTTGAAGATAGCAACATTTTGAAAGCTTTATGTTCAGCTGACCTATTCTCTTTCCAATTTCTTATTCTCCAGATGAGGAAATAAAACTTTGCAACATGGCAAATTAATGATGCCAGAGAAAACACAGCCCTCCTTCAAAGAGTAATTTAATGGACATACAAGTTGCTAGGATTTAGCCAAAATATATATAATTTTTTTATGCACTGGCTGTTATTCATATTCTGGGTACCAGAATCTTAATATATGTATTGTTAGGCTTCAGAGTTAGATCATAATTACTGTATTTGCTAAAATTCTAGGTTGCCCAGTCACTTCACAATGCTGTCACTGTGTATACAATTTTGGCTAATAAATCAGCACAAAGCATGTCAGAAAAGTGATGCATAATTTACTAAAGACAGAATTTGTTGTTTCCCTTGCATCCTGTTATTTTCATTGGATAAGAGGTGGTGTGGATGCCTGGAGCCTTTCTTTAGCTGTGCAAATATAAAACTGCTGCACTTCAAAAATACTTTAGGGGCTGGCAAGCTAAGAAAATTTGCAAAGGTGTAAGAAAAAGACAGAAGACCTTTTCGGTATCTATTGGTGGTATTCAACATATGATTCCCATCAATTTAGAGGGGTTTGTCCCTCATTATCCATACCTCATTTCTGAGACAGTAGGAGACTACATACTCCAGAAAAACTAGTAACACCTTTCTAAGTTTTCCAAACCTCCTTTGGCTGGGCATCTCTTGAGATCCCAGATTATTTCGAGAAACTTGAACTCCCTCATATTAGCAACATAGGAAAAGGTTAAAAACATATGGATTACCAAAAATGTTTTAAAATTCTCATTGTATTCATCCTAGGTGTGGATTGTGCTCTTCTCTTTCTGCATACCATCAGGTTTACATGAAGGAAAGGTTGAATCTCAGATGCCATGGAGATTCAAGGTAACTTCTCCATTTCAGAATGTATTGTTCAGTATGATCACAGCTCAACTTATCTATAGGTGCAGAGGAAAATGAGTTATTGCCTGTAAGAATAAATTCACTTGGAAAAAAAACTGTGTCAGCCAAACAAACAAATAACTCTCCTACTAAATTGAAATAGCTGGTAGCAAAACACAGCAGTGCTTGAAATAATTTTCCAATGCTACTTATGAACCTCAAGGGTTTGGGGTGTTTTTTAAGTAAAAAACTGATCCCAGGTAGCTTTAAGGCAGCTAGGAATCCATCAAATGTTTTAAAATCCATAATAATCTGAGACGTATTGACTTCTAAACCTGGCTATAAATATCCAAAGGGAAAATGACTAAACAATATGCCATATACGATCTTTGAGTTCTGAGAAAGATGAAATTAAATGGCAAACCATCTAGGAATTTGCATACAAGATGCCCCTTAAACACATCTGCAGTGATCTATCCCATTTAAAAGCATAGTACACAAAGTACCCAAGTAATCACAGAAATGTATGGACTGTATTTGTAGATAAAACCTCATCATGACTCTGACAAACAAACAAGTTTTGAAAGTGGTCCTTTGAAGAGATCCAGAGAATTACCAGTGCATTTTCAGAGTGACAGCTGTGTGGATTTAAGTACACTATCTTTTGAGGCAATGAGAAAAAGGGGCTTTCCAGAATATATACTTATAGTCTAGCGTGTATATGTGCTTTCCAGGTATATATCTTTACATACATATCCCCACGTTTTCAAGCTGGCAACAGGACATTCCTATTCTTCTTAGGGAAAACACGGACCAAGAAGGTCTACAAAGCCCTTTAAAAATAAGAAACCCTGACAGACCTGGGTTTGGATCACACTCACCAGCCACTGGGACAGTGACTAACCCTAAACGACGCGGCACAGAGGCTGGGAGGGACCCGCCGCCCCGCAGCCTCCAACCAGGAGCGGGAAGACAGCACACCGGCTACCTGAAGGGGCTGGGACAGGAAAGGCTGGGACTGGGACAGGAGACACAGGGGCTGGATCAGGGGCTGGGACAGGGGTTGGGACAGGGGCTGGGACAGGAAAGGCTGGGACTGGGACAGGAGGGACAGGGGCTGGATCAGGGGCTGGGACAGGGGTTGGGACAGGGGCTGGGACAGGAAAGGCTGGGACTGGGACAGGAG